>BSBN01001197.1:6000000-6600000 GCA_027924645.1 Cunninghamia lanceolata | reverse complement strand
GGACAGAGTGTGAATATAGATGCAAAGATCTATCAATCTCTAGAGGTAGTGACCAAGAGGGATGAGGCATAACAGGTCTATGCAGAGGGAACAATATTTAATGACTGTAATAACTATTCTAGACATTCATAAGCAAACACAAAGACAAAGTAGATACAAAGCAACATGGGTGCAAACTTTAGAATCCTTCATTATAATCTCTATATAGTCTATAAGAGGTAGTTGAAAAGTCACTACAAGAGGGCCTACAAAAAGATAAGAATTAATAAGTGTGAAAGACATGGATGTAGGGGATATGCTTGGAAGAGAACTTCCAAAAAGGCTTGAATGTTACAATCTTGTCAATGATAGTTTGAAGCTAAGCTGGCAAAGATTCACAGCTATAATAGATTTAGGACTCATAAACATAGCCCTAAAAGTGACTGTCACAAAGTTATTCAGAGACGACAACATGCAAAGCCATCAAGAGAGAGTCATAAAGTGACTATAAAATAATGAATCGATTGTTATACAATGATGAAAACAATCTAACAATGACACTGAAATGAATGATCAAAGATACTACAAATCACAATGAAAAGGCTTCGAGGGGTATCCATTTGAAGATGGGTTATCTCAAAACCCTAGCAGCAAAATAGTATCAATAAAATATAGTATTATGATTTGTCACTGCAACAATGAAAAGGAGACCAACAAAGCAGTATTTTTAGGTTTCTTCACACATTTTCATGGTCTTCAACAGAGTTACAGCTTTACATCATTTCCTTCATGATAATAAGCATACGAGAATGGCAAAAAATCTTTTCATTCACTATGTATACACTTCCAAACAAAGAAAGCAGCAGAGACTAAAAGTTTCACACAACCAGAACAGTAAGTACGGGTCTTGCTTACTAGAAGGAGTTACAGAAAGTCTTCCAAGAATAACAAAAGCCTTCAACCAGAACCTCTCGAACCCTTGACTCTAGAATGGCAATGCCGACACACAGCAACAAGATTGAAAGGTGAAAAGAATGAGGATAAGAATGTTTTAGGGTTGAAGAGGTTTTTGTATGGGCTTTTTTTGTGTTTATTTTAGAGAGAATCATTACCTTGCGAATGGAGGTCAAGGTCAATACTTTTAGTGTTAAAGACCTAATGAAATATGATGGAGCTCCTGAGGAAGCATGTCATGTTTCCCTAAGTTTAAGGTTTTTATAAATATTAAAGTCAAAACCTAAAATCATTACAAGGGTCGAGGCTGATGACTTAGGGTAATGATGCAAAGGAGTGATAGGTTGCTTGTGTAAAGGGTATGCAATACATGATGCATGAGCAGATGATGTATCTACATGGAGTTATAGGGTATTCCATATAGGATAATGCAAATGCATAATGTGTGTTGCATGAGGAGATTACCATATTGCATGGGAGACATAAGAGGGTAAAGGAGGATATTTTTATCGTTTTCATGCATGGAGGCTTGTTTTGAATTTGGCATCATCATTGGATGCATTAGTATGATCATGCAAATCCAAAAGGAGATAAAAGGAGTCTATTTTACTTTTTTGCATGAGTTGAATATAAAATAAGCAAATGTAAAATAAATAATAAAGTAATGAGTTATAAATTACTTTATTATTTATTATAGAGAAGCAAAAAGGATAAAATTGACAATTCTATAATAAATAATAAAGTAAATCATCTTGAAAATACTTTATTATTTATTTTTACTTTGTTTACACATCCCAAAATCATGCAAACTTGGAGGATGGAGTTAGCTGAGGTTCTTTGGAGTTCTTTGCATGGTGTTTTGGCCAAATTTGGAGAGTTTGGTCCACCTTTTGGTCAAACTATCAGAGAGGAGCAGTTTAGAGCTATTTTAGCTTGATTTGGGACAGTTATAGCCTTTTTTTAGGGATTTTCTTGCTTGCTCATGGATCAGGTTTGAGAGTTTATTTTTAGAGGCAGTTGACTACAGTTGACCTTTCTAGGTCTTTGTGAGAGAGCATATTATATATTGTAAGAAAAACTTAAGTTTTTCTAGTTCTTGCCTTTTTTGCTCTTTACCCTTTGAGAGAGAAGAAGTTTTTTTAACTCATATTTTGTAGATTTATAAAGATTATAGTAGGTTACAGGTTCTATCCATTGTCTTTTTATGCAAGTGTTCCTTTATTTTTCAGCTTGATCAAGTGTTTACCTTTCAAGTAGTGTTGCTTTTATGAATGATTTGATGAGATTTTATTGTGTTTAATATCATAACCTTTAAAATCATTGGCTCATTTGTACTTGCATGTATTGAAAAGCATTGAAATCATAGGTCTTAGGTTATGCAATTGGAATAAATTTTCTTTCATGTTGTGAGAACCCTATTTTCCTTCAAAAAGAAAGTTATTTCCAACCTCCCTTAGAATCATTTTTGTGATCATATTGCTAAAGGTGGATTGTGTGAATAGATTTTTTGAGATCTATTGTGAGTTAGAATTGGAGTTTTCCATCAAATTAGGTGCATCACCACACTTTAAATTTAGTTTTTAGTGCTTTTAGTAGATCCTTTAAACCCTTTTCCTGAAAATACGTAAATCCATTAAAAATTACAAGGGAACCAACCCATAATCTTGAGATTCAAGCTTATCATAGGTCACCCATAGCATGGGTTTAATCCCATGTTACACAGGATTGCTGAGCTCCACAGCTTTGCATAATCGGGTGCAATCATGCTCGTTAACACAAACTTTTGAAGAGTTCGTGCCATTGGGAGATCGCTGATAAAGACATTTTTTGCTTTATTTGCCTTAGCCAAATTTTGAAGATAGCCCGCTCACCTGGCCCCTTATTGGCAAATTGTCGAATAGTGAACTTGTGAAAATGCTAACTTTTGAAGAGTTTGTGAAACATTGAAAATGCCAATAAAGGGAAACACGTCTTATTGCCTTAGTCAAATTTTGAGTTTTTTTCTCTTTGTCAGTGAATCAGCCAGTCGACGAACTGGTAGGTTCACGAACCTAAAGTTTTTCTGACAAAGGCCCAAAAGGGGCCAAAAACTAAGACAAAGACTTAGAAATTTTTAGGTTTTTTGGGGTTTTTTGCAAGGATTCTCCCTAGGAATTTTTAGGGATTTTGTAAGGATTTACACTAAAATTTGAAGGATATTAGGCACTTTTAAGGGATTTCAACAATATTTTCACCCTGGGCTATTTAACTCTGGAAAGAGAAAAATAGGTCAACATTTTGACAACCTCTCAGGGATGTTTTCCTGCTAAACAAATGGCCCAGTGGCTTTAAGCTTCCATTGGGCATGGAGTCAAAAAGGGACTATAGTAGGTCAAAACAACTAAAACCCTGCCTTTAAAACAACACCAAAAAAGAGGAACAAGGCATGCATTCCCCTAATGAGAGTGCAACATGTGCAGCAGCACTTAGGAAAATGGAAAACTAAACCAAAAACAAAACTAAAATAGTATATACATAATCTCAGACCAACCTTAGAGGTAAGGTTTGAGATGGATCCCATTGATTAAGATTGGTAGAACTTCATCATCTAGCTTTGAGAGAATGAAAGCATTAGCTTGCTTGTAGTTGATGATGATATATGGCTCACTCCAAAGTGCATCAAACTTAGTAGTGCCTCCAGATTTGGGTCAGTCAGCATCCCATGTGAGAACCCTATTTGAAATTCTGAACCTTGGCCTTCTTGTCAAAATACCTCTTGGTCTGCCATTGATGTTCTTCTAAGACAGCCATGGATGATTGTCTATGTTCTTCCAGTTCAATCAATTCAGCCATTCGTATAGACCTAGCATCTTCTCCTTCTAGTTCTAATTGTTGAGCCAATTCCAATGCAGGAAGATCCAAAGATATTGGCAATCTAGCCTCTTTTCCATACACAAAAACAAAATGAGAGTTACCAATTACTCTTTTGTAAGTGATCCTATCGGCCCAAAGAGCTAATTTGAGCTTATTGTGCCATTGCCTCTGGTTTGTCTCCATGGTCCTCTTTAGAATTTTGATCAAGTTATCGTTAGTGGATTCAGCCAACCCATTACCTTGGGGGTAATAGTTGGATGAAGTCTTCAAGAACACATTATACCTTAGAGCCTAATTAGCAATCCTAAAACTAATGAAAGTTTTTGCATTGTCAAAAATAATGGTGTGAGGAGCTCCAAACCCTATCATGATTTCTTCCAGGAAATCCATGATTGCTGACTTAGTCGCCTTTTTGAGTGGAACTGCTTTAACCCACCTAGTGAAGTAGTCTATTGCTGTCAAAACCCACTTGTGACCAGCACTAGAGGTAGGGTTTATCATGCCAATGAAGTCCAATCCCCATTGTGAGAAGGGCTGATTTGCCTTAATATGATGGAGTGGGAGGGCTACCAATATTTTCTTTCCAGCAAAGAGAGCACACTCTTTGCATTTTCTTACCCATACATGGGCATCATTGAATAACCTCCAGCTAGGCCAGCATGAAACTCATTGAGTAATCTATCAATTTGATCTTCTTCTATACACCTCAGTAAGACTCCATCCAGGTTTCTCTTGAAGAGAACACCATCCACCAAAGCATAAGGAATAGACTGCATCCTGAAGTGTCTTCTTCTAGTCCAATCCAATCCATAGGGATACTCACCAGTGGATATGAACTTGGCCATATCTGTTGTCCAAGAACTCACAGCTGTCAATTCAGTTGTAGGTTCTACCTCATTTAGGTGGTAGGATGAACTCACTTCATCTATAATAGTCTAAGCTAGTTGTTCACACAATCCTCTGCCTCTAATCAATTTAGTGGCTTTGATGATTACATCATACTCTAGGATCTTAGTGACCTAGTTGGCTCTCTTTTCACTAATTTTAATTCCCAATATATAATCTCTCACTCTAGGATGAGAAACTAAAACTTTGATATGATTATTTGTCAGCATATATCTAAATGTTTTCAAGGCTCTAAAAATGGCAAATACCTGTTTATCCATGGGAGTGTATCTAACCTCATAATCTTTCAAGGTCTGACTGAAGAAGGCTAGGGGCTACTCCATTCATTTTCATTTTGTTGCATTAGAATACTTGAAATGCTGCTCTCTCCTCCATGGGCATAAAGGACGAAGTCCTTCTCATAATTTGGGTTCATGAGTGTAGGAGCTTGGGCAATCTCTTCTTTGATCTTCTCAAAACCATCTTTCCCTTCTTTAGTCCATCTAAAAACAACATCTTTCTTAAGCATAAGGGTTAGAGGTTTTACCAAGCCAGCACAGTTAGGAATGAACTTCCTAACAAAATTGATCTCCCCATAAATGATTGTAAAGCCTTTTTGTGAGAAGGCAAAGGAAGAGAAAGAAGAGCATATGTTATTTTAGGATCTATGGAGATCCCATCCTTAGACACTAAATGGCCTAGAATTTTACCTTGAGAAACAACAAAAATAATTTTTTTAGGGTTCAGAGTCACACCAAACTCTTTGCATCTCTGGAAGACTTTATCTAGATGCTCCATATGATTTTATCCTCTCTTGGAGAAAACTTTATGAAGGGGATAAATCATAAAACACACAACAACAGAAATGGCACACAGAAAATAGAATATTTTTTTATTGATTTGGACAACTTATTACATTACAGAAGCTCAATACAATCAGAGGAATCAATCCTCCACAGGCTGCAACACACTACAACTACACATCACCAGGCTCTAGAATCTTCTACCTTTTGTAACCCCAAATCAGCTAGGGTTTCTATTTTCCCACCTATTCTTGACTCTACACTTTCCCCCTTAACTCTACTACCACCCAGGGCTCCCAAAAATAATCATAAATAACACTTTTGGTGGCCTCCAGCAAAATTTCAAAATTTGCAACTACCTCCAAAAGTAGGTCAACTTCCGGGAAACATAATTTTTGATCTGGGTGTCTGATTGATGAACCGTTTTAAGCACCAAAAATCTTACGATGTGAAATATCACACTGGAAATCCTTCAATGGATTTCCATCAACTTTTTGGGACATTATGGGACATTTTAGTGCCTCATATCTTGTTTCAGAAATTTTCAAGGGCTTTTTCAGAAAACGAAAAACTTTAATATCTTTCAGCTCACAAAAGATCTTTGCCTGATTCCTTTGCCAAAGGTCTTATATTTCAGTAACAAATTTTCTTGTAAATTTTCACTTCCATCCATGCCCAAATACAAACTTTCCTAAAATGGTAGTTAAACTTTCCAAAATTGGTAGTTTGTTATTTTTAGCAGTTTGGAAAAATTGAAAGTCCTACATCATTATTCGAGAGATTATGGAACCAAAAACATTGATTATGGACAAAAATGAAAACAATTGCAATGATTTTGAATCAACTTCTTTTTGGGTGATGCAATATTACCCTTACACCATTGGATGCTCCTACATCAGACACCCAGGGTAATTTGAGAAGTGACCCTGTCACGTCTCAGGTATTTGTTTGAGGAAAGCCTAAACAATTAACCTCTACCTTAGACAACCAAGAAGAATCTTCAACAAGCCTTCCTTTCCATTTCACCATATATTCTTTATATTGTCTGTTCTAAGTACTTCTTCCCACATGGCTATCCAAGATCTCTTCTATCTCCTCTATTGAAGTAGACGTCAGAATACTCCACTGTTCTTCTGTTGGTCCATCCTTTGTTCCACCTTCATGATATTCTGATAAATCAGCAATGGTGAAAACAAGGGAAATATTGATCCCACTCAGCAACTCTACCTCATATGAATTTCCTGAATCATGCTTCTTCAGGATTCTGCACGGTCCAAATTTCTTCATTTTTAACTTATTATAAGTTCCAATTGGGAACCTTTCTTTTCTCAAGTGAACCATGACTTCATCTCCTACATGGAACTCCTTATATCTCCTCTTCTGATCTACCTTAGCCTTGTACTAAATATTCATCTTATTAATATGCTTTCTCACCTCTTCATGCAAATTCTTCAGATGTTCTGCAAAGTATTTGGCTTCGACACTTGTCTTTTCTCCTTTGTCCAACTTCCTTAACTTAGAAGCATTTCTTGGGCTATTGACATATACAATTTGGAATGGTGATTTACCAGTACTCCTATTGACAAAATTGTTGTAAGCAAATTCTGCCTGTGGTAAAATCAAATCCCATCCCTTGGGCTTATCTCCTACTAATCATCATAGTAGGTTACCCAAACTCCTATTCACCACTTCTATCTATCCATCAGTCTGTGGATGGTGTGCAGAACTGAACTTCAAATCTATCTTCAACTTCTTCCACAATGTCCTCCAGAAATAATCAACAAACTTGGTATCTCGATCTAAAACTATGCTCTTTGGTAGACTATGTAATCTCACCACCTCCCTTAAAAATAACTCTGTAATATGAACATCATCATTAGTCTTCTTGCAAGGAATAAAATGTGCCATCTTCGAGAATCTGTCTGCCACCACAAAAATGGAATCATGCCCTCTCTATGTCCTTGGTAAACCAAGAACAAAATCCATACTAATATCATCCCATGGCTTCTCTGGTACAGGTAATGGTTGATATAGCCATGTATTATGACTTGTTCCTTTTTCCATCTGACACACTCTACAACTCTGCACAAATTTCCTCACATCTTGCTACAACTGTGGCCAATAATAATTCTCACTAACAATAGAAATGGTCTTATCTCGACCAAAATGTCCAGCCAATCCCCAACTATGCTTCTCCTTAATCAGGTTCTCTCTCATGGAACTCCTCGGAATGCATAACTAGCTTCCTCTAAACAACATGTCATTTTGGATTATAAAATCCAACCATTTTGTCCTGTCCAAAGTATCAGGTTCCAAACAAGCTTTCCAAGCCTCTACAAAATCTAGATCTTCTGGATATAAACTCTTGATCTCATCAAACCCAACAACCTCTATCTTCATTTTTGTCAACAAATTTTACCTTCTGCTTAAGGCATCTGCAACTCTGTTGGACTTCCCACTCCTGTGCTTCAAAACAAAAGTATAACTCTGCAAAAACTCAACCCATTTTAAGTGCTTCTGGTTCAACTTTCCTTGACTATTAAGATACTGCAAAACTTGATGATCAGTATATAAAACAAACTCTTTTGGAAACAAATAATGTCTCCATTTCTTCAAAGCCTGAACTATTGCATAAAACTCGTGATCATAAGTAGAATACTTTTTCTTGGCATCATTACGCTTCTCACTAAAATAGGCAACGGTCTTACCTTCTTAACTCAATACAACTCCTATAGCACTACCAATAGCATCCCAATCTACCTAAAATACCTTATTGAAATCTGGAAGTGCCAAAACAGGTTACTCTGTGACTTTTTGCTTCAATGTATCAAAGCTTTTGTCTGCTCCTTTAGTCCATCTAAACTCTTTTATATCCCCTCTCATTGTCTCAGTTATGGGTGCACAAATGCTACTAAAATTCCTCATAAACTTTCTGTAAAAACTTACCAAACTATGAAAAACTCTTACCTCTGTAGCACTCCTCGGTGTAGGCCATTCAATGATAGCCCTTACTTTTTCTGGGTCCATCTTAAGACCTTCCTCTGAGACAACAAATCCTAGGTATACCAACTGCTTCTTTGTAAAACTACATTTCTTCAGATTAATCAACTTCTCCTTCCTTAACTTCTCCAGAACTCTTCTGATACGCATCGATGATCATCCCAAGTCTTAATGAAAATCAAAATATCATCTAAATAAAGAATAACAAAGCTTCCCAAAAATTCTATCAGTACCTCATTCATGAGCCGCATGAATGTGCTCGGTGCGTTGGTTAGCCCAAATGGCATGACTAACCACACATACAAACCCTCCTTTGTCTTGAAGGTTGTCTTCCATTCATCTCCTTCTCTGATTCGGATCTGGTGATACCCACTCTTCAGGTCAATCTTCGTGAAGTACTTGGCTCCACTCAAACAATCCATTATGTCATCCATTCTTGGCAATGGAAATCTGTACTTGATCATGACCCTATTTATGGCTTGAGAATATGTACACATTCTCCACTCTCCATCTTTCTTTGGTGCTAGTACTACAGGTACCGCACGTGGACTCAGGCTCTCCCTTATCAGTCCCTTCCTTAACAACTCGTGAATTTGTCTATTCAGCTCTTCATTCTCTGTTGGAGTCATTCTGTTGGCTACCTTATTTGGCAAACTGGCTCCTAGTATCAAATCCATTTGATGACTTATCTTCCTCACTGGTGGTAAACGTTTTGGTACATTATCAGAGATAATGTCCTGAAATTCTTCCAACATATCTAAAACTTCTACTGATACATCTTCACATTTATCTTGATTGATCTTAGGAATCAATGCAAAGCAATGATGTTCATGCTTCATACCTTCCAAAAATTTCCTACCATCTACCAAGCAAATTCTAGCAGTACTAATATGTGTTTGCATGGCCATCATGGACAGCACTCCTATCATACTGCCACGGCCTCCCCAACAACATATGACATGCATCCATCGGTATGATATCACATAGCACCTCATCATCCCCAATCTTGAACTTCACTAAACACTGCTCATTGACCAAAGCTCTGTGGTCCTTCTACAACCATGCAGTCTGATATGGATGTGGATGCTTTCTTCTTGTCAACTTCAACTTGTCAACCATCTCCTCTGAAACAAGATTGTCAGTGCTTCCACTGTCAATAATAATATCACAACACTTACCTTCACATTTGCACCTTGTGCAAAATAAACTCTTCCTCTAATTGGGTTCTTTCTCTTCATTCAACAAAGTCATTCTGACTACTAGGGTTTCTCCCCTTTCAACATCTTCAGAACGCTCAATCTGTGCATCTTCATCTACATGTGCAACTCGTGTATTACCTTTAGGTCTTATGTTTGTCCTTCCTTGATGTTGTGGACACTCGTATGCTCGATGTCCTTCTTCTCCACATTGAAAATAGGTTCCTTTAAAACCTCCTCTTTTGGGTCCTTGCCCAGGTCTGCCTCTCCCTCTTCCTCTTTGCTCACCATTGTTCTAGTCACGAGGGCGGTAGGTATTATCTCCTCTCTGATTCCGACTGGTGCCAGCTTCTTCACTTTTCTTTTGATCTTCATTATGGCCACCATAGGATCTTCCACCAGTCCTTCTACCTTGACCTCTTCCCCTTTTCTTGCTATCAAATTTTTTATTCATTTTCTCTTCCACCTTCAGGGAAAACTAGTACACATCTTCTATGGTGGTCATTCTAACTAGGCTCAGCTCCTCTTGAATACTTGGCCTCAACCCATTAATATAACGAGCTACCTTCTCCTTTTTGGCCTCTACATGGCCTATCCTGATAGTAATCTTATAAAACTCCTTTGTATACTCCTTAACAGACTTGTTACCTTGCTTCAATCCTTGCAGCTTCTTCAACAACTCTATCCCATAGTCCACAGGAATGAACTGCTTCTTCAGTTTCTCCACCATCTGATCCCATTTGGTAATCTTTCCTTTTCCTCTTCTATTCCTCTCTAATTGGACCTCCTTCCACCAAATATTGGTATGGCCCCTCAACTTTGTTTTTACAAACTTGACCCGATCTGGGTCCTCCACATCCTCATACTCAAAATATTCCTCCATGTCATTGATCCATTCAACAAGCTATTCTAGATTCAAATCTCCAGAATAGGTAGAAACTTAGATCCTGGGCCTCTTTATGATCTTTGAAATGGCCCTCAATAACCTAACCTATGCAGGATCTTCTGCAGCTTCTTGTTCTACCTCATATAGCTCTTTTTTAGCTTCATCTTTGATTTATTCTCTTGTTCTCAGCTCAGACCCTCTTCATAGCTCCTCTTGCAATGCATCAATTTGCCTTTGCAGTGCTCTAAAACCCTCTTCCATCAAAGCATTCCTTCCAATACAATTTATTCATGGAGGCATCTTGATCTCTGTAGCAAACCCACAACCTCATTTCCTGGTGCAAACTACCTCACTGTCGACGATTTGTCTACACACTCAGGACCCTTGCTCTGATACCACTTGATGAAGGGGGTAAAAAACACACAACAGAAATGGTACACAGAAAATAGAATATTTCTTTATTGATTTGGACAACTTATTACATTACAGAAGCTTAATTACAATCAGAGGAATTGATCCTCCACAGGCTGCAACACACTATAGCTACACATCACCAGGCTCTAGAATCTTCTGCCTTCTATAACCCCAAATTAGCTAGGGTTTCTATTTTCCCACCTATTCTTGACTCTACACTTTCCCCCTTAACTCTACTACCACCCAGTGTTCCCAAAAATAGTCATAAATAGCACTTTTTGTGGCCTCCAGCTAAATTTAAAAATTTGCAACTCCCTCCAAAAGTAGGTCAACTTCCGGGAAACATAACTTTTGATCCGAGTATCTGATTGACGAACCATTTTAAGTGTCAGAAAGCTCGCGATGTGAACTATCATGTTGAAAATCTGTAAATGGATTTATGTCAAATTTTCATGATGTTATGGGATGTTTTAGTGCCTCATATCTCGTTTCAAAATTTTTTAGGGGCTTTTCGGAAAACAAAAACTTTAATATCTTTAGGTCAGAAATGATCTTTGCTTGATTCCTTTGGAAAGGGTCTTATATTTCAGTTATGAAGATTCCTGTAAATTTTTAATTCCATCTATGCTCAAATATAAACTTTCCTCAAATGGCAATTAAACTTTCCAAAACTGGCAGTTTGCTATTTTTAGCAGTTTCAAAAAACTGAAAGTCCTACATCACTATTCAAGAGATTATGGAACCAAAAACATTGATTATGGAAAGAAATGAACACAACTACAATGATTTTGAATCAACTTCTTTTTGGGTGATGCAAGATTACCCTTACACCATGGTGGTGTTCACCTAGGATTAGGGTTCTAAAATTGAGTCTGCAGGTTCCTGTGTTTATTCCTTCAAGCCCTTAGTGCCTTAGTTTGAATTTTTCTTCGGCCTCCATGTAATGTTTTACTGCTTTTTCCTATCGCACTTGAGAAAATGCTAATTACTATATATGCAAAGGTGAATTGTATGATGGCAAGCTTGCAAAATCTCAATCAGCTTCCAAAATGGTGAAAAAACTGAGTTATATGCATTTCTAAATGCATATCGAGTTGCATATACAAGGGAGAATCTATCACAGATTCCTCGAGAATATTCTACAGTTGTATGCATTTCCAAATGCATATCGAGTTCAAAAGGATGCATGTACATTGGGGGAATCTTCTACAAGATTCCTAGAATATTCTCTGCATGTGTATCAAGTTTTTCCTGTACATGTTTTGTTGTATATCCTAACATACAAAGGCTATATACAAGCGAAAAATGTGCAATAGCGGAAGATACATTGAAGATTCCTTGAAGATGCCGCTGTTGTATCGAGCAGGTGAGTTGTATGTTTGTTTTGTTGTATGTTCGACATACAACGCCAAATATACATTGTGGATTTCAAAAAAGGGTTCAAAATAGGACTAAAATGTGGGTCTGGTCCGCAAGTATATGCGGGAAGGAATGAATGTATGTCCGACATACATTGAGTTTAAGCATTGAAAAGGTATAATTGGTGGGGCCCGCCACAGGTTTATACAAATAGGTTTGTACATGTTCAACAGACAAAGGGAGAATGTACATCGAATATTCTCAAAAGATTCTCCGCTTGTATGTTTGTGTTTGTATATTCAACATACAAACAAAATATACATACGATAAATGCAAAGGATGAAGTGCAAGCTGGACCCGAACTGAATAATAATTTGTTTTATAGCATTTGACATCCGCCCTGTATGTTGAAAGGTTGTATATGCATTTGCTCTTACATATACAAAGGGTTTTGAAGGGTGAACAGTGGCACTCGTATATGCATTTGAGCATGCATATACAAGGCGAAAAGGGCAAAATAGGAAAAGGAAAAGTTAGCGATAGAAGTATGGGGTGCCTATGTGGCATGTAATCATTGGCTCTTGGCTTTTTGCAATTTTTAGAGCCGTGGATCTCAGCAATGGAATCATGATCGACGGCCATGTTTTGAACCCACAGCGTAGGTGTTTTCCTGTGTATTTGCAATCATTTTTGAGTGGGAAAACAACAGATACATCCGCTGTTACATTTCAAAGGGGCCTACAGGTAGGTGAGGCAATAATAGCAGATTTGCAGAGCATAGTCGATGGAGTTGACGAGTCAGCAACCTGATTGAAGATGAAAGTCCTTGAGCGGCGGTGCAAATCCCGATTCCACCTGCTTATTCCTCTTTGTCTCTCTGCAGCATTGAATATTTCTGAGCGCCATTCCTCATGCATTAAATTTGGTAGATTTTTGATTTGCCTTGTAATTAATTTTGCTGGGTACACAGTCTTGGTATAAAAGCCAAACTGTGCTACTCATTCTTGTTGTTGAAAACTGGACAAATTTTGGTGTTGTTACATAATACGACTTCATTGGTGGCCCTATTCTTGATGTCTTGTAAGTTTATGAGTCTCATGTTGTATGCTTCATGCATGAATTCACTGGTTTCATGTTGTTTTATATGAGAAATGCTCTGTGCATGTGTTTAATCATTTGTTTCCAACATCTGGGCATATTTTCTTTTGAATCAAGATAACAAAGGGTTGTTAAGGTTCAGGAATTTAACTTTTCTATGTTGAACGTTTAATCTCCTACTTTTGTTCAAGGAACAAATTAAATGTTTTAGGTTAATCATTGAGAGAATGTGTTGCAGCAGGGATACCACTAAGTATGAATGTTAACCACCTAATTTTTGGGAAGTATCTATAAGGTAGATACTAAAAATCCCCTTGATATCCAATCTTTGGTATATGTTCATGCTGGCCATTCAAGTGTGTATGTCTATTGACTCCGAGCCTTGGATAGACACCGATCCATTCTTGTATTGAGGTTGCAACCCAAAGTCTCAATTTTGCATCCAAACATGAAATCAAACTTAAACTTTAAATCAAACCATTAGGACTTTAGAAGTAGTTTTAGGACCAAAATCCTCTGTCTCACAACTGAATATAGGCCCAAAGCTAGCCCCTTTGCACTTATTCCACAGTTTTGGTCTGCATAAAAGAGGATTTATCTATTTTGTATCAACATCCAAGTAAGTTCATGTGCATATGTCATAGATGTTGAGTAGGGAATACCCCCCTTGGTTATGCAAAGCCTAAAAAAGAGGAAGAGATATTTATAGAGTCTATCTCCTGTACTATTGGCCCCTAGCCTGAGAATCCTGTTGATCAATGATGGCTACCTTGTAGGGATAATTGGGAATAAGCATCCAGTCTGGGAAAATAACCAACACACCACTGGATGCTCCTGCATCAAGACTGTGATATCATCCAAATAAATTAGGATGAACTTGTTTATAAAACCTTTGAAGGTAATGTCCATTTGCCTCTGAAATGTGGCACCAACATTAGAAAGACCAAATGACATTTTTGCATATGTCATGGTTCACCATTTAGTTGTAAATGTTTTTTTATATCTATCCTCCTCTTTGACAAAGATCTTGTTATAACCAGAAAATCCATCAAGTAGTGAAAACTGTTGGCAAGAGACACTATATGGATTCATGGTTGTTGTCATTGATGGAAACAAAGGTCATCCCACATATCCGCAAGTCATGATGTGTCTCTACCGGAAGTCAGAATAAAGAATGTTGTGGTCCGGTGAACAAGAACAGAGCATGTGGCAAGGTCCGACAGATTGGTCCGGATCTCTCAGAGGAAGTGTCTTGGTGCAGTGCGGATTTGGGGAAGTCAAGAGGACTACCTTGAGTGGTATATTACAAGGATTTAGCCTCCGGTGATGGACAAGGAAAAAGATATGAATGGTTGAGTACCGGATTCCTGAGAGACAGTGAAAACAGAGGAAGAACTGACTGGCAGAGTATCAGACTGCTTTCCGGATGTGTTACTGTTGATGACAGAGGTTGTGAAGGCATGAATCATGTTTGGCCGACATGATTAATGATATCTACAAGTATATGCTTGATCCGCATTGCTTGGTGAGGAAGGATTCAGCCGACAGAATGAGAGCTTGTAAGAAACTAGACTGTTCCGGATGCCGACTAGAAAAGTGATGAAATTACTTATGCGGATATATATAGAGGATGGATTTAGTTGTGAAGGGTGTGTAGATGTGGAGATATATGTGAATAAATCCAGATAAGAGCAGAGGTAGCAAAAAGGATCCAGTATGTGAAAGATAGCAGAATAAAGAACAGAGGAAAGATGAAGTGCAGCAGATCAGTGTACTGAGCCTAACCGGAACTGAACTCCAGCATATGCAGATGCTTCCAATCAGTTCAAGACTGTGATTCTCATCACTTTGTAGACAGTGTGTCTTCTTGTAGGCAGTGGGCCTCTTGTGAGCAGTGTGCTCGGGCAGTGAGCCCTAATTGGCAAGTGTCATTTTTGTAATTTCCTATTCTTCTAACAGAGAATAATTTTGGGTTAATCACTCCGTGGTTTTCTCCCTTAACAGGGTTTCCACGTCAAAAATACTGTGTCATGTGTTTCTTATTTCATGGTTAATGTTTTTGTGTTTGATTTTATGCTGCATCAATTAAAAGGAAAGTTCAATAAGGGAAATAATTAGGATAACTGATTCACCCCCCCTCTCAGTTATCAACAAAAACCTCTTTGCCCATACAACAGTTTGCAAAATTTGATCGATAGAGGGCAAGGGGTAGTGATCCTTCAAGGAAGCACGATTCAAGTCCCGAAAGTCTACGCAGAGCCTTATCTCACCATTTTTCTTAATTTCAATTTCTACTCTACTTTTCATTCTTTTTTTTGTTGTCCCAAAACTTCTCTTGGCATCCCAATCCTTCATGATTCTCCCTTGAGAATTTCTTCAACAAAAACCTCCCTAAGGTGGTGCCTCCCCTCCCTCACAAATAAATTCTGAAAAAGGTATTAAAATTGTTGCATAAAACCCCCAAAAGGGGCCGCTATCTTCCCCAAAATCATGCCTCATAGAGGTTGTTTTAATTTCTAATATGAGCCTCTAAAGAGGCGTTCCAAAATTCCTTACAATAGGTGCTTCAAATCTAGATTTTAACCTCATGAATGAAGTGCTACCAATAAAGGAATCATAATAATCTTTTTTTTCTATTATTTAGAACCTCCAAAAAGAAATAAAAGGCATTGAAAATATCCCCTCCAATGGTGCTTCCTTTTCTCCTAGATCCAGCACTAATTTGCTATTCTTTTTCTTTTTTTTTTATGATTTTTGAAATATCCACAAGACAAAGAAAGAGGTGTTAAGTTTTTACCAAGAAGATTCCTTCTACCTGGGCACTCATATGCTTGTCTCAATCTTTATTTAAAACAAGTGCCGCCTCTACTATTTCAGCCTTCATGTGGAGCGTTTTCTTCTATTTTTGGGTGCCAAAATTGAATTTTCTACTCTCATTATGTTTGGTCCTGTCAGATGTGAATTTGGATAGAGAATCCTTGTTAAATTTTTTTAAACCTTACCTCCACTCCTTCCAAGAGTGATGATAGTTATGCAAATTTAAAATCCATCATCTTTAATAGTTTTGAAACTAGAGGATTCTTTTCATCCAAAGTAGGTGCTTAGACCATCATAGTGGCTTTGAAACAGCTAAACCAATACATATTTTCTTCACTGGAAATTAAGGCTTTAAATATTAAATAAGATTGATCAAGACTCTCTATTTAAGGTCTAGTTGGATTCGTACAAGCCAATTTGGAGAAGAACTTACATTCAACAAGATAGCTCAAATGTCTCAGAGATTGTCAAAAACTGGCTTTTTGTGTATCTATTACCCAGAAGCTCATCGTTATACAAAAACTTTCCAACATGAGTGGAATGTCACTAAGATGCCTCCCACCAAAGTATTTTTCTTCAAACTTCAGAAAACTAGAAATTTTATACTTTCCGTAAATTGCTAGCTTTGATAAGAGAATTTTAAATTCTCTCAAATGGTGAGAGATATGACCCTGATTCCTCTTGCATTAGATGTGAAATACATCTAGGAATGTTCCTATAAGAGGGTTTCATCCAATCTCTCCAAAATCTCCAAAAATAATTTGTTTTGTAAAACTACCCTGCGCGGGCAAAAGCTGTGACTTGGCAAAAAGTTGAAATTTGCCATTCAAATTGTGCCAACCACATCCAAAGCCAAGAGATGCCAAAAGAAAGCCAAAATAAAACCAAAACACACCAAAACTAAAAACCAAACCTCTAATTTGTTTTTGGTTTATGTTGATCTCCAGCTCGCCTGGATGCTCTTGCATCATGATTACAATGACAACAAATTCACACGAACTGGCCAGCACTCCATCCCAATCCATCATTGATTTATTAGAATATTTTATTATGCTTTCCCTTTCAGGCTCTTGCAATATTTCTCTTCACACTTTTGGCCACCATTTCAAAATTTGATTACATTGTAGTAGTACAATGATGACAAAGTCACCTTGCTTGAAATATCTTGGCCATTATCTCATGATGTGTTGCATTAAAGGTGTAATCATGCAAAAATAAATTGTAAACTGAACCTTAAGTGAACTCAACTCCATTTTGTACTGCATTCAATGGGAATATTTATTATCATGAATACTCTGTGTGAAGCCCATCCCATGACCTGTCAAAGATTAGTATGATGCTACCAAATATCCTTATGGAAAGGATTCCTTGTATTTCTTTGGGTGCATGACATGTGTTCATACTACAAGGACTTGAAATTTTAATATATTTCTAATTACTACAACCATTTCAAGAAAACAAATTGAAAATTCGCAAGGTACTTACTTCTCAGGCATCACCACGTTGGAATGTTGCCAAAGTTGTAGAGGTCATTGGGATGAATGGTATTGTCTAGAGCTCGGTTAGTTTAGAAGTGATATTTGGCGTCATCGGGAGCCTTGCAAAATGTGACTGTGGCAGAGGTCTACTTCGTCTGGTACTCTAGAGTCATCTTTTGCCAATTGCTTGATTAAAACCCTACAGAATAATTTAGAGATGAATGCATCTACTTAATAGAGGTAAGATTATTGATAGGGAGGTTAATAATTGTTGAGTTTCAACCCTCCCTCATTTTTTATTATTTTCTTTTTTTACAGAGAGGGCTGTCGTTGTTGGTTTTCAAACCTTCCTTGTTTATTCAATGGTTTTGCATTATTTAGGGAATGAAAGAGGTTAGAATACTATACCCATATTCTAGGGTAAAAGGCTCAATACAAGCTTACAATTCTGTAGTAAACTTCTTCTTAGATGTAGGTCTATGGTAAACTTTCAATATGTGGTTGTTGACCAGGAGGGTCCTACAATTTCCATCAATTGGAAATAGCTACACAACACCATTATTAAAAACTTGATTAGTTTCATATGGTCCCAACCATCTAGTGTGCAACTTACCCTTGAAGTCTTGATACCTTGAATCATACAAGAGAGCCTAGTCTCCTACCTTAAATTGTCTGCTGGCAATATGCATGTCATGCCATTCTTTCCTTTGTTGTTGAACCAACTATGTATGTTGGAGAGCCTCTAATCTTATTTCATCCAGCCTGTTGAGTTGCATGATCCAGTGTTGCTGGGATTATGAGATTATTTCCCACTTCCAATGTTGTTCTTAGGGTCTCAAGCTCATATTTAATAGGAAATATTGGCTTCTTCCCATAGATCAATTCATAGGGGGTTAATTTTGTTGTAGTCCTCCAGGTGATATTGTAGGCCCAGAAAATCATGTCATTATATCATCCCATTTTGACCTATTGATTGAAATAGTCTTTGTCAAAAAATTCTCTAATACCCTATTAGTCACTTCAACTTGTACATTTGTCTGAGGGTGATAAGGAGAAGATTGTCTACAGTTGATTTGGTACCTTGTCATAAATTCCTTAATCATTGTTGACATGAACCGTGGACCTTGTTATGAGACAAGAAACCTCAGAGCTCTAAACCATTACAAAATGTATTTGTATAAAAAATATGTCACCTTCTCCTCTCATACAATAGGCATGGCTTTTGCTTCCACCCATTTAGTGGCATAATCAATACAAACTAGGATGTAGTGGTTACCTTTGGAAGGTGGATCAATTGGACAAAAAAACATCTATACCCCATTTCTCAAATTGTTCAGGAACCACTTGAGGATGAAGAGGCATTTCATTGGATAGTGTGGAGCATCCCATTCATTGGCACTAGTCACATTGTTTGACATACTATTGAATATCCTTACTCATAGTAGGACAATAACACCTAGCTCCAAGGAGTTTGTGCTCAATCCGAAGAGCTGATAAATGTCCTCTGGATGGCTCATCATGACATGCACGTATGATGTCATACACTTCATTTCCTGCACACATCTTCGCAAAACATGATCAGGGCAACATTTAAACAATATATATACCATTTAGCCATGTGAATCTAGAGTTATTTTTTACCAACCATTTGATTTCCTTCTAGCTAAAGTGTGAGGAACACTTCCCTGTGGCCAATTAGTTAGCCAAATCAGTAAACCATGGGTACTGGATTGATATGTCAAATAAATGTTCATCTAGGAAAGCATCATCCACTAGTTCATTGTTTCCCTACACATTCAACCTTGATAAGATATCAATAACTACATCATCTTTACCTAGTTTATCAATGATAGTTATATCAAATTCTTGTAATAACAATAACAAGTGAATGATTCTCCCCCCACTATACCTTTATTCATTAGATATCTGATAGCGGAATTATCTGTGTGGGCAAACACTTTATACTTTATGATGTAGTGGCTGAATTTGTTGATGGCATAGATTACTGCTATAAATTCTTTCTCTGTAGTGGTGTAGTTTTTCTCCACAAGATTTAGATTCTTACTAATGTAATAAATAGCATGCATGCCCCCAGACTCACTTGTCTATCCTAAGACAACCCTTATTGCGTAATTAGATGCATTTATATGAACATAGAAAGGTTCTCCCCAATTTGGTCCTTTAATGACTAGTGTTGTAATCAAGGATTTTTTTATTGATTCAAAAGATTGTTGACACTCACTAGTCTAGTTGAAATCAAAATCCTTTTTCAACAAAGTGAACAGGGGATTTTCTATTCTACTGAAGTTTTCAATGAATCATCTGTAATAGCCAACATGTCCTAGAAAACTTCTTACTTTTGTTTGGGTTTCAGGTGCAGGAATCTGCACAATGATTTTAATTTTCTTAGGTTCCACCTTGATAGCTTCTTCAGAAACACGGTGTCCCAAAACTATCCCCTCATCCATCATAAGGAGACACTTCTTGTGATTTAGGAATAATTGATGATCTTCACACCTCTCAAGTACTTAGTTGAGGGCGTCCAAAATTTCTTTGAATGTTTTTCCATGAACCGTGAAGTCATCCATGTATACATCAACACAAGTGTTAGTTAGATCAGCAAAAAATGCAAGGACAACTCATTGGAAAGTTGTTGGGGCATTGTATAATCCAAAGGGTAAACTTTATAAGCATATGTTCCCATGGGCAAGTGAATGTAGTTCATAGTGATCCTCTAGAGCTACCCAGATCTGGTTGTAGCCACTAAAACTATCTAAGAAAGAGAAATAACGACTGCCAATTAGATTATCCAAGATTTGATCAATAAAGGGAAGAGGAAAACAATCCTTTTTGGTTTCTTTGTTTAGTTCCCTATTGTAGTTTATGGAAAACATAATGAAAACAAAACATAAACAAATGCAATGAAAACAAGTGTTATACCTTCCAATGTGATCCACAAACCCAAAATAGGGTGGAGAGTGTTGCAACCAAGCACTCTAGCTTTACCCAAAGATGATAAATGGACAATGTGAAATGCTCTCAAAACCTATGCAATTCACTAATAAAACTAGCTAAAGAGGAGAGATTTTGGCATGATAACTTTGCTCAAATTGTGGATGATAAAATAGCTTGAGAAATGGTGTATTTATACGCTTTCTAGGAGAGGATTTGATCCAAGGGTGGAGATTTGATTTAGAGATCAATGGTTGTGAATGCATGTGATGTGGAGGGCCTAGATTTCATCTCCAAAAATGGAGGGTTGTGAATACAGATGAATTTTAAATTCATCTTAGGAAAGGGGTGAATTAAATGAGGTTGGGTGAGATGGATTAGATGTGAATTTAAAATTCACATGGGGAAGAGAAAATGATTTAAAAATTCATTTGGGGATGAGTGGAAATAAATGAGTTATGACATGTGTAAGGGGTGTAAGAGGTTATTAATGAGATGTATGACATGTGTGTATAAAAAATTGATTTATGAGGCATAAATATCAATTTTTTATATGGAGGATGTGGGGAAGGGTGTTAAGCTAGGTTTGAACATTTTAATCAGGGTAATTAGCCTAATTAATATGGCTGGAAAAAATTAGGGAATGGGTTAATGAGGGGTTAAGATTAATTAAATAATGTTTTATTTAATTAATCATAGGTCTAGGGTCATGTAGGTTAGGCTAGGTAATTAAATAATTGATATTTAATTAACTAGGGTAGGGATAGATTAATTAGTAGGTTAAATTAATTGGACAAACATGATTTATCTAATTAATTGGGTTTAGGGGAAAAGGGAAATTAATCAAATAAATATTTGCACATTTATTTAATTAATTGGTTAAGTTAGAATATTGAATTAATTAAATTAATTCAATTTTAAAGGATGAAATGATGGGAAACCAGGTGTTGAAAGGGATAATTAATTAAATAAAAATTTCATTAATTGATTAGAAGGGAAATTGATGCATTTCGTGATGTCAGAGGTTGGTTAGATGGTGAAGACATTTTTAGGTGTCTACATTTGCCCCTCTTTGGCGTGGCGTTGTGACCTAGCAGGGAAGTAGCGTCAAGTCAAAGAAAAATATGCTCCAGTTGTCGGGAATGAATGGAATGGGTGAGGGATGCCCCCTTGAGAGATCAGGTCAAAAAAAAAAAAAAATAGGTGAGCTCTTGAAAGGAAGAAACGGAGGCAAAAAATGGATAGAGGAGGAAGAAACAGGCTGACAGGAAGAAAAACAAGCAGAAAAGGTTATGATCTGCACCCTGGGGAGGAAAAAGTGTGTTAGAGGGTGACATGGCTGACTATAAATAGAAGAATGGGCCCTAAAGTGCCACATTTGCACTCATTGAGCCACTTGGACGAAAGAGAGGAGAGAATGGAAAACCGCAACCCACTCTTCCTGCGATTCGAGCACTTGTCCGAGCGATTCCGGTCCTCCATGAGGGCACCAGAGGCTGGTGACCAGGTAGGCCGAAACCCTAACTTTGTCATTTTTTTTCATTTACAGCATTTATTATTTTGGGAGAATGGGTTTTTAGGGTTTGGGCGCCATCAAGAAACTAATTAGCGTCAAAACGGCTCAGATTGGCGCCATCCTCTCGATCGACGCCATCAATTTAGGGCAGAAGGGGGGAAATCGATGCCAAAATAGAAAGTTTTGGCACCTTCATTTGGTTTGGCATGAAAATGCGCAGGCTAGGTTTTTGGTGGAATGGTGCCAAACGTGGTTTCCATGGCGCCATCGGTTGTATCGATGCAATTGTGTTGATCTGCGCCATAGGGCAAAGTAGTGTCATCGTGTAGAGTGGCACCAAAAGGCAAGGGTACCATCCTGCATAGTGGTGCCATCCTGTGGATCGGTGCCAAAAGGCAAACGGGCATGATTTTCTAAAATAGCACCTTTTCGAAACTATGTGGCGCCATTTTATGGACTGGCACCATCTAGGGTAAGGGCAGTGCCATCCAGGGGATTGGCACGATGGGGAGAATGAGTGGCGCCAAATGGCATTTGGCCCCCAAAAGAGGAAAAATTAGTGTGGGAAGGTTGATTTTTAGAAGAAATAGCATGATTTTGACAACACTTGGTGAATGCAGGTTCCTGGAGGGTTCATAGGATCGCGGGAGTGACATGTTCCCGTCGTGATGGCCTTGTTTGCTAGATTTCATGGACCGACACAGGCCTGATTGGCAAACTTGGGATTATTGATAGTGGCAGATATGCCTGTGCTACGAGCACATCAGGCAATGATGACAACAGTCGTGGAGCAATTTCGATAAGAGACCTATTCTTTTCAATTCCCGACAAGAGAGATCACCATCATGCTTGAGGATGTTTATCGCATCCTCAAGTTACCGATTCATGGAGATCAAATAATCTATGATACATGGATTCAACATGTGGATTTTCGAATGTTTTTGGGAATTTTTGGATTTTCTATTATTTTTGAATTTTCTAATTTTCTATTTTTTTTGGATTTTTTGATTGTCTATTGTTTTTGGATTTTCTAATTTTCTATTGTTTTTTGGATTTTCTGATTTTTTGTTGTTTTGAATTTTTTTTATTTTAGCTACACAGAAGAAGCTTACAAGGATCCTTGTTGCACGTATTAGCTTTGGGTGGGATGATGTTGGGTGGGCGATTGATGTTTTAGAATTCCAAGCCATGGGAAGTGTTTGGTGTGGAGTGTCGTGATGGAGAGAGAAATTATTAGATGTTGGAACCGGCCACTACACATGGCGCTTGAAATAGGTTTTCACCATAGTACTTATCCAAGGCGTCACCGAAGTGATTTTCACCATTGGACGACTTTAATGCACTCAAGTTTTTCTTGATTTTTCAATTTTTCAATTTTTTATTTTTTCTATTTTTTTGTATTTTTGCTTTGGGATACTCGATGAGTTATGCATAGAACCTTTTCAATTATAGAATATTCATGGGCTCATCCAGAGGCTGCCCCTTAGGTGTTGCAAGCTGATATGCCCTTGATCCATAGTTGGTTGTGATAACATAAGGTCCCAACCAATTGGGCTCAAATTTTCCTTTCTTAGTGCGTTCCTATAGATTCTTTTGGTTTTCCATGAGGACAAGGTCACCTACTTCAAATTTACGGTTCTTGATTTTCTTGTTATAGCTTATTCATAGGTGATTTTGGTATGCCTGCAGATGGTTGAGTGCATCCAGGCATTTCTCATCCAATAACTCTAACTCATGTAGCCTTGAAACTCGATACTCTTTATCAGTGATTATGTTCTGTAGGGATACTCTAAGTGATGGGAGCTCAACCTCAATAGGTTAGATGCCTTCGGATCCAAATACTAGGGAGTATGGGGTGGCTCTTGTAGGTGTGTGGATACTCGTACGATAGGCCCACAGGGTGGGATTGAGTTGGAGGTGCCAACCACAGCCAGCTTCATTAATCGTCTTCTTCAAAATGTGCAGGATGGTTTTGTTTGAAGCTTCAGCTTGACCGTTACCTTGGGGATAATAGGGGGTGGAGAAGTGGTGCTGGATTTGGAATTTCTCACATAAAGTGTGGACTTCCTGGTTCTTAAATGGTTTCCCATTATCAGTAATAATGGAATGGGGGATGCCATAACAGCATATGATGTAGTGTAGAATGAATTTGGCTATTTGGATGCATGTGGTGAAAGTGAGTGGAATCACTTTAACCCACTTAGTAAAGTATTCAACGGCGGTGATAATGAATTTATGACCGTTGGATGATGGAGGGTGAATCTTACCTACAAGGTTGAGTCCCCATTATGAAAAAGGCCATGGAGTTGTTATTAGCTACAATTCTTGTGATGGTGCATGGATGAGGTCCCCATGTTGTTGACAAGGCAAGCATTTCTTCACAAACCTGTAAGCATCTCTCTCCATGGTCGGCCAGTAGCATCATATTCTTAAGATCTTCTTGGCTAGAGTAGGTCCACTTGAGTGTGCCCTGCAAATGCCTTCATGTACTTCTTGTAAGGCCACTTCGGCTTCCCTAGAGTCTAGACATCGTAAAAGTGTACTATCAAAACTCCTTTTGTAGAGGGTGTCTCCTATAAGAGTGAAGCAGGAGGCTTGGTGAATAAAGCTTTTTTGTTGTGAGGATGAAAGGTTGGGGGGTATGATGTTGTCATGGAGGTACATGTATGTCTCTTGATACCAAGGGGATAGGGGACCAACAATTTCACACACCATTTCTGATTGGAGAACATCATAAGCTGGTATAGGAAGTTCTTTGATCAAGAAATTGCACTTCTTGTTATCTTTCTTCATGTCTACCAATGATCCTATCATGGCCATGGCATCTGCTGCTTTGTTATTTAACCTTAGAATCTGTTCAAATTGGATGTCATAAAAAAAAATCTTTAAAATCATCCACCATTCTCTTGTAGGGCAAGAGCTTATCATCCTTAGCCTTATATGCATTGTTCACCTGTCAGATGACCAGTTGGGAATCTCCATAGACCATTAGTTTCTCAATCCTCCACTGGATCACCATGCGGAGTCCTGTGATAAGAGCATCATACTCTGCTACATTGTTCGTGCATGGAAATGTAATCTTGTATGACTTGGGGATGGTATCTCCTTGAGGGGTAACAAACAAAATGCCTACCCCCCAGCCTCGATGCATATAAGACCCATCAAAATACATCTTCCATGGTTTTGTTGTTGGTACTACAGTCAATATAGACCCATCAAGAAAATCTACAAGTGTGGGTTGCTCTGTTGGGATGGGTGCCTTGGCTAATTGATCAATAATGACCTGTCCTTTAATGGCTTTTCTTTATGTGTATTGAATATCACACTCACTTAAGATCATTACCCACTTAGCCATTCTTCCTGTAAGGGCAGCCCTATTTAGCAGATATTTTAGTGGATCGATCTTGGCAATGAGCTTAGTCTTGTGATTGAGCATGTAGTGTCTCAACTTTTGTGAAGTGAAGATGATAACTAGGCATGCTCGATCAATGGGAGTATAGTTCAACTCATAGGTCACCAAGGTGCAGCTAATATAGTATATTGCTCTTTCTTTCCCTTGTTCATCATGTTGCACCAACAAGGCCCCTATAGTTGTTTCTGTTGTTGAAATATATAAGAGGAGGGGTTCTCCTTGTTTTGGTGGCATAAGGATAGGTGGGTTAGAGAGGTACTTCTTCAACTATTCAAAAGCTCCCTGACACTAATTATCCCATGCAAAGGCCGTGTTTTTGCAGAGGAGATGCTGGAAAGGTTGGCACGTTGTGCTATGAATCAGCGGATAGATTGTAGCTTCCCCTGTAGACTTCGCAACAGCTTCAGTGTCTTCAGAGGGGGTATCTCTGTTATAGCTTTGTCTTTGGCAGGATCTACTTCTATTCCTCTCCTCGACACTATGCATCCTAGGAGTTTCCTAGAAGTGAGCCCAAAGACACAATTCTTTAGATTCAGCCGCACATTGTATTGTTCCAACCTATCAAAGATCTTGCCTAACACATCCAGGTGCTCCTCTCTAGTTTTAGATTTTCCTAGCAGATCATCTACGTAGTCTTCCATTATATGGTTGAAGAGGTCACGAAAAATAACTATCATTGCCCGTTGATAAGTTGCACCTGCATTTTTTAGGCCTAAAGGCATTACAAACCAGCAGTATATCCCCTATGGGCATATGAAGGATGTTTTATGTTGATCCTCTTCTGTGATTATGATTTGATTGTATACCAACAAACCATCCATTAGAGACAACATCTCATGCCCTGCCATGAGATCTACTATGATATCGATGTTGGGTAGTGGGAAGTCATCTTTAGGGCAAGCCTTATTAAGGTCTATAAAATCTATACAGCATCAGATGCCCCTAGTGACTTTAGCTACAGGTACAATATTAGACACCCACTCGGGGTAATCTATCGACTGGATAAACCCCACATCTAGGAGTTTCTTAAGTTCTACTTTGACCAGGAGCGCAATCTAAGGATTCATTTTCCTTAACTTTTGTTTAACCAGTTTCGCATCAGGATGAACCGCAAGGTGATGAACAACCAATGCGGGATCTAGTCCCGGCATGTCAGCATAGGTCCATGCGAAGTTGCGGCTTCTTTGCTTGAAGAAGGTTAGGACGTTTTCATGTTCCATTGATGTAAGAGATTCTGCTCTATAGGTTATTTTTGGTGCTTCCTCTATTCCAAGGTTCATTTCTTGCAATGGTTCCACTAGGATAGGTGATCTATCTAGATATACTTCATCTATTTCAGGAAGGCCCATGCTCTCATCACTTAGCGCCTCATGGAGGTTTTCACTAGGCGATACGTCCTTTATTTAACTTTTTCTTCACCTGAAAGTGCCACTAAGTGGTTTTCAATATGGGGTGTTGTTTTATTTCTTATGTTTTTGTGACTAAGAGCATGGGTGGTTTCACCAAAATAGGTGGAGGTGTCGAATTCCATGATATACCTAGCTCTGTGGTCTCCAAGGGGGAAGTGTTCTCTGATCCCCATCATTGTTTCATTATTTTGTGTCACATCAAGGATGAGAGGTCCTTGTTGGTCCCAATCTATAAGCTTGGGGTATACAAGAGGTAGGTCGTTAGAGGCATATACTAGGGTGGTTACGGTATAGATGGTACATATGGAAGATTCAAAGAATTCAGCGAAATTGCTAAAGGAATCTTGATGGTCCGCTTTGTTAATGTTATCAACCGTAGAGGAGACCTTAGCAACTTCGCTTAAGATACATTTGCCATAGTGAGGATAGACTCTTGTTTTCCATGTGCTAACCCTTGAGAATGGGGGTTCCTCGATGCTTGAATTGACTACACAATCCCTTGTTCATGAAGGGCAATACCGCCTTATCCCCTATAGCCCATATACTTGACAATCTCTAGACCTTTTCCATAAATTTCAGCCGGGATAGTAGGGGCTTCTTGTTCTGCTTCTTCATCTTTGTATAACCACGATGATATGTCTTCGAGAACATCCATATCAAGGAGGCACTTCTTCTCAAAGGTGGGAGATGGTTTGCATTTGATAACTACCGCGGGGACCTCTTTTTTCCTTAGGAGCACCAAATGTCTTAGGAGTGGGTAAGGTCCCTACACAAAACGTATTGTGCATATCGTATTCGCAACACCCCATGTCACTTAACTTGATCTTGACCTCGGGTGGTGGGGGTGTTTGTGATGAAGTGGTGGCGATGTTGCAAGGGTCAACATATGAGCTGGATAATGTAGGATTGGTTTGGGAAGTGGGCTTCTTGACAACGTTATTGTAAGGACAGAAGGTGAGATCATGTCCTTCCAAGAAACTATAGTATTGGAAGGGATGGGGATCGGCACACATAGTCACTTATGTGCCATTGTGAGGGAATTTTAAGCATTGGTGAAATGTGGATGGCACAGCTTGCATGGCATGGATCCATGGTCAACCGAGGAGAATGTTATAAGGGAGGTCAAGATCAAGTACCTGACACTTGGTCTCCAAGATTTTTTGTCCCACTTGGATAGGGAGTTTGATGGTGCCTTCAGATAGTCTCTCAGTATCATCGTACCCCTTAATGATTATACACTCACTAGTGTCCACAACCACATCAAAGTATCCCAAATGTTTTAATAATTTAAGAGTGCATAGGTTTAGGTCGAAGCCACCATCTATTAAGACTCTTTTTATGATATGCTTGTGGATGCAGACTTCAATGTGCAGGGCATCATTGTGTAAGTTGTCGAAGGTGGGAAGGTCCTTCTCAAAGAAGGTGAGATGGTGGGGTGAAACAATATGGCCCACCATGGCTTGGAATTGATCAACATTCAGGTTGGTGGGGACTTGGGTTTCCATTAAATCTTTGTCGAGCACTTCTTTGTGAAGGGGTAACGTTCAGAGCAACGCAAGGATGGAGATTTGTGCAGGGGTTTTACCTAGATGATCTAGGAGGTTGTATTTGTGAGCAGATGGTGGATTTGTAGGTGCGAATGTCGATGGTTGATCATTGGTGGGTGCCCCATGGATGGAGACATGGCCACGACGGTTAGTGACGGTATAATCAGAAGTTTGTGCTCAAATGATAATGGTGTTGACATGGTTGGAAGATTCTTCTATTCGACCCACAATGGACTCAAAAGAAGCAGGAGGTGGAACGATATTGTAAGCTTGGTTAGATGAATATGCTTTCCTTTATCGTAGTTGGGTAGAGGATCCTTGTAAGCTCTGAGGTTGGCATTTGGTGACTATATTGGTGGTTCATCAAAGCCGATACTACCCTTATCTATGAGATCATGTATGCAATGTTTCAATCTCATGCAATCAGATGTTTTATGCCCCTTGACATGACGATATTCACAGTAGGCTTTCTCATCAAACCATGCGGGTTTGAATTGGTTATCGTCACAAGGCTTAATGGGGGGAGAGTTATCAAATTCCCCTTTACAATCTTGTCCAAAACATCTTCTATCGTGTAGTGTCCCCCACTTAGCTCTTCACTCCACGAGTTCATGGTTAGCCTATCACAAGATTCTCGTAGGCTAACGGTAGTGTTCAGGAAGTCAGTTTGAGGACTTACTATTTATAGTAAGTCATGATAGAGCTAGTTTCCATTTTTAGCAGGTTAGTGTAGGTGCTGGGGCATGAGATTTGGGAGTCAAATCTTCTAGAGCTATGTCGATTTTATATAAATTAAATTAAAGATTTAACTTATTATATGTTGAGATGACTTTAAGTTATGTTATAACTTAACTTTATAACACTAAGTTATAACTTAAAGTTAGAAGTTATGTGCCTAGGGAGGGACGCCCACCTCATGGAGGGATAAGGGGGTTATTTAAAAATTAAAAATCAATAGATTTTCCCTCTCATCCTGGGCATTGGAGTTGAGGGAGGTATAAGGGCTAAATGAAACTTCATTTTCATTATGCTTGTCTTATGTTATTTTGCTTTGATATTGAGTTACTCTAGCTTTGGGGTTTTGAGCTTGGCTCTGTGGCTTTGACATTTGATTTGCAGAGATGAAAACCTTTGCATTTCACCTTTCCTCGTGTATGAGAGAGTGCATCAAGAGAGGGTTTGAGGAGGCTTCACTTAGGAGCATAATTTGTGCTTCCAGGACATATATTTTGAGGTGTTTTCGAGGATAGAATGAACAAATCTCATGAAGTTGAAATGTGCAGCCTTGAATGAGTTGAGGAGGAGCAAACTGGGTGCATTTTGAAGAGATTTGTGACTGCATTGCATAGTTTTCAGGGGGGGCGTACTCCTTGTTGCAGGCCATACTTCTAATATAGGGCCATACTTCTCATTTAATGTTGTTTCCAGCTTTTGTGTGGTTGTTTCTACTTCAAATAGGGTTGATTTGTGATTACAGACCTGTGCAGATTAAAATAGAGAATTATTAGTGAGTTTTGAGTGATCCTTCACTTCCAGATGGTCATACTATGCCAGAGAGAACATGGGTTTGTGTGTTGCTATTAAAATGACATTTGATGCTACAAAGGTGTTGCATTCTTGATGACTTTACCTATCAATCTGATCAGACATTATATTTCTCAATGTACCTTGTGTTGTAAATGAAGAATCAATGCATTTATATGGCCATGTGTGTTGGTTCAGTTCAGCAATAAAATCAAGTTGACTCATTTCAAAGTGGGTATTTCATTTTAATTAGCTTTAGTGCATTTTTATGAACTGGGTTTGTCTTTAATTTTTACAAAATAGTTGTATATTTTTTGGGTTTGTTTATCTACTTCATATATTGCACATGCAATGCAAAAAAACACACATGCAAAACAACCCATAAACCCTAAATAGCATAAAACCAAAAAAATTACAAAAAATCAGTCAGTGCCGGACTTAGACAGAGGGGTGTATGTTACAGTGGTATCAGAGCAAAAAATCTTGCCATCATGTGGGGTTAGTATGACATGCAGATGATAAAAATGAGACATGCGACCTACATATAGATATCCCTTTCAAAATACCAGTGCAAGACAAGTAACATAGTTTCCATAGTGGATAAAACTAGACAATCCTGTGCCACAAATAGATCCATTTGAGGACGAGATAGTGGTTGCAGCTACCGATAAAGATTCCTTAGTCTCATGTATAGACCCATTCTTAGGAGAGTTACCACCAGTTATAGAACCCACAGAAGAAATGGGTGACAAGGAGGTTGAGGAACCTAGTTTACGAGAGATCCTGAATGTGCTCACCAAGAGCTTGGTAGCTTTAGAGAGAGAGTTGAGGGAGTCTCGACAAGAGCTAAGGGAGTCACTGGCAGAGATAGCACACACTCATGAGCAGTTACTTCCTAGGGATGGTAGGCATAATAGAGATAATCATAGTAATAGGAACAGATATATCGATGGTGACAAGAATAGAGCTCATGGTGGTGACAGAGATAGGGATAATGGAGGTGATAGAAAAAGGAACAATGGGGATGACAAACATAATGGTGATCGGGATCAGGGAGATAGGAATAATGGGAAGGGACACCGAGATAACAGATACAGGTACCGGGATGATGAGGATGAGGCATTGGTTACCCATAGGAGGGCCTCACAACTTACAGTAGGGGATAGACTTGGTATACCCACCTTTGCTCCCAAGAACCAGGAACTAACAGGACCATACACAAGTTGAATTTTAGGATGAGATTCTGAGAGATTGGAGGGCCTCTAGTGCAGAGTTCATCGCTGAGATGACCTTTGCAGAATATTCTGACATTAGGATGAGGAATAGGCCACGTAGGGGAGGAAGACCTCAGAACCAAGAATTGCAGAAAAAGGTAAGCAAAATGACACTTCCCTATTTTGACGGATCAGGAAAGACCATTGCTAGGGCTTGGGTGCAGAAGTTAGATAGTAACTTGCAAATTAGTCCTATGCCTGAGGAGGATGCCATCACTTATGCTGCATTACATTTGGAGGGAGTGGCACACAATTGGTGGAGTAATGGGAAGGTCACATTGGGGCATGATCAGATTACCTCGTATGTTGAGTTCACAGCCCGTCTGATCGATAGATTTCACAAGAAGGATCTGGAACTTTAGTTTACGAAGTTAGGACAGCTAAGGTGGAGTGGATCATTAGACTCCTACATCTATGAGTTTCAAGACCTGTCTATTATGGTCCTAGACTTATCCAAGCACAGATTAGTGATTCTCTTCATTGATGGATTATCAGACCCACTTCGTGGTTGGGTTAAGGGTTTTGACCCTGCTACACTCTAAGAGGCCATGAAAAAGGCCCGAGACATGGAGTCATCAGTGTAGAGGAGTAAATTCCAGTCTAACGGGTTTTCTCGTAGGAGGGACAAGGAGAAGGAGAAGAAACCATTCCATAGAGATGTTGATCAGCACAAGGATAGATCCAACTGGTTAATAGATGATCAGTTAAATGAGTATCAGAGGAATAAATTGTGCTTCTATTGCAAAGAACCATGGGATCCTTCGCATAAGTGCTCACACAAGGATAAGGCCAAACTAATATAGTATTATTTGATGGAGGAGACACAGTCAACGACATCAAATATAGAGTCAGATCAGCATTTAGAGCACAGTGACAGTGGGGACGAGAGAGCTTCACAGCATAGTGCTGACAGTGGAGGTGTTATTGCCCAGTTGTCAAGTTTCAAGAAGGTTGGATCTTTTAGTGTGCATGGTGTACTAGGTGGGTAGCGTATTATCACCCTTATCGATACAGGAGCCACTCATAATTTTATTGATGAAGGGCTAGTTGCTCGCAGGAGACTAAAAATAGAAGAATTTGAAGGCTTTAAGGTGATGGTGGCCGACGGATTCCAAATGCATTGCACTAGGAGAATATCAAGGCTAAAAATCATCATGGGTGATTATGAGCTAGTCGATGACTTCTATGTAATTGGTATTAGGGATACAGATGTGGTACTTGGCATGCAGTGGATGAGCCAGTTGGAGGAATTCACCATGAATATTAAGAAGATGGAGATGAGATTCAAGTATAATGGGAGGAAAATATGCCTTAGGTGTATTTCAGATGGTGGACCTCAAGTTGTATCATTGAAGAAAATGGAGAGGCTCTTGAGACATGACTAGGTTGAGTTGGCAATGGAGTGCCTTATTATGCCAAATTCCCCACCACAACAGAAGGATAGCTATCATCCTGATATTTAGAAGTTGCTAACCAAGCACAGTAAGGTGTTTGGAGATATACCACCAGGAGTGCCTCCTGATAGAGGAATAGAGCATGTCATTGAGTTGGAGGATGGGACCAAACCCATCATGATCACACCATACCATCATCCAAAGAGGCTTAAAGATGAGATTGAAAAAACCATTAAGGAGCTTCTGGAGACGGGACATATTAGGCCCAGCAAAAGCCCATTTGCTTCTGTAGTTGTTTTGGTTAAAAATAAGGATGGGACAATTAGAATGTGTATAGATTATAGGGCCTTAAATAAGAAGACTATAAAAAATAGGTATCCAATTCCCAAGATAGATGAATTGATAGATGAGCTACATGGTGCCTGTTATTTTTCTAAGATTGATTTGAGATTCAGATACCATTAGATCAGGATGCGGGCAGAGGATATTGAGAAGATTGCTTTTAGATGCCACTACTGTCATTTTGAGTTTTTAGTCATGCCTTTCGGTTTGACTAATGCACCTGCTACTTCCAGAGTTGTATGAATCAAATTTTCAGGCAACAACTCAGGAAATTTGTTTTGATTTTCTTTGATGATATTCTGATATTCAGCAGGACTTGGGAGGACCACTTGAGACATCTAGAGGAGGTACTCAGCATCTTGGAGAGTAATTCACTCTATGCCAAGGACTCTTAGTGTGATTTAGGTATGACAGAATTGCTTTACCTTGGCCACATTGTCAGTGCAGATGGAGTTAGAGTGGATCCAGAAAAGATCAAGGCAATACTTGATTGGCCTCCACCCACAAACCTTACACAGCTTAAGGGGTTTTTTGGGCTTTGTGGGTTTTACAGACGATTTGTTAAGGGGTTCTCATAGATAGTAGTGCCATTGACTAATTTGACGAAGAAGGGAGCCTTTGAATGGAGTGACACAACCCAACGGTGCTTCGACAAGTTCAAGCACTTGATGTCTACATGTTTGGTATTTGCGATCCCTGACTTTACTAAACCATTTGAGTTACAGTGTGATGCTTCTGGAGAAGGGATCAGGGATGTGCTTATGCAAGAGAAGCACCCGATGGATTTTGAGACCAAAAAACTTTGGTGTGTGGAGAGGAGCTACTTGGTATATGACCGAGAGATGTTGGCCATTATGCATGCATTGGCCAAATTCGAGCAGTATCTTGTTGAGGGCAAATTCATAATTAGGACGGATCATAACAACATTAAATACTTCATGATTCAGAAAGACTTGAATGACAGACAACAAAAGTGGGTCAGCAGATTGCAGGCATATGATTTTGACATCGAGTCTGTCAAAGGGAAGAAAAATGTAGTTACAGATGCCTTGTCCAGGCGACCTCACTTGTGTTTGGTTGGGGAGATCTCTGCTGATTAGAAAGAGGAAATCATGGCAGAGTATGTTAATGACTCTTGGGCTGTGGGAGTCATTGAGGGCACAATCAAAGATGAGAGATATTATGTGGTGAGTGATTTGATCATGTACAAAGATAGGATATTTTTGGTGCCCAATTCACAGTTTAAGCATAGGATTATCAAAACTTTCCATGACACACCAATGGATGGCCATCCTAGATTCTTTAAGACCTACAAACAGATTCGGGAGAGGTTTACATGGAAAGGACTGAAGGATGAGGTACAGAAGTATGTTTGGGAGTGTCCCATTTGCTAATAGAATAAGCACGAGCATACCTTTCTTGTGGGGCTACTATAGCCATTACCCATTCCCAAATAGAAATGGGAATGTATCTCCATGAATTTCATTTTAGGGTTGTCGAAGGTACAGGGTAAGGACTGCATATATGTGGTGATCAATAGACCCATCAAATTTGTGCATTTTTTTGCCATTTCAGCAACCTATACTGCTGCTCAGGTGGTTGATCTATTCTTCAGGGAGATATTCAGGTTACATGGGGTACCCAGGAGTATAGTCAGTGATAGGGACAACAAGTTCTTGAGTATATTTTGGCAGGATTTGTTCAAGTTGTGCGGTATAGAGTTGACCCCTAACACTAGCTACCACCCACAAATAGATGGACAAACAAAGGTGGTGAATAAATGTTTAGAGGGGTACTTATGCAACAATGTTTTGGGGCAGCAAAAGGCCTGGATCAGATGGTTGCACCTGGGGGAGTATTATTATAATACTACTCATCACATGTCTATCCAAATGACTCCTTTCAGGGCACTATATAGTTATGATGCCCCATGCTTCATAGATCTCTTGCTTGGTGATAGTCGGGTGCCTAAGGCTAAGGATCTTTTACAGGATAGCAAGGACATTCTCAGGGATCTTAAGGAGAATATACAGTAGGCACAAAATCAGTAGAAGTTGTATGCTGATCAGTACCGAGTGGAGAGGAGTTTCGAGGTTGGAGACATGGTGTATTTGAGGCTCCAACCCTACAAACAGTCCACTCTCAAGAAGAGTGGAGCAGAGAAGTTAAAACCCAGGTTTTATGGTCCTTTTAGGATTGTCAGATGAGTGGGTGAGGTGGCTTATGAGCTTGAGCTTCCATCAGATAATAGGGTGCATAATGTGTTCCAAGTTTCCAGACTAAAGAAAGCTCTTGGCCACAATATAGTTCCTTCTATAGAGCTTCCACCATTGGATGAGGAGGGTAAGTTGATCCTAGTACCAGAGGCTATCATTGACACCAAGGAGAGACATTTGAGGAAATAGGTTATCAAAGAGTACTTGTTAAAGTGGAAGAATCTACCAGTTAAGGATGCCACCTGGGAAAATGAGCAGATATTGTAGCATCCAGAGTTGAGGTTGCTTGAGGACAAGCAATCTTGGGGAGGGCAGACTGTAATGTCCCCCACTTAGCTCTTCACTCCAGGAGTTTAGGGTTAGCCTATCATAGGATTCCCATGGGCTAACGGCAGTGTTTAGGGAGTCAGTTTGAGGTATTACTATTTATAGTAAGTCATGACAGACCCAGTTTCCATTTTTAGCAGGGCAGTACAGGTGCCAGGGCACGAGATTCGGGAGTTGAATCTTCTAGAGCTATGTCAATTTTATATAAGTTAAATTAAAGATTTAACTTATTATATGTTGAGATTGTTGGACAAATGAGAGGGGGGTGAATCAGTTGTCCCTAATCTTTAACCTTTTCTGAACTTTTAATCTTCTTTCTTAATTTGCAACCAAATTAAAGATGTAAACATTTAAGCATAAATCAACACATTGGGCAAAAACAACATGAACACACAACACCAAAATTTTTGACGTGGAAAACCTGGTTAAGGGAAAAACCATGGTGGGTGTTAACCACAAAATGGTGTATCCTGTTAAAAGTACTTAAGAAAATAGAAGGCACATGCCTTCGGGTGCACTACTCAGAGCTCACTACTCAAGAAGAGGCTCACTGCCTATAAGAGATTATGATTTACTCAGAGATAATGAACTGAGAAATAGCATCTATATTCATGCCTGAATCAGTCCATTTGAAGGCTCACAAAAACTTCTGCTCCTATCTTCAAATTCTTCTTCACTGACTCTTCACTCTATACTCCCTTTGCTCCTCTTCTTCTCTGCTCTGCTTTTGATCCTTTCTTTAGATTTAATTCATTTTATTACAAGGATGATTTTCCACAACTCTTCAACAACTATTCATACATTTCATCAACCTTGGAATGTTCAACAAGGTCGGCTAAACTTAATATAGAACTTTACACTGTCGGCCAAACATAGTTGAGACTTGAAACTTCCTCCATTAACATACCATGCTTCATAAAATGCTCTTTAGATCATCTGCAACATGCTAGGAACATCCAGTCGGCCAAGACTGGGAAGAACATAAACCTCAAAGAGGAAATCTTCAATCAACAAGCTCAAACTTCAATGCATACCTCCAACACAGTAGACACACAATCCAAAGACCTCCACAAGCACATTGAATTCACCAATAACATCCACTCTAAACCAAATTACCAGAATCATTTGTATCTTCCTCCGGAACCTCAAGAACACTATCTGCCATGACTGTCAAACTAGAAAGATAGTTTATGGACCTCCAAACCATGAACCACTGGAATTGATGATACACACTGACTTCCCAAACATGCCTTTAGATCTGCATACCATAATATTTCACTACGAAGCAATTCTGACCAACTTACTGTCACACTGTCTCTTCTGAATACTGCAAAATCCAGTTCTACTAAGATGGCCATAACTTCTTCATATCTTCATGCGGACTTCTCAATTCTTAACTGGAACAACCTCTGACAATCCTCTACACAGCCATATAGTCTGCATGCATTGATTGTCATTAATTTTCTCAATATCCTCAACAATCTGGTCTTCTATACAGATAGCAATATAAAATACAGTTGACACCAATGGCAACAAGGATATGTTGACATCAATGACAACACCACTTAGGCACATATTTGCAACAATCTCCCCCTTTGTCATTGATGGCAACATATGATGTGAAAAACTGAACTCAACCATCAAGACAAGAACTTCTCCCCCTTTGTTTTATCACACCTGCAACCATTTTCTTCACTGCTCCTTTCACTAGCAACTATTCACTTCCAAGTTTTTCACATGACTTCTCTCCCCCTTTGACATCAATGGTAAGGGGCACATATTTTCTATCGTTTCTCCCACTTTTTATTTCAGGTTGATCTCCAACATTTGCATACTGACTACTCCTTAGAGTAGTATCTTCTCAACATCAATCCAGATCTCATGATATGTCTAAGAATTCCATCAGACTGATGTACATAAGTTCATCTTAGAACTGATCAGGAGGGGTAATAACCCCTAACTTCTCTCTGAGATACTCAAAAGTATCCTTGGGAAGAGGCTTAGTGAAGATATCTACGATCTAATCTTTTGAAGGCACAAACTCCAACTTGACTTCATTCTCATTTACCTTCTCTCTCAAGAAATTAAACTTGATAAATATATGCTTTGTCTTTGAATGGAGTACCAGATTATTTGAGATGCTTATTGCACTAAAATTATCACAGAAAATTGTGACTGGCTCCTCAAACACAATTATGATGTCCTTCAACATTTGCTTCATCCACAGAACCTGAGTACACTTATTTGTTGCTACTATATACTCTGCTTCTGTAGTAGACAGAGATATTGCCTCTTGTTTTTTGCTTATCCAAGAGACCAATCTTCTTCGCAAGAAGAATGCATCACCATTAGTACTTTTCCTATCATCCACATCTCCTGCCCAATCAACATTTGTATATGCATGAAGAGTGAAGTTATCATCCTTTGAATACCACAGTCCATAGTCAATTGACCCCTTGAGATATCTGAATATTCTTTTAACTGCCACAACATAAGATTCTTTTGGATTATCTTAAAATTTGGCAACAAGTCCAATGGTATTCATGATTTCAGGTCTGGTTTGAGTTACATAGAGCAATTCTCCAATCATTGATCTATACCTTTTCTAATTTTCCTTGGGAGAGTCATCATCTTTGCTTAGCTTGCATCTAGTTACCATAGGTGTACCTACTAGATTTGAATCTTCCATTCCAAACTTCTTCAATAATTCTTTTACATACTTGGACTGAGATATGAAGATACCTTTATCTGATTGAACAATTTGCAGACCTAGAAAGAAATTCATATCACCAAACATTGACATCTCAAACTCACTTTTCATCTGATCAGCAAATGCTTTGCACATACATTCATTTCCACCAAAAATGATATCATCAACAAAGACCTCAACAATCAGAATGTCCTCATGATTAATCTTGAAGTACAGATTACTATTAGTAGTACCTTTGCTAAAACCTAGCTTAAGCAAATGCTTATCCAATCTGGCATACCAGGCTCTTGGAGGTTGCTTGAGTCCATACAAGGCTTTTCTCAGTCTACAAACCATATCTCCCTGATCAGACAACTGAAATCCTTCTGGTTGTTCAATGTAGACTTCTTCCTCCAAATCTCCATTTAGGAATGCTGAATTGACATCCATCTGATATACTTTAAAATCTCTGAAAGTAGCAAAAGCAAGAAATAATCTAACCACCTCTATCCTTGCCACCGGGGCAAAGGTTTATTCAAAATCAATTCCTTCCACTTGAGAAGAGCCTATACATACCAACCTTGCCTTGTTCCTTACAACTTCACCACTTCATTTAGTTTATTCCGGAATACTCATTTGGTTCCAATCATATTTTTGTCCTCAGGTCTAGGAACAAGATCCCAAGAGTGATTCTTTTCTATTTGCATCAATTCTTCTTCCATTGCCTTAATCAAATTTTCATCTTTGCAGGCTTCACTCACTGATTTAGGTTCAATCTTTGAAATCAAACAAATCTCCTCTTGATCTTCAAAAAATTTTCTCCTAGTTCGAACACCTTTACTCTTATCTCCTATGATCTGATCTTTAGGATGATTCAACCTTACATACCTGGGAGTTTTGGAAATTGTTTGAACTTCTGTTTCTTGAACTTGTTCCTCATCATCTGTACTAACCTCTTGAGTTACTAGAGTTACCAGATCAATCTGAATCTGAGTCTGAACTTGAACTTGCCTTACTTGATTGTGACTTTCATCTTGATCATTTGAATCATATCCGCAATACCTGGAATGTCCTTCTTTGCTTTCATCAACTTTAACATTTGCACTTTCAAAAATCTTTTTCAACCTCTTGTTGAAGCATCAGTAAGCCTTACTTTGAGTAGAGTATCCCAAAATTATTCCTTCATCACTTCTTGCATCAAACTTGCCCAAATCCTCATCTCTTTTGATATAGCATTTACTAACAAAAACCCTGAAATATCTCACAGTAGGAGGATGACCAAACCATAGTTCATAATGAGTGTTACCAGAATTTCCTTTGATCTGCACCTGGTTAAGAGTGTAGATAGCAGTACTCACAACTTCCCTCCAATAAACTTGAGGAACACTTGTTTCCATCATCATGGTCCTGGCAGCTTCTTGAATGGTCTGGTTCTTCCTTTTCACAACTCCATTTTGCTGAGGAGTCCTAGGAGCAGATAACTGTCTTTTTATTCCATGCTTTTCACATAAAGCATCAAACTCATCGGAAGTGAATTCTCCACCTCTGTCAGATCTCAGACACTTCAATTTCCCACCAATCTCATTTTCAACCATCATCTTGAACACCTTAAACTTATCAAGAGCTTCTAATTTTTTTTTAGGAAAGTTACCCACATCATCCGGGAGTAATCATCAATCAACAACATGAAATATATGTCTCCTTGCACACTCCTAATTCTAGTAGGACCACAGAGATTAGTATGTACTAGTTCCAATCTCCCACTTGAACCTTGCTCCTTAATTTTGAATGAAATTTTGTTCTGTTTACCCAATTGACATTCTCTACATATGCTGTCAAGTTTCAAAAGTCTTGGAAGATCTATTACAACTTGAGTGGAACTTATTTTGACAATGTTATCAAAATTCACATGACACATCCTCCTATGCCATAACCAACTTTGATCTGTTTGAGCAATCAAACAACTTTTGCTCGAACTACTTAAGTCAAAGATGTTACCTCTAGTTTGAGTACCAAATGCAATTTCAATTCTAGAGCTTTCCAAGATTCTGCATTTTCCATCCTTGAATCAAAGATAATAACCCTTGTCAACCAATTGTCCAACACTGACAAGATTATGCTTCAGTCCTTCCACATACAAAACATCATTGGTGTTGTTCTTACCATCAAAAGAGATCGATCCTCTGCCATAGATTCTACTAGCTGAGTTGTCTCCAAATTTCACAAGCCCTCCTTCATAATTTTCAAACCTCACAAACTTACTCTTGTCACCAGTCATATGATGAGAACATCCACTATCAATCACCCATTCATCTTTTTCAATAACTTGAGAAGCCAAGGCACTTTCCACATTTGCATAGCTAGCAGATTCAGTAGACACGGGATCTTCTTCTTTGATAGCAATGAACACCCAATCATTTTCAGAGGAACCTCCATGATCAGATTCATTATCTATGACACCTTCTTCTCCAACTTAGACATAGTAACAATTCTTCTGACCCTTGTATCTGTTAGGTTTTGGTTTTGAAAACCTCTCTAGATATCTTGAGGCAAAATGACCAATCTTATTACAAGCAAAACATTTGAGTGGTAATTTTCCTTCATACTTACTGGATCCTCTTGGCATTCTTCTGGCAATAAGAGCTTCAAGATCTATAGTTTCTATTTCAATATCTTCAAGATCCTTCCTTGTCTTCACAAATCTGTTTGATCTTGCAGAAGAGATTTTACCAAGATCATATCTTTGTTTTCCATATACACTAGCTTTGAATGCAGATTCAGACTTAGGAAGAGAATCACCAAATTCACTCAATTCAAAAGCTAAAATTTTGCCAACCAGGTGATCTCTTGTAACATCTAAAATAGTCCTGATCCCCTCTATAGCAGCAACCTTATGTTTGTATGAATTAGGCAAAGATCTGAGCACTTTTTCCACAATCTCTGATTCTTCCAAAGTTCCACCAGCACACCTGATCCCACACACAAGTTCGTTTATCTTTTGCATGTAGATTGTGATGTTTTCATCTTCGCTCATCCTCAGATTTTCAAATTTTCCTCTCAGACTTTGTAGTTTGGCACATTTGACATATTCATCTCCTTCATACAGATTCTCCAACTTCTTCTAGATTTCATGAGCAATTTTCAGTCCAAAAACATTTGTCATTTCTGAATCAGTCAGGGCACTCAACAAGGCTTCTTGAGCTCGAAGATTATTTTCTGCATCTTTGACTTGATCTGGAGTTAAAGGATCTTTCTCTAGAGGTTCATACTTATCTTTGGTTATTAACCAGTAAGCATCACCCATGCATTGTAAATGGCATTCCATGTGACTCTTCCAAACAAAGTAATTTATTCCATCGAATCTTGGACTATCCTTCTTGCAAGTCGAGATCTTGGATCTCCTCAAGCGGTTAAGCTTCTTCTAGAGGAACCTTGATTTGATACCAATTGTTGGACAACTGAGAGGGGGGTGAATCAGTCGTCCCTAATCTTTAACCTTTTCTGAACTTTTAATCTTCTTTCTTAATTTGCAACCAAATTAAAGATGTAAACATTTAAGCATAAATCAAAACATTGAGCAGAAACAACATGAACGCACAACACCAGAATTTTTGATGTGGAAAACCTGGTTAAGGGAAAAACCATGGTGGGTGTTAACCCACAAAAATGCGTACCCTGTTAAAAGTATTTAAGAAAATAGAAGGCACATGCCTTTGGGCGCACTGCCCAGAGCTCACTGCTCAAGAAGAGGCTCACTGTCTATAAGAGATTATGATTTATTCAGAGATAATGAATTGAGAAATAGCATCTATATTCATGCCTGAATCAGTCCCTTTGAAGGCTCACAAAAACTTCTGCTTCTATCTTTAAATTCTTCTTCACTGACTCTTCACTCTATACTCCTTTCACTCCTCTTCTTCTCTGCTCTACTTTTGATCCTTTCTTTGGATTTAATTCATTTTATTACAAGGATAATTTTCTACAACTCTTCAACAAGTATTTATACACTTCATCAACCTTCGAATGTTCAACAATGTCGGCTAAACTTAATGCGGATCTTTACACTATTGGCCAAACATAGCTGAGACTTAAAACTTCCTCCATTAACATACCACGCTTCATAAAATGCTCTTTAGATCATCCGCAACATGCCAGGAACATCCGGTCGGCCAAGACTGGAAAGAACATCAACCTCAAAGAAGAAATCTTCAATCAACAAGCTCAAACTTCAATGCGGACCTCTAACACAATAGCCACATGATCCAGAGACCTCCACAAGCACATTGAATTCACCAATAACATTCACTCTAAACCAAATTACCAGAATCATTTGTATCTTCCTCTGGAACCTCAAGAACACTATCTGTCATGGCTGTCAAACTAGAAAGATAGCTTGCGGACCTCCAAACCATGAACCATTGGAATTGATGATACACACTGACTTCCCAAACATGCCTTCAGATCTGCAGACCATAATATTTCACTGCGGAACAATCCTCACCAACTTACTGTCACACTATATCTTCTGAATACTGCAAAATCCAGTTCTACTCAGATGGCCATAACTTCTTCAAATCTTCATGCGGACTTCTCAATTCTTAATTGGAGCAACCTCTAACAATCCTCTACACAACCATATGGTCTACATGCATTGATTGTCATTAATTGTCTCAATATCCTCAACAATCTGGTCTTCTATACAGACAACAATATAGGATACAGTTGACACCAATGGCAACAAGGATATGTTGACATCAATGACAACACCACTTAGGCACATATTTGCAACAGAGATGACTTTAAGTTCTGTTATAACTTAATTTTATAACACTAAGTTATAACTTAAAGTTAGAAGTTATGTGCCTAGGGAGGGGCACCCACCTCATGGACGGATAAGGGGGTCATTAAAAATTAATAGATTTTCCCTCTCATCTTTGGTGTTGGACTTAAGGGAGGTATAAGGGCTAAATGAAACTTTATTTTCTTTATGCTTGCCTTATTTTATTTTCCTCTGATATTGAGTTGCTCCAGCTTTGGGGTTTTGAGCTTGGCTCTATGGCTTTGACATTCGATTTGCAGAGATGAAAACCTTTGCATTTTGCCTTTCCTCATGTATGAGAGAGTGCATCAGGAGAGGGTTTGAGGAGGCTTCACTCAGGAGCTTCATTTACGCTTCCAGGACATATATTTTGAGGAGTTTTCAAGGATAGAATGAATAAATCTCATGAAGTTCAAATGTGCAGCCTTGAATGAGTTGAGGAGTAGAATGGGTGCATTTTGAAGAGATTTGTGACTGTATTGCATAGTTTTCAAGGGGCGTTCTCCTTGTTGCAGGTCGTACTTCTGGTATAGGGTCGTACTCCTCATTTAATGTTGTTTCTAGCTTTTGTGTTTCTACTTCAGATAGGGTCGATTTGTGATTGCAGACCTGTGCAGATAAAAATAGAGAATTATTAGTGAGTTTTGGATGAGTTTTGAGTGATCCTTCAATTCTAGATGGTCGTTTGTGTGCTAGTGTTAAAATGACATTTGATGCTACAAAGGTGTTGCATTCTTGATGACTTTGCCTATCAATCTGATCAGACATTGTATTGCTCAATGTACCTTGTGTTGTAAATGAAGAATCAATGCATTTCTATGGCGATGTGTGCTGGTTTAGTTTAGCAATAAAATCAAGTTGAAGATTTCCAAGTGGGTATTTCATTTTAATTAGTTTTAGTGCATTTTTATGAACTGGGTTGTCTTTCATTTTTACAAAATAGTTGTATATTTTCTTGGTTTGTTTATCTACTTCATATATTGCACATGCAATGCAAAAAACACACATGCAAAACAACCCATAAACCCTAAACAACAGAAAACCAAAAAAATTATAAAAAGTCAGTTAGTGCCAGACTTAGACAGAGGGGTGTATGTTACATATCGACTCCCCTAGGGGTGTGAATTTCCTCCTAGGGTTGTTATTTTGTTTGAGTGGTCCCTTGGGGATATTGACATTGTTAGCGGTGGATGTGCTTGGTGGTGCTTGATTTTGTACATTTTGAATGGCCTTCACATCGGTGACGCCATCATTAAGGGTGCTCTTGTTCTTGCCCCAAAAGTGACTTTTCTCATTTGATTGTGTGTTATTATTTGTGTTTGGGGTGTTGATGTTAACTTTGTTGTTGTTGTTGCAGGTTTTACTGTCATAGAGTTTAATTGAGCCCTTGGCAATAAGGGCTCTCTCAATGGTTGTCCCTAGTTGATGACCTCTTCAAAGGTAGATGCACATTGAATTTGTAGGTGGAATCCCATTTCTTGACTAAGATTAGCCACAAACATGGTGACTAGTTATTTTTCAGGGATTGGCCAAGGAAGTTTGCTTGCCAAGCCTCTCCATCTTTGCAAGAAGGCAACGAAGGATTCTCCATTCTTTTGCTTGGTATTGCAAAGATCCATCATGGATATTTCATGTTCAAAATTATAGGAGAAATGGTTTACAAACTTCTCCGCTAGCTCAGGGAAGGTCCTAATGCCAAGAGGAAGGTGTGCAAACCATTCAGTGGCTTGACCACCGAGGCTTCGAGGGAAAAGTCTCATCAAATAGGTATCATCATATGAGACTTCTAGACAAGCAATATAGAACTCCCTAAGGTGTTCCCTAGGCTCTCCCTTTGCTTTGTTTTTGTCAAATTTTGGCATTTCATAATTTTTGGGAAAAGGGGGCATGTATAATGTCCCGTCGAATGGGTATGGACAAATATCCTCGAAAAAACATTGATTGCGTTTATTTCCTTGTTGCATGCTATCCACCTTTTGGATTAAGGTTTGTACAATGCTCATTAAATCTTGTGTTGGGGGTGGTTGTGGGATGTATGTTTGTTGGTTGATGAGTTGTTGGGGGTTAGGCAGAATTTGGTATTGAGATGTTTGATTTACGTTTTGGTGGACAAGGTTTTGATTTTGCAGAATGGGGTTTTGATTTTGATTGATTTGGGTAAGGTATTGATGATAGGCGTGAAGTTGTTGTAGAACATGAGGTGGTATTTGATTTTGATTAGGGTTTGGTTGTGATTTTTGGGGGGAGGAGGTGATGGGTGTTTGGGAAATAGACGACATTACATATGTGTAGTTGGATGATGGATTATTGACAGGAACGTTGTGGGGTTGTCTAGAGAATAATTGGTTCATGAAGGCTACGGTGTTGGGGTTAAGTGGAGGCACACTTATGGAAGCACTTGCATGCACAAGGTTGTTGGGGAGAGTGAGAGTGATTTGTGGGATAAATATTGTTACGTTTGATATGGTGGTAGAGGTAACAACAAGGTTATTGATGGTAGAAGTGGTTGTGGTTAAGACGTTGGTGGGATTTGTGGATGTATTTGTGGGATTCGTGGGGACCGTAGATGTAGTGATGTTTGAGGCTTGACATGTATTAGGGATGGTATTTGATGTAGAAGGTTGTGATGAGGTTGTGGTGTTGTTTGAGGTGGATGAGTTTTGAGGTGCATTAGCATCATTCTTGAGGAGGAACTCAAGATATCTATTCGGATCCAACTTTAGGACTCTGTCGAGTATATCCATGGAATCAGGATCTTGCGTGAAATTTAGGACATCTTGCTCTACTTGATTGGCAGTGAGTTGGGTTGATTGTAAAAAGGCAAAGGGATTGAACATTGCATTGGCATCATATGTGGGTATTTGTTGGATTGTGGGTATGTTGGATATTTGTTGGATTGTGGGCATGTTGTTTTGGTCAGTTTGTGGCATTCCTATGCCAAAGTTATTTCCAAGGTTGGCCATTTCTTGATTTTTCTTGGATTTGGATCTTGTTATAGGCATGCAATGATGTGTATTTGATTGGGGGTGGATGAAGGTCGAGACCTTAGAAAATTGGTTTGATTTATTGGACCCAAGGATATGTGGTGATGAAGTGGGGACAAAGATTTAGGTTCAAGAGAGTATACTCCCTAAAATCTAAATCCAAGGGTGAATGAGGTTATGGTGTGGTTTTGATTATAGGTTTTTAGCCTTTGGGAGATAAATCTCAAAAAGCCAAAAACCTAAGGATGATAAATGTCAAAAAAAATTTAAAAAGTTTGGACCAAAAGGATGGAGGATGGAATGGTTTGAAAAAGATGATTTGGTGAGAGAGATTTGGGGATGGTTTAGATGATGTCTCAACTAAGGAAAACCTTAGGTGATTTAGATGCTTTAGAGGATAGATTTTTTATGATGTTTAGAAAGGATGTTCAAATCAACAAATGAGTTCAAATAAGTCTAGATTTTGGATGTTGTAAAATGGATGTTTCTTCTTGTTCAAGGTAGACTTATGAACTTAAGCAAAAAGGGATGATTATTCTACTTGAAGGTAGAGTAATGACCAACAAGCAAGATAGGATGTGAAAGGATAAAATCTAGATTCAATTTTTAGCTCAAAAGGTTGATTTGGGATATGATCTTTGGTATTGGTTGATGTTTTTGATTGATGTTTTGGTTATGAGATTTTTGGATGTGTTTGATATACAAGAGATGATGATGTTTGGATGATGAATTAGGTCCAAAAGTAAAACCCAAAGGGGGTGAAAAATTATGGTAAGGGATGGATTATGGTTGGGTTCAATAGTATGATGAAGGGTCCAATAGTGGAAATGATTATTCTCTAAGGTCAAATTGGGAATATGGATGAAAATATTTTGGGTCAAAATGGTTAGAATTTTGATGGATTTTGGCAAGGTGGATATGGATTATGGATGTGCAGGTTTCAAAGGTCCCAAAGCAATTGTCTAGGGCCGTGTGCAAGTTGATCTGTAAATAGCACCAAAACTCAGGTATATGGCGCCAAAACAATGAGAAATGGTGCCAGGGATTTGTGAAATGGTGCCAAATCAGGGCAAAGGTTGTCAATGCTTTGGCAAAGGTAAGTTTTGATGTCAAACTTGGATTTCGTGAAGGTCAAATGTTTGTCAAATGTTGTAATGGTGGTTCAATGATGTTGTTTCTTGGCAAGTATTGAAAACACTTCAAACAAAGAGAACACAATAGCCAAAGGTTTTGCTTATGAAAAATGTGAAAGATTTATCAAGCATGTACAACCTAAGGCAAGGAAAGGACAATACTTGTTGAGTTCCCACTTGGATTTCTCCAATCGTACTTACTTAAAGTGGATAACTTAGAAGCTTGGTGACACTGGCTCCCCCTTACATGACACTCACTTCTCAGATACACAAAGCTTTGAATTTCTAAAGACCCAAAGATCTCAAGAAATTTGTTATCTCTACTTTAAGTTGCGAGAGTGTGGGACGACTTCAGAGGTCTATCTTTTGACCCCCTGTGCCAACAAGTAGAAGTTTTTTGGCCTCTAAAACAAATGGTATTTAGTGGGGGAACATTCCAGGGATCAGCACATTACGAGCATTCGATAAACCACTTAAGGTTTTGATTAGCTCTACTAGGAGTTTCATATACACTAGGTACAACTTCCTTTCGAGCTAGCACCATATGGTAAGCACTTATATCAATTTGGACTTGGCTTTCATCTTATCCTAATTTATATAGCAGACCAAATGAAAGTATCGCTTGGGGTCACAAATGAGATCTCCTTGCGGATGTGTCTGAAGAGTAGACCCACTTCCTAAAATGAAAAAGAGAGTAGAACCATTTCTCTTCACCTTAGATCCTTTTGAAGGCGAGGGGAGAGAATACTTTGATTCTATCCCTTGGGTAACACAAACGTGCAAGTGCACAAGACATGACAAATAATTGCTAATGTTCTTTTTAGAGCCCAAAATGAAGTGTGCCTAAGATTGTTTGCAAACAAGATTCATTTTATGCACCAAATCCAAATGTTTTCTAAGCTAAACAAGCAAAGGTTTGTTTTAGGTGCACCAAGGTAAAATGGTTTTCTATGCTAATGAATCCCTACAAAGATGTTAGTAGTTTCAGTTTATGGTCTTGGACAAGCGATTTTAACCTATAAAATACAGTTAGCAACTTGCACAGATCCGAAAGTCAGTACAACAAAAGGTGCCAAAACAGACAGATAAAGCGCTACAGAACCTTAAAATGGCTCCCACTAAAACTACAAATGGTGCCACAGACTGCTAACTAAATGATCCAACTTATATAGATAGATAGCGCTGCCAAAGTACAAAATAGAGCAAAAATACAAGAAGGCGCAACAAAATTACAAAATAGCGCTAAAATCTCAGAAAGCACCATAGAGAAATGAAATGGCGTTAAAATATAGCAAAGTGCCACAGAATGCTAAAATAGCGCTGAAATACCATTTACCTTTGTTTACCTGATTGTTGTAGTAGATAGCGTCGACCTAGGCTCAGATAGCGCCAAAATGATGCAGTGATGGTTAAGCCTTAAAAAAAAAGGTTTTTAGTTGCAAAAATGCTTGTGCACACAAGATTAGTGGTTGTTTCTTAGCCCAATAACACCAAAATACCACAAATAATGCTTTGAATAATGTTTTATCAAACCAACTAAACAAGGGTTAGAAACCAAAGTGTTGAACAAGTCTTAAATAAATTTTGCCAAAGTTTCCCCTTGTCCCTGTGTATTTCTTGCAAAAACTGAGAGCAAAAGATGTTAAAAACAACAGCAAACAAGAAAAACACAAAAAAGATTAAAGTCAAAGGTGAATGGGCTTGTCGTGCAGAAATAACACCGAAATAGTCGACAATAGCACCACTATTCGCAGAAATGGCAACACTGCGCAAGAAAATGGCGCCAAACAGAGGATATTTAGCACTAGGACCAGTAAAAACACACCTTAAAATGCCAAAAACTCAAAGAAAATGTTAGTTTGGGCCTTGTGGGTTCCACCGGGCGTGCCAATGTAGTTTATGGAAAACAAAATGAAAGCAAAACATAAACAAATGCAATGAAAACAAGTGTCATACCTTCCAATGCGATCCACAAACCCTAGATAGGGTGGAGAGTGTTGCACTACCCAAAGATGATAAATGGACAATGTGAAATGCTCTCAAAACCTATGCAATTCACTAATAAAACTAGCTCAAGAGAAGAGATTTTGGCATGATAACTTTGCTCAAATTGTGGATGATAAAATGGCTTGAGAGATGGTGTATTTATAGGCTTTTTGGGAGAGGATTTGATCCAAGGGGGGAGATTTGATTTAGAGAACAATAGTTGTGAATGAATGTGATGTGGAGGGCCTAGATTTCATCTCCAAAAATGGAGGGTTGTGAATAAAGATGAATTTTAAATTCATCTTAGGAAAGGGGTGAATTAAATGAGGTTGGGTGAGATGGATTCGATGTGAATTTAAAATTCACACGGGGAAGAGAAAATGAATTAAAATTTTATTTGGGGAAAAATGGAAATAAATGAGTTATGACATGTGTAAGGGGTGTAAGAGGTTATTAATGAGATGTATGACATGTGTGTATAAAAATTGATTTATGAGGCATAAATATCAATTTTTTATTTGGAGGATGTGGGGAAGGGTGTTAAGCTAGGTTTGACCATTTTAATCAGGGTAATATGGCTAGAAAAATTAGGGAATGGGTTAATGAGGGGTTAAGATTAATTAAATAATGTTTTATTTAATTAATCCTAGGTTTAGGGCCATGTAGGTTAGGCTAGGTAATTAAATAATTGATATTTAATTAACTAGGGTAGGGATAGGTTAATTAGTAGGTTAAATTAATTGGAAAAACATGATTTATCTAATTAATTAGGTTTAGGGGAAAGGGGAAATTAATCAAATAAATATTTGTACATTTATTTAATTAATTAGTTAAGTTAGACTATTGAATTAATTAAATTAATTCAATTTTAAAGGATGAAATGATGGGAAACAAGATGTCGAAAGGGATAATTAATTAAATAAAAATTTAATTAATTGATTAGAAAGGAAATTGATGTGTTTGGTGATGTCAGAGGTCGGTTAGATGGCGAAGATATTTTTAGGTGTCTACACCTATCATCAATGTAGACACTCCATTTCTCGTTCTTCTTAGGTACAATTACTAATGGTGAAACCCATTGGCTATCAAAAATAGGATAAACAAATCCAACCTGCAATAATTTCTCAATTTCTTCTTTCAGTGTTTCTCTTAGAGCAAGGTTAATTCTTCTTTGTGGTTGCCTCACAGGTCACATATCCTTAGTGTATATATGGTGAGTGCAAATGCTTGGATGCATTCCTTTAATGTCTTTGTATTACCAAACAAAGGATTGTGTGCAACTTTGTAACAATTATGTTACTTGTGCGTCCTCTTCATTGGTCAACCAGCTGTTGATAGACAATTATTTATTTGTTTAGACAGTAATTTTTTTGTGCCTAAGTGGGTAGAGTGAATTTCCTGATAAGGACTGATTAATGTATTCAGGAGGCAAAGGTGGGGTAGAACCTAATGTAGCATGCTCATAAGTTGGTAGATTATCTTACGTGAAATTTCTTTTGAAAAAGGACACTTGAATACTCTCAATCACTCTTTCCCACATCTCTGAAGCCATCCGAAGACATCTTGTTGTATGTCATTTAGAAGAGGCATCTTGTCTTTGCTTTCATTCTTATAGGTGTTCTACCATTGTGACCATGGCCAAGGTGGATGCGTCTTCTTCATCTAAGTTTGTAAGGACAAATGTTTGGCAGGTGGGTTAATAGATAGTTCTTTCAACTTTGACCATTAGAGATAGTCATGTTTCCTAATTGACAGTCAATGAGAGCTACTGTTGTGGCTAACCAAGGTCAACCCAATATGATTGGGTATCTAGATTTATTCTTTCTATCTTGAAGGATAAGAAAATCCATAGGATATTCCCATGTATCAATAATGTCTTCCAACACTCCCTCAGGCCTAGTAATGGACTGATCAGCTAATTACAACATTGTGGACGTGGGTTGCACTCCAGTCATGGACAATGCATTGACAGTATCGACTGTCATCACATTGATGGTAACCCCCAAATCCACTAACACATTTAAAATTGACATTCCTTTTATCATTACCATAATGATGGGGCTACCTAGGTCTCCATACTTCTAGGGAATTATTTTTCTAGACAAGACATCTGAAAGATTTCCCTATACTTAGATGGTGCTTGGTAATTTCTTCTTTCTTCCTGATATTTTTAAGCACAAGCTCTTGATTGTTTGATTGATTTCTGGTATGTCCTTGATATCTTGTAGTAGAGGGACTTCAATGTTAAATTTTAAGCTCCTAAACGAGTTGAGAGTCATGAAGTTCATACTAGAGCTTTTTGGAGCTCTCCGAAGTAGCAGGGAATTGTTGTAGTCACTCAGGAAAGGGTATTGGTACTGAGCTAGGAGTTTATTTGGAGTCCTCTAGTGTTGATGTCTTTCCTTGAGGTTTCCTCTCTTAAAGGTTTCCTGTAGGTTCATTCATGGGAATGGAAGAAGGTCTTATTAATATCTTTATAGAGTGCAATTGAATGTCACTAAGTTCTATGACGTTCAACGTTGCAGTGTTCTGATCTGTATTGTGAATTGGTTGTTGTGGCTAGTTGTTATTTGGATTAGGTATAGGTTGGACAGGAAAATGTGGCTCATTTACCTATTCATTAGAATTCTATGGTAGTGGTTGAGATGGTCCTGGGAGTAGAGCTTGTGGCGGATTGAAGTAGCATCTTTTCCCTTGATTTGGATGAGAGGTCCATGGTTGTGGATATCAATTTTGATTCTTCCATTAAGGAGTAGTCCATGACAGATTTATCCACTTAAGATGAGGCCATGGTGACCCCCATTGAGGTGGAATTTGTAGAGGTGGACCTCCCTAAGGTCCAGACCATTGACTCGGTCCCCAATTTGGAGGAACTATAGGCCCAAACTACCCAGGTGTCATGCCCACCTGTACACCATGTACAAATGGGCACACAGATGACAATTCTCTTTAAAAGCCAACTAGACAAGACTAAATGTGAAAGTTGTAATAAATTTAATTATACATAGGAAGGTTAAGATAATTAATCATTCAAGAAAAAAAACCTCTATGTTATCTTGACATGTTCTTTTCAAGTTATCTACTTGAAAGATTATAAAGAAAGTTATAACCTAAGTTTTTCTAAGATGATCTAACAAAAAAATAAATTTAATTAAGATCTGATGTAAATACTATGTGATAGTTTACAACCTTTGATTTCACTAAAGGTGGATAATTAAATAAAATTTAAACGATAATCTCACAAAAAGACACTATGACTTAATTTAAAGTCTAATTTACATCAAATTAAATTTCTTATCCAATACCTAAAATTAATTAATTAAATAAAAGTAAAATGAATAAAAGTAAACTTGTACCATTACTAATTTATTAAGTAAACAAATTAGATTTAATTTAGAAATTAAATAGAAAAGCCTTTTTTTAACTAAGCAAACTCAACTTATCCTTATGCTTCTAATTTCACATATCATAAAGAAAACTAAATAGCAACTTGTTAATAAGGAAATTCTTTTTCCTATTATATGTTTTTTTAAAGGAAATTAAAGAAAAAAACTTAAATAAGAATAATGAATTTTAAATTATTTAATTAATTACAAAGTAATGAATAATTTTAAAATAATAAAAGCAATAAAATTTAATTTCATTCAATTGCTAAAAAAAAAAGATAATTTAAACAATTAATTAAGCTATTTAAGGTAATAAAGGAAAATAAAACAAGTTTATATCTACATTTAAATACTTTTTGCTTTTATTTGTTTTCTTCTTATTTTCTCATTTTTCTATCCTTTTTTAATTTATTATTTTTTTCTCATTTCTATTTTCAAACACAATATGCATATTAAAACAAATGCAATTTTATTTATGTAGGTAGGAGATCCTCTTTTTGCCAAGAGACATCTTCTCAAGGTTTTGTCCGTGCTTTTTGTGTTTTCTATAGTTTTTGTCCACTTTTTTCTTAACTATTTTCAATTTTTTTTTTGGTTTTTATTTTTTATTCTATCTCCACCTTTTTTCTTTCAACCGTTTCCAATTTCTTTTTTGGTTTTTAATTAAATTATAGAAACATTCAAGTAGATTCAACCATCGAAATAATAAGCATCAAAACACATTATCCATCCATTATTAAAACAATTATAGGTATTTAGTTATGTATTAAATATGTCAAGTCCATAGAAAGTAACAAAATGCAACAATGTCTATATGAAAATAAAAGAAAACATTGGGACTCACCATCACACACACTTGAAAAAAGATCAAAGAACAAATTTGAAGCCTAATGTCTCTCATTTGGTATTGTATCCTTGGTATTTTACATGATTATTTTTATTTATTGTCGTTAATCCAGCCAACTCTTATTTTAACAGATTTCTTCCTTTTACAGTGTCATCAACCCACTAAAATGGGGACAAAATGTAAATGTTGAAAATTACATACCTTCCAATTCCTTTTACTATTTTTTGCATCAATTTTAATGTTCCCTTTTAGGATTTTTTTTAGCCCCTTCCAACCCCTATTTAACACATGGTTTATCCTTAGTTTATTTACCTCTATGCCCATGTGTTTTCCCCTTTCCCATGTGTTTCTACGCTTCTTATAAGCCTTGTTTAGATTTTCCATGTGATAGGTATCCTTTCCCACCTATCATTTAATGTTTGTGGCTTTGCCTCTATGTGTAGTGAATCCTTCCCATTTTCTCCTTAAATCACACTTCTCATGGATCAAATTGATATAAAATCACCACCATTCATTGTCCCTTCATCCCCTTAGATTCCCCTATAAATTTGAGCTTCCTTGAGTGAAGGGACATTAGAGTCCCCCTTAGTGTAAATGATGGCTAAAGTGTCCTTTGCTCTTTTCACCATCAAAATGTAATTCTTGACTCATTAATTCAGACCTAACACATTTTCACCTTCCTCACTACTAAAAACTCAGTAAAAAACTATTGTTAGACCTCTTCTCTCGCTCATTTTAGCACTAGAACCTATCATTTGTCTTCCATTTCTCTTCTTTGTGTGAGTTGTCATCTTGCATTATAACATTTAGAGCTTTAAATCTTTGGAGCATTGTTGGAGCATCCCTTTGTATCCTTGAAGTATTTTTTTTATCTTCATGGATATTAGTGCAAGATTTTTAGTGTCTCTAACCCTCATTTTACCTTATTTCCATCATGCTATATAATTCTCTTCTGTAGCCATTAGATCTCTCCTCTCATCCCTCTCCATATCCAAACCCTTGTCCATCCCTTTTGTGTCTATTTCATCCCATTTTCCATTTCCTTCTCTCTCCTAGGTTCCTTACTTTCACTTGCATCCATAGGGTTTTACTTTTCATGCTTTTAATTATCATTATTATTGCTTAGATATGATTTATATATTTGCCAGTATCATGTTCATGTGGATTTTGTTTGAATACCCACAAGGGAATTATAGAGGCAATCTACCCTTTAACATTTCCATTTTGTAGGCTTTTCAATACAAAATGTGAGCTTGCAGACAATTTACAAAGGAAGAAACGCATGTTTGATTATTGGTGCAAAAGGAAGAAGTGCCTAGAATCTCATTGTAGAGTTGTGTAAAAAATTTCAGCTAATTTAGAATTGTACACATTACATCCCCCACCCCTAGCGCCCCCTATACCATCTTCCCCCAGTGTCTTTTCACACAAGTATCTTTGCATGAAAACACTTCTAGATTTCACTAGTGACCTCTACCAAGTGCCTACATTCCATTTCAACTTTTACAATCTATCTATATTAGGTGAATTCACTTTGATTTCTCAAATTTCTATTTCTTTTTGTATAGATCTACAACTAAAGTGTTTCTATCATATTTCACTCTATGTTGAATCTTGACATGGGATAGAAGATAAACGTGATCTAAATCTCAACATGAATATATCCTAGAAATTTCAAGTTATTTGAGTAGAAGACACGTGTTCATAAAAATGCAATAGTCTAGGACACTTGTGCACAAAAATGCTAGTGACTTTGTTTCAAAATTCAACAAAATTTAGCTTCTTATCTCCTAAAGCCATCCAAAATGCATTTCCAACATTAGATCATTAAGATTCCAGGTGCATCAATTATGTTAAATTATGTTTCCATTTCCTTTTGTCTAGCTTGTTTTTGTTTCTAATTTCCTATTTGCACGTGTTGTCTCTTATCTAGTTGTTAGCCTTAGCTATTAGGTCAATCAGTTAGATTAAAATTATGCTTCTAGTTTAGTCTAAAGTCTTAATTTTGTACTAGTTACACACTTAAAAATAATAATTCACCCTCATTTTCTTCTTTTTAGTTTCTTTCAGAAAGATAACATCCACATTGGTGTTATGAAGGCGTGGATTTCATGGCCTACTAACATTATCCTTGTTATGTAGGATGTTAGAGTGGGTTTTCATTCTAGCCTATATTAGTTGGTCATGGTCATTGTAGGCCTTTATACCACTCTCAATAGCTACCTTGTTAATGTATAAATCATTGTTCATGGCCTCATTATAAGTTTGACAAGGGAATTTTGAACCTCTTTTTGAATGATATATTTATCAAATGGAGAAATAAATTGCAGAGTTCCATAGAATCCATGTGAGAAGTACTAGATGAAGCATAAAACACTTGCCTCCATCAAGTAATCAAGTGGGCAACTAATTTATCGAGATCCTATTCGATATAAAGGAACTCTTGAACGATAGTTTTCAATTGCTTGTCTATGAGAAAGGCCTTAAAATTTTATTTTCCAATTGTTGAAATGTATGGATGGATTCCTTGGGCAACATATAGTATTGGTCTAGGGAAATTCCTTTAAGATTTTTGAAAAAGGTTTTGGTAACAAAGGCATTGCAAGGGAGAAAATTGTTAACAATAGTCATATAAGCCTTGATGTGGGCACAAGGTCTGCTTTACCTCTATATTTTCTAGGTGGGTCATGAAAGGTCAACACTCCTAATTGTGTGATCTAAAGGCTCTCTAAGACATTCTAGATAAATTCATAAGCCTAAATCATGAGATAGAGGGGTCTGCCTTGGCATTGATGTGTAGTGACAATTTGTGTGGTTGGTTGATTGTAATGTCCCCATTTGGTGTTTAGCCAAGTTTGTGACCAATAGTCTATTCCTTTGAGCTTCTATAGGCTATCTAGGTGGGTTAGGGAGCTCAATTTGTTGTGAAGAACACAGGTTCAGTTATTTGTGATGTTTTGTGTTGGATTTGAGCTTAGTGTTGTGTCGGGGTGTCTATGCAACTTTTTGAAGTTGATTCAACTTATTGGATTGCTCTCCAAGATTCTTGGAGGAGCTATCTATTTTTGAAAAGTCCCCCGGAAGGCATTGTTGTGCATCCCATACCTTGTTGAGCGTATTGGTTTAGTTTATTTGGCGGTCGGATGCAATTTGGGATTTTTCGTAAAAAGTAATATTTAATGAGCTATTTTAATTATTATTTGTACTTAAGTTCCTAAGGGTGAAAATAATTAATAAGCATTTAAGTGTTATAGCTCATTGGAAAGGGGAAAATATATTCTTAAATGTAGGCACTTAAAAGTGAGCACTTTAGCGGAGATAAAATAGACTTATTATAAGTTTGAGGAAAAAAGTATTATTTCCAAGAAAGAATTAATTTCTTGTGTAACTCCCATGTGCCTTTAAAAGAGAAGTGAGAGCTCATTGTAGAGGCTTATGCTTTGGATTTTGTATTGCGATGATACTGGAATGAACTTGGAAATTCTTCCTGTTGAGACATGGACCAACTAGGACTCGAACCTAGGACCTTCCATTCGTTGTTGGAGTGCTCTACCACTGAGCTACTGGCCCCTCTTGGACCAGTCCATCGTTAGTCTGAGTGTGGCTTATTTCCAACACCAACACCCCCCCTTAAGCCACACCTCTCATGTGCTTGGGGCTCCTAGCCTGGGCCTAGCTCTAATACCATGTTGAGACATGGACCAGCTAGGACTCGAACCTAGGACCTTCCATTCGCTGTTGGAGTGCTCTACACTGAGCTACTGGCCCCTCTTGGACCAGTCCATCATCGGTCCGAGTGTGGCTTATTTCCAACACCGACACTTCCCACCTTCTTGAGGATGAAAACCCTCTAGAGGAAGATTAGTTTCTGTGGTGGAATATCCACCCTAGCTAGTAATGGTGATTTCACATAGAAATCGCATGGAGCCTTCATGGAGTTTTGGAGCAGTTGTTTGATTTGGTATTTTGATGAGATTTATATGGGATTTTGGTTTGTTTGGAGGAGTATTGTTTTTAGATTTCATTAGAGTGATAATAAATGAAGTTCTTCCTTGTTGGCCGTACCATTGGAGGCCATACCAGCAAGAGGAATTGACTCATTTTTATGGAGTGATCATAGTCAATTTGCTACTATTATTAATATGATAATTTCCTCATGTTTTGGCACTTCATTTCAGAGCTATTCCATTGTGTTCTAAGTAGATTTTGTGGTGCCTTTGAAGAATCTGTACCTTCTGGGCCGTACAATGCCTAGGGGTCAATTTTGTTTGGTATTCCATATTCTTTGTGTGGTGGAAGTTTTAATGCTTGGGCATTCTTTGTCTTTGGTAGCACTACTTTTCGAGTTAATGCAGGGATCTTTGGAGGCTGATTGATATTTATTTGAGTAGTCTGTACAGGCTTTAATGGAGCCGTACCTACTATGAATTCGGGGGTCTGCAATACATCATGTTCTTGGTTCTTTTTTATTGTTCTTCTGCTTCTATGGTGATGTAGTTTGAGCATTATAATGCCATATCAGTTTTTGTTGGTGATCATGTGTATGATGATTATTGTGAAGTTCTTCCTCTCAGGGCCACCGTACAAGTTAAGGGAAGGTCTAAAATAGTGATTTAGATTTATCAGCAGAGAACCTCTCATGATTTTAGCATTGGACATTTGTGTTATTGAGCAAATGATACTCATACATTGTGCAGGGTTTATGTGTGATGCAAAGACTCGTGAAATGTGTTATCATGCTCTAATGTATCTCTTATGAGTAGTATATAGCTGATACTCTCTATATTCTTTCTTTCATGTTGCACAAACATTATAACCCTTGGATGGTTTGCCGCCAGTGTGGAAAAATAAATAATGTTCTTTCTTTTCTTGCACACACTGAACAAGTGGAGAATTCCCATTGAATAAGTGGATGCCTGCTGAAACGCAGATGCCTGCTCATTAGCGGATGAATATATTTCTTTATTGCACAATCTTTATTTTGTAAACCAAAACACTATATGCTCTCACCTCGCCCAATTTGGGAACTTGGTGATTAGAAGTGTGGAGGTCATTTAGTTGGATCATGCAATATTGTGCTAACATTTTAATATCATTGTTCAAATTTAAAAAAAAATTGGGGTAGCATATTACATTGATTGACAGTATGACTTTGAGGTGACTACTATTATGCATATTGTAATTTAGCCTATTTAGTTTCTAAACTTTTAAACCTTTGTCCAAGGTTAACCAAAAAAATCTTAGGGTCAAGTTGTTCCAAATGGTTTGATGGAGGAGATGGATAGTTGACATTTATTAAGAGTGGTGATGTGTCATGATTTGCATCTTCAATCTATTGATCTCTCTATTGACATGGTTCTTCCATTTATCCCCTCCACTTTAGGAGAAATGGGTTAGTCTTAAGAGAGGATGTGGAGAGGATAGGTCTTGAAGGCATCCTCCTAGTTTGAATTTTGTAAAGGTTGAATGGAGTAGTATATCCAAGCACATCAATAGTAGGCTTAGTAGTACATGATGATGTGTTAGATGATGCCATAAATTCCATGTGTTTTTGAGGGGTAACCTAACACCTAGAAAGGGCTCCATAATGATGTGATTCTAGGTCTAGGTTGATAATTTTTATGAATTTCTTTCTAATCGGTGACTCCACACTAGTTTATAAACATAGCCAAAAAATAAAAAAATAAGTAATTCACATCAAGTTCACCAATTATGTATGCACCAAAATGGGCACATGTACACCAAAGGCCAAAGAGGGAACATATAGCTTCTTGGCGTTGTGCTAGAGTAAGTTGTCAAGGTTTGCTTGATATCTCAAAGAAGAGACTCGAGACAAAGCCTCAAAAGTGTACGTATAAGAAATCCCAAAAGTGAAAACTCTCACCAGGACCCTATTTGATCGAGAAAGTTCACTTGGTATAATTGAATTGATTTTGATAAATTTAGGACAATGGTTTGACAATTTGTGAAATGTTGCAATGTTGTGTTTGACAAGTTCAATATGATGTTTGTAATGTGTGTGGTTGAGTGAAATATCTTATTTTCTTTGTTGTAAATTTGTAGTTGAATGTTTCTCAATTTTAAACACTGCTTAGAAGAATTGAAAAACTTCTGGTTTAAACTATGTGTAGCTTTTTTACATCGACGTTTCGGATCACACTCAGTGATCCATCATTTCATTCTCTTTTTCTCATCCTGATGATGGATTACAGAGTGTGATCCAAAACGTCAATGTAAAAAAGCTACACACAATTTAAACCAGAAGTTTTTCAATTCATGTCATGGACTATGGAAATATCATGTCTTCAATGCTTATAAGGTTGTTTGTAGATGCAAAAATTCTAATATGGTATAGGGATAATGATAAGATGAGCCTTGGAAGGCTAAAAAATGATAGAATGATGCAAGTTCAATGTATTTCACATTATTCTAGCATTAATCACCAATTTGTAAATGTTCATAGGGCTACCACAATATTAGGATAATAAAGAGTAACCTCTTTTAAGACCTTGGAAAGTCTACTGCAATGTTGAGAGGCCTTATGTAGAGAGGCCCAATTGTTTGAGAACATGTAGTGATTGCTTGAGGAGGATAAATCAAGGTGTTTTGGTCTTAAAGGGATGTGTTGAGTCCCCCTCTTATGTTTGATTGATTATATGACAAAAATATTGGTATGTTGATTAGATTTTGCATAAAGGAAATGCAATAAATAAATGAAAACCAAACAATTTAACCACTAATCTAATTACTAATAAAAATTCCTACTAATATACCAATCTATAAACTGTCAAATCTAAAATTAACCAAAAAACAAAATCTCAAGCTTTTGGTTGAATGTTGGAAACTAGGAGTATGTTTGATGAAGTACAAATTGGAAGCATGAGCTATAGATGTCCTTAGATAATGCCACCTTGTTATCCCACAACTAATCCAAATGATGAAGGATGTCTTGGAGAGGATAAACTATTGAGTAGGGATGTTGAGAATGGAGGTTGATTTGAATTGGGAATTTAGCTGATATGACTGACAATTTTACAAAGTACAAAGTTACAAATTAAAGATCAAATTGGTGAACTGATTTGAAGAATGTGGTTGCTATAGCAAGAGCAACTTGGCAAGGCAAGGGTATAAAGTAGTGGTCGCACCTAGATGATGGCAAGCGAATAGAACTCTACAAGCAATTGTTGGAACTATCTTATGAGAATTCTTTCCTATGGATGTATGGCTCTAGGAAAAATCTGTTCTAAACAAGGTTCTAATACCTTTTAATAACATAAGGAGAAGCTTCTAGAGGTGTGGGGGACGAAGAAAAAGCCAAAGGATGGGATAAGTGAAGAGATAGGAAGGTGAATCTTCAAAATTCTAATTTTTTGCATAGTCGAGCAAAACCACATGTTTTCACAAAGGAGTGTCTTTGAAACCATCACAATGAATATGCAACCACCATAACAAATATACAACTACTATAGCAGTTGTGTGACTATATGCAACACTTCCAAAATCATTGGTGCAGTTATAAGACCATTATAGTGACTGTGTGAACCGTCATAATCATTTTGAGATTGTTGCTTGGTTAGCATCAATAGTTTCACCAAAGTTAGCAAAATGTGAATTTTTGAGGGGTAGATGAAGGAAAAATTGGCAAGCAAACAAAGGCAAGATTAAACATGAAAATGGGGACCAAATAAAACTAGGTGAGATTTTCAAGCATAACATGGGTTCATCATTTTTAGATCATAACAGTTCTTTGAGTGGTATTTTTCATCATTGGACTTGGAATGTGTGAACGTATAAAAATGGGTACTCACAACCATAAGGTTAGATTGGCCAAAATGATGGGACAAGGCTAGGATTGGTCAACATGTGAGTAGAAAACAAGTGGAGAAAAGTACAAAGTATGCAATTTTCTCCTCAACAATTATTTATAAGCCAATTTTTTATCACAATAATATTACAAAGAAAATTTGTCATAATACAATCAATAAATTGTATAGGAAAGTAATACACCCTATAGAGATAAACTAGGATAATGCAATAAATCACATAATGCCAAAGAATTATCCTAGATTAAAGAGTTGGGACTAATAAATGTACTAAATTAAATTCTCAAATTTTGAATAAAATAAATTAAAGGTAATTAGCTTGAAATTTAATGGGTATGTCATTGTGTTAGGTAGTAAGAATTGATTTCTCAATTCATTAGAGCCTCCTATGATGCCATATGAACACTTTCGAATTTGTAAACTTTATGTTTGATGCTTTGTGTCACTTTTGTGAGTGTAGAAGTAATCTTTGTGAGTGCAGAATTGAACTTTCCTACATACGCGAACTTTATTGATTTGGATGTCTTTAACTTATTTGCCTCAATGTCTACATTTATTTTTACAAAGGGGCGGTGTCTGTAGACATGTTAAGGAGCTTACTAGGTTGGGTGATTTTCCCTTGGTCAAACCTCTATTATCGAGTCAATAGTATAGAACTAGGGATCAAAGATAGTAGGCAAACATGCAATGAATGCCTAATTATGCTAATGTAAGCAAATAATGTAATGTTGATACTATGATTATGCTCTCTATGTAATGAGGCAATGTGGAAGTAGAAACTCAAAAATGTCAATATGCATTCAAAATGAATTAGAGTTTGTCCTTAAATATAAATATAGGAATATATGTGATGCAAGAACATTTGGGTCCACAGGTGCATCATCAAAAACATTTGCTAGTTTTGTTTTTTAGTTGCCCACTTTTTTTGGTGTGTTTTGTTGTTTGTAGCTTTGTGTCAACTTGCTTCTTTGGTAGAGCCATAGGAAGGTTGTTGGTTTGAAAAAAGATTTTAGACTTGAAGTTAGGCTACATGACTTCTTCACGTTGTTATAGTCCTAACCATGTTGCTATAGGTTAGTTTCATGTGTTTATAAACTATTACAGAAAGGTGATAGGAAGACCATGAGTATATAGCTACAGGAGGATTATGCAATTTTTGCTATAGGGATTTTTTTTTTTTTTTTTATTGTAGGACTTGTGTATTACTATTATATGAATTATTTATTTTCTGTTGCAAGACTTGTGTGCTTTTTACTACAGGGACTATATTTTATATTGTAGGACTTGTGTATTGTTACTACAGGGACTGTGTATTTTGGTATTATAATGTCTATATATTTTTGCTATAGGGACTATGTAATTTCTGTTGTAGAACCTATGTATTTGGGTACAAGAGCACTGCGATCTATGAATGGTAATAATGCTTGTGACTTGTAGTTGCAATAAGAAATATGAAGGCTACAACATAAACTAATATTGGATTATATAATATGTTAATCAAATAAAATGATTATTATTGCTTTATACAATAAATAATCAATTTATTGAAATGATAAGCTTAAAAGCTCTTGTACAACCATCAATTACCATTTGTCCCATTGAAAGTGCTTTATGTTATTCTATTCTTGGAGGTAGGTGGTTTGATTTCTATGAACCATTATTGCTAAGCAATATAATTGATATGGAAATCTTCTCTATTATGTGAAAAATTTATCTCATGTGGTAGTTGAATTTTGGGGTGATCTTTTTATTGATTCTATTTTGGGCTTCATGCCTTTTCACATTCTTTTTGGTGGTGCCCGCTTTAAGCATGAAATGATTTATTGTTTGTTGAGAGTGTGGCAACATTCCATCTTTTGTTTGATTTATATTTTATTAGATAGTGCTTCTGGATTAATCTGTGTATGTTTTTGCTTCAACGTTTCGGATCATGCATGATCCGAAACGTTGAAGCAAAAACATACACAGATTAATCCAGAAGCACTATCTAATTAATTCATGGACTGTGTAAAACTCATGCCTACTATTATATTTTATTTCTGAAGGACATTTCATTGTTGGGACCCATGCATATTCTTTCTTTGATTGTTCAAATTTCTTGATGAAGGTCGTTGCTACTCTTTAAGGCTATCTGACTGCTCATTTTTTCTTGTTGTTGGCAACAAGAGTTGGATAGTTTTCTTGGTTGAACAATAATAATTATTTTTATTGATTATTTTTCTAAAGGAAGTTGGAACTCTCAACAGGGAGACTTTAGACAGGAGAGCAGAGAGGGAACCTCTGTAGACAAGGGGTAGAACTCCATTTAGTAGAGTTAGAAAAATATTTAACAAATAGGGTAGAACTCTATTTAGCAAAGAGGGAACCTTCGCCGTGCATAAGTTTTATGGAATGCGTGTGCTCTATTAAATTGAGTTGTCTTTCATTGAATCCCCTAATCTAGACTACATCAAAATGAAAAAAAAGGTCAAAAACCAATTTCTTAATTGCAAGTAAAATTAGGTCTTATTTATCAATTTTTATGCTAATACGTTTTCACCATTGTAGAAATGTACAAAGGGTACGATGGAATGGGGGCAGTAGAGAAGATGCCTTAGCCGAGCAACCTTTTTTCCATCTAATTTCTCTAAGGCTTATCCTAGTGCCTTGATAATTTGTGTAGTAGGTACCGATTGCTTTGATGAGTCGTAGAAGGCTATGAGGGGAACAGCTTGTGATGAGAGCCAGGCTTTTCCGCATAGTTTAACGCCGAGTAAGCATTATACATTCTGGTGGGAACACAGCATAGAAGGTAGAGAATGGGGAACAGAGGAAGCATGAGGTGCGGTGAGTTACTTCGCAAGTACGTGCGTGGTATAGGCAGTGTCGAGGTTGCAAGGGAAAAGAAAAAGAGATGGGCAGCGTTGTGGGGCAACGGTGACTTTGGGCGATTGGGCGTGGGGTCGGTGGAGTCGCGATGGAAGCCCACACTGAGCCTCTGCCCCTCCCCTTCCTCCATTGCCTGTGGCGGTGCGCACACCCTCCTCCTCACGGGTCAGTATGTCTTTCCTCTTTATCCATCTCCAATTTCACTTTCTTCGCATGCACTCTCCCAAAGATATACTATCAATATTACAAAAGGTTGTTCAAATATAATGTATTCAATCCGGGTAAGAAATTGACAGGTTAACAATGTTGATTTTGTGATCAGATTTAACATAAAGCAGAAAATGTAAAACTTGAAACAATAAACACAGAAATTTAACTTAAGTTCAGACACATTAACACAGCATATTCCCTGGGAAAACCCTCCTTCTTGAGGGAGAAAAACCGAGCCAATAATTTCTCTTATATTATGGAATAGATAACGCAGAAATCTTCTTTACAAGCAATATGATAATATGCTGAAGATGATTGAATTCTTCTCCAAGTGTTAATTCTGCCTTCAATCAAACTCGATCTGCTGTAGAAGAAAGAACTTTTTCTGAATGATCAAATGACGAATATTGCATGTGTATATATATGTAATTTTGGTGTCTCTTCATGAATGGGGTGTGACTCCTCATTGAGTCAGCCTAGAAATCTCCCGTTGTTACAAAACATCAACACTCCCTCTTAGCTAGGGAGATATCTTTCCAGATACCCATGTCATGAAGTCTCTCAACATGGCAACCAATGACAAAATATTATTTAATAGTTAAGTGAAGTGCCTCTTCACAAAAAATGTCTTCAATAAATAAATAGCCGTAGGCTATATTTAATTTATTGCTTTATTAAGATCGCCACTGGAAGTATGAGGCCTGCGGCCCCGCAGCTTTGGGGTTCCAGGCTAGGAGCCCCAAGCACACGAGAGGTGTGGCTAAGGGGGGGGTGTTGGTGTTGGAAATAAGCCACACCTGGACCGACGATGGACTGGTCCAAGAGGGGCCAGTAGCTCAGTGGTAGAGCACTCTAGCAGCGTATGGAAGGTCCTAGGTTCGAGTCCTAGCTGGTCCATGTCTCAACATGGTATCAGAGCCAGGCCCAGGCTAGGAGCCCCAAGCACACGAGAGGTGTGGCTTAAGGGGGGGTGTTGGTGTTGGAAATAAGCCACACTCGGACTGACGATGGACTGGTCCAAGAGGGGCAAGTAGCTCAGTGGTAGAGCACTGCAGCAGCGAATGGAAGGTCCTAGGTTCGAGTCCTAGCTGGTCCATGTCTCAACAAACAAGACTCAGTTTCTTTTGTTCAGCGTTGTTTGTCAACAACATTGATCAATCTACGAAGGAATAAGTGTCTTCAGAGGTCCCTCAAAAGAATGAAAGAGCGGAGAATAAGAGGATGATGATATGCACCTATTGTGGCCAAAAATGGCATCGCGTGAAGTATTGTTTCTATAGGCAGCGAGATCAGTCATGTTCTTGAAGGAATATAGAGCAGCTAAAAAAAGAAATGACACTGCAGATCATCAATACAATGTGAACATAATGCAAGAAAAAACATGCAAGGCTTACAACTTTTTTGTTGATTTATTTGTGAAAGGAAATGCACATTTATAAGGAAGAAATCGAAACTGAATGCAAAACTGATATCTAACCGTCTACTAACAACCAACTGCTGGTTATCTAAACTATAATTAAACAATGTTCATTATTCTTTCAGTCTCCCCCATAATGAACATTGGGAACTACAAACAAATGTGCATTATTTGTTCATCCTCCCTCATAATGAACTTTGGGAAGAACTTGAAGGTTTTGAAACTGGTCACAAGCAAGGGGGCTTCATGAATATATTGGCGATCTGATGCTCTGTAGGACAGTAGACAAGCTCAATCAGTCCTTGGTGATCCAACTCGTGAATATAGTGATGCTGAATTTCAATGGGGTTAGTCCTGCTGTGAAACATGAGATTCTTACTCATCTGTATAGTACTTTGGTTATCACAATACAAGACAATGTGACTGATCTGTATGTGTTGCATATCTTTTAACAATCGCCTCAACCATTCTACTTGGGAAGCTGCAAGGGTGGCAGCTTTCAGCCTCTGTGGTAGAAAGTGATATAGTAGCCTGTTTCTTGGACTTCTAAGAAAATACTGCAGAACCAAAACTAAAGATCTGATGTAGATTGCCTCACAGATCTGCAGCAAAAATACACTCTATTCTTAACAAATAATGACCACATCAATAAAAAGATCGCAACACCTGCATCAAAACGAAAACTGCTGCACAACACAACATACATGACATACTATAACTTCATTGATTCTCTATCACATGTTTCTTGCTACAGTCACAAAGATACAACACATAAAAAGGGCCCGACTCATCCTACAACACAGCCCAAACAAATGTGTTTTTCTTATGTACAATGCATACACAACTTATTGAAACTATATCAAGATAAGACATACTACAAACTCCTAATTTCCAACTACATAACACTCGGACTTCAATATTTACAATTCTAATAATGACATCCCTTCATATCTTTTAACATGACAACTTTCGACTATGGAATTCTATTAAGAACTTTCCTAACAACCTTCAATTACAATATTCCATTCTTCCTAATTGTATCTTGGCTTCTACTGAAGAAGCGAGCTAACCATCTTTCCACGGTGCGTCCCCTTTTAAAGGATCTCCCGCTGCATCCATTTCAATCTCTTTTTCTTTATTTAGGCTTGATGCCTCCATGATTCCACGCACTGCCATTAGACCGCCCAACTTAGCACATATAACTGCCAAGGTTTATTGAAGATTTGATAACCGCCACCAACGCCAGTAAATGGAGGTCAGGCCTGTCGCCTCTTCTATATTTGTGGGTGTAAAAAATGGAAATGCCATATACTAAATGGAATCAATAGCCGCCAGTTATATTTGAAGCACTGTAAATATAGTGTAATTGACAAAGGATATGTGACTGCCAGCATTAATGGAGACCAAGAATAGGAACACAAGGCTGAGGTGGTTTGCATCATTGTCCTCATGTTTCTAAAATCTTTGAACCTCCGGGTTCAAAGAACTCAATTGCCATGGCCTACCCTTCCACCAAATTAGGTACTTTTGCATATTTTCACATAATTTCTTCCTCGGCTTCCAACTTCTTGTTGGATTCAAAATCATCCTTATCCGCCAACTTGTTCTCTTCCTCTTTTCCGAGCTTCTTGTGGGCTTAGACCCACTTTGAGTGTTCCTCCATTGAAAGCCACTATGATTCTCCTCATTGCTTGTCCAACCTTCTATGGCCTTTGCACATAAACCGTTAAAAACAAAAATCAAGTTAATGGAATAAAAAATTCCCATAGGTGCTTCCTCCTTTGCATTATGCCATTTAGGCCCATATTTTCTGATTCATTTTTGGTGATGAGGTCTTCATTTCCTAGCTCTGCGTGATGTCGTTTACAAGACAACTCATTTTTTGCATTGTCCTCTTCCTTTGTACTGCAAATGAACATGTCTCTACTCTTTCCTTCAATCATTCTCATTTCTTCTCCAAGAAAGAGATGATCTCGTTCTCTTTTTTCATCAGTCATAGGAGTTTTCAAACATCCCTCTAACCGCTTCTTGTCAATGTTATTCTTTAAAACCAAAAAAATGTCGTCACATAAGTTGTTCCCAAAGATCTCCATCTCTGTTGCAGCTTTCTCTTCAAGGTGGATGGCTTCCACTACTGTAACAACTTGGGTCACCTCTTGTGATAGGCTGCATTCCTCTAAGACCAATAAGTCTTCATCACATATGGGGCTCCCAAAGATCTCCATCTCTGTTGTAGCATCCTCTCTAACATGGATTGCTTCCACTGCTACAACATTTTGGACCTCCTCTTGTGATAAATTGCAATCCTCTTCACTATTGTCTTCAAACTCTTTTCTTCTCTCATTGTAATCCTCAATATTTTCCCCTTCTTCCAGATAACATAACTCAACATCTTCAGCTAGTTCATCCTCTTCATCTTCTCCCCATTCATTCTTTGTTTCAAACTCTTTGCAAATCACATTTACTGACCTTCCATCCAATAAGTATTTGGCCAACTCATCCAGGGATTTAAGCTTTCCTTGTTCCAAGAGTTATGTTCCTTGGCTAATTCTAAACTCAATGGCTTTCCTCTCAAAAAATAGTTCTTCCTTAGAACGTGAATATTTATTCTCATGCATCTTTTTCACCTTCTCACCACCCTTGAATGCCTTTGCTTCAGCTTTCTTCTTCTTTGTCTTTCTAATATAGCTTGCCTCATTCTGCTCCAACTCCCACCGCAATTCCTCCAACTCATATTCCGATCTTTGCAGGTGCTTTCGCTTATCTTTTGTTTGTGTTTGCTTCTTCCTTTGTCTGACCTTTTCTTCCAACTTGGTTATTCTCTTTCTCATATAATATAACAACTCTATCTCCGCATCCATAGCCATAGCCACAAGCACAATACTCCTTGAAGTTATTCAAAACTTTTCTGATGAAGTCTTCATTCCCAGCATTTCCATTCCCTCTGATACCAAAAACTGATGCAGATTGCCTCTCAGATCTGCAGCAAAAATACACTCTATTCTAAACAAATAATGACCACATCAATAAAAAGATCGCAATACCTGCATCAAAACAAAAACTGCTGCACAACATAACATACATGACATACTATAACTTCATTGATTCTCTATCACATGTTTCTTACTACAGTCACAGAGATACAAAACATAAAAGGGGCTCGACTCATCCTACAACACAACCCAAACAAGTATGTTTTTCTTATGTACGATGCATACACAACTTATTGAAACTATATCAAGATAAGACATACTACAGACTTCTAATTTCCGACTACATAACACTCGGACTTCAAGAGTTACAATTCTGATAATGACATCCCTTCATATCTTTTAACATGACAACTTTCGACTATGGAATTCTATTAAGAACTTTCCTAACAACCTTCAATTACAATACTCCATTCTTCCTAATTGTATCTTGACTTCTACTGAAGAATTGAGCTACTGTAACAAACTACCCCAATTTTTTTTTGAAAATTTGAACAATGATAACACAATGTTAGCACAATGACGCATGAACAACTAAATTGCCTCCACACTTCTGATCACCAAGTTCCCAATTCGGGCGAGGTGAGAGCATAATGTGTCTTGGCTTACAAAACTAAAGTATTGTGCAACATGAAATTACATTCCTCCGCTATGAGCAGGCATCCACTTTGCAGTGAGAATTCGCCACTGTTCAGTGGGCGTGAATACATGAATGAAAATTACAAACCATCCACTTATCCAGTGGGTATTCACCACTTATTCAGTGGGTAGAAGGAAAGATAAAGATTCAGATTGCCCACACTGGCGGTAAACCATCCAGGGGATTATTATGGTGTTTATGCAATATAAAATAGTAGAGAACAAAATCATCAATTGATAGCTATAGAAGAGGGAATACAATAATCATCAAAGATCAATGCAATGTGATAAACATCACTCTATATATATTATCATCATATATATGTTTGCTAATTGATAGGGAAAGTATGACAATTAATCTCGCAATATGAATACTCAATACATGTATATATCATCGGTACATTGCAAAAATCACAAAGCAAACACTTGAATATATGTAAATCATAATGTATAATGTAATGTAAATACAGGGGATATGACATTAAGCTAAAAAATGAGCTCCTCCATTTGTCTCTCCTATTCTTTTGCAATATCAATGGCATGATCACGGTCAGTAACCACTTGCAAATATTCAGATTTCACTGTCTCCATTGTTTCTTTGATGATCGACAAATTTGTAAGAGATGCTCCATTATCAATTCCCTTCAGTCTCTTCTCAATTTGGGCTTCCCCAATGAGGCCTTCAACCAACTCGTGTGAGCTGTCCAAACTTACCAGAACATGAATCACATTCTCATCTGAGATGAAGAGTTGATCCTTCAACTCACACAACTCTCTAGGCCTTTGTTCACTCAAATACCTTGGTTCTTCAAGAAGCAAGGGTTCTGAAATTCCCTCTTCTTCATCACTTTGATCAAATGTCATATCAGCATCAAATTCAAGTCTTGAGTCATCACCAAAGGCTGATTTGAAGTCTTCATCGGCGTACTCTTCATCTGAAATCTTTGAGGTGTCAGATTGTTCTTCACTTTGTATGGACAATTCCCACTCATAATCAAAACTACAACCACAAGCATGGTGAAGATGCTCATCCTTAAGTGCTGTTCTGAAAATTTCAGCAGCACCAATTCTATCAACCACTGTAAATTCACCTTTTCCCATGCCCTCATCAGGACACTCTGCTACATGGCTCTTAGGTTCGCTTGCTAAATCACCTTCTAGCAATCAATCAATCATTCTCAACTCACTTTTTAATGAAGTGACATTTTCAGGCTCCTCATCAAATGAAGGACTTACAAAGTCCAACACATCTGATTTAGCAACATTTTTGTTTTCATCAAAGCTAGGCTCAGCTTCACAAATTTTAGTAGTCTTCCCCAAATCAGCTAGCTCCTCTTGATTTGTGTCTTTTTCTTCATCATATAGAGGCTCAAATCCATTTATTTCAGCTATCAGGTCTTCACCATCTCCTTCTGCTACCAAGTAACCTTTCAATTTCTCCTCACATTGGTAAGTCACCATTTCAGCTAGCACATTAGCAGCTGATAAAGAATCTTGATCTACCCTTCTCAAGTTGTTCAACAAGGCTTCTATAAGAGGCTGGGAAAAATCATCTCTTTCATTAATCACCAATGTCATAATACTTTGCATGGCTAGCATAATGCTCATATCATGATCTTTTCTAATTTCAGCAAAGAAAAAGCCAAACATTTGAAGTATTAGGCTTTCGCACCCATAGTCCAGCATCAACACACAAGGTTGCAACTTGGCCACAGTTTGTAAAATTTTCACCCTCTTATCAAAAGAAGGGGTCTTGATGTCAATTAAACCTCGGAAGCTTCCCACAAGCAATTGTAATATCTCTTTCATCTTTCCATCATCATAAGGAGACTCGGGGGTTGTTATTCTCATGACTTCACTGATACATGTGATAACTGCCAATCTTACATCCTTGTCTGGAGGCTTCAACAACTCAGGCTTACATAGCAAAGTCTTTGAAGGAATCAAAGCCACCCAAACTACCTCTGTCGGTGACTAAGGAACTTTAGCCAAACATTTCTCAATTTCTTCCAAGGTGCTGAGAAGACTCTCTTCTGACTCTAACATAGATTTCAACTTCCATCCTGCAACAAAGAGTTTCTCAGACAGATCATCCTCCATGAGAGATGCCATGATCTCACATTTACTGCTCAAAACCTTTCAACTGCTCGACTCTGAACACACATGCAAGTGCTGATCACCCACATGCAAAGCTGAAAAACTGACTCGCACTTGAAGATCTGCAAAAGGATAGCTTCCCAAACACGCTGGCAAGATCACCAGCTCTGATACCATTATAACGAACTACCCCAAATTTTTTTTGAAAATTTGAACAATGATAACACAATGTTAGGACAATGATGCATGAACAACTAAATTGTCTCCACACTTCTAATAACCAAGTTCCCAATTCGGGCGAGGTGAGAGCATAATGTGTCTTGGCTTACAAAACTAAAGTATTGTGCAACATGAAATTACATTCATCTGCTATGAGCAAGCATCCACTTTGCAGTGGGAATTCACCATTTTTTACTGGGTGCGAATACATGAATGAAAATTGCAAACCATCCACTTATCCAGTTGGTATTCACCACTTATTCAATGGGTAGAAAGAAAGATAAAGATTTAGTTTGCCCACACTGGCGGTAAACCATCGAGGGGATTATTATGGTGTTTATGCAATATAAATAATAGAGAACAAAATCATCAACTCATAGCTATAGAAGAGGGAATACAATAATCATCAAAGATCAATGCAATGTGATAAACATCACTCTATACTGTGCACAAGAAAGATGATCAAGTTGCACAAGTTATGAATCATCAAGCTGGAAATCTCTGCATATTGTCAAAATTGAACAAGTCTGGAAACACATCTCAGCCTTCTTATTGCTGTTTAGCAGTCCTGCATACTGTCCAAGTGCCACTGTGAGTATACATGATCAAACTGACCTCAATCACCCCACATCAATCACACACAGCTGATAATAATAAACTGATTCATACTGCCCATATCAAGAATCCAATCTGATCTTTGAAAGCAAACAGTCCCAAGTATGGCTGTACGGCCTCATAACATCAATAACACTTCACACAAATCAGAACTTAGCCCAAACACAAGGTTTATTATCTGCAAAGAGGCGCCAAGATCTAACAAAAATATTGCAACCATCAAACTGCCCCCAAAGATAAAGATTGAAGTTTTACAACAAAATCGTACCCTTGAAGGTACGGACTATGCAAGTATGGATCTTCTCATACAGCATTCAGAACAGCATGAATGTCATTGAAAGCTTTTGTAATGTAGGCGCCAGCACAAGGACATACATTGCCAAACAATATCAGAACACAAAATAGCATTAATCACTCCAAAAATCTGATCGACCTCCCTGCTGGTACGGCCATGGAGATGTACAGCCAGCTAGGGAATAGACACAAACATATGAAAAAGCTCCAAATCCACTCCAAAAATCTTCAAAAACTTATTATAATTATGCCTATCCGAATCACAAACAAAGACTCCATAAAAAAATTACCAACTCCATTCAGCTCCATGTGATTTTCTGAGTAAAAACCACCATTATCAGCTAGGGTGGATATTCCACCACTGAAACCGATCATCCTCTAGAGGGTTTTCATCCTCAAGAAGGTATAATGAACTCTCTGGTTCAATCCCAGCTGCAATTCGATACAAAACCAAGCATAAGCCTCAACAATGAGCTCACAACCTCTTTATATAGGCACTTTAGGAGTTATAAAAGAAATGAATTATTTCTTGGAAATAATTACTTTTTCCTCCAAACTTAAATAATTCCCTTTTTTCTCCACTTAAGTGCTCACTTTAAGTGCCTAACATAAAGAATATATTTTTGCCTTTCCAATGAGCTATCACACTTAATGACTTATTAATTATTTTCACCCTTAGGAACTTAAGTGAAAATAATAATTAAATAGCTCATGAAATAACCCGACTTTGTGAAAAATCCCAAACTTAGGCGAATTGCAAAATAAATTGAACCATTATGCTTTGTAAGGTTTGGAATGTGAAACGATGCCTTCCGGGTGACTTTCCAAAAATAGACAGCTCCTCCAAGAATCTTGGAGAGCAAACTGGGAGCCCGATCAAACTTTCGAAAACATCACTGTAACCCTGGAGATCCACTGAGCTCAATGCTAAAAAAAATACTCCATTTACACAAGCAGAAGCCATTTATCTGTTCTGTAGACTGAACCACGACCATTCCAAGAACATTGGAGTTCTCCCAAACATGTCGGATAGCCTCCGAGAGACTAGGAACAATCATAATGCGCAAAAAACCTATGCGCCCAAAAGAGGGACATTATAGCTACCCATTAAAGATTTATTAAAGATTTGATAACTGCCACCAACTCCAGTAAATGGAGGTCAGTCCAGTCACCTCTTCTATATTTGTGGGTGTAAAAGAAAGGAAATGCCATATACTAAATGGAATCAATAGCCGCCAGCTATATTTGAAGCACCGTAAATATTTTGTAACTGACAAAGGATATGTGACTGCTAGCATTAATGGAGACCAAGAATAGGAACACAAGGCTGAGGTGGTTTGCATCAAGATTGTTGGTAGAACCTGTTGAGGTGGATAAATTATGGTTCAGGTGGATAAACACGATCATGTAATGAGAAGTTCATGACAAAATGTAAGAACCCTGACTAGTTCTAACTGATTTTTTTCCTTTGCTGGTCTGAAAATTTCTGATTTGTTTTGCTTGCAAAGTACTTAGGTTTTTCAACTTTTGTTTTCAACTATGCGTTTATAATAGCATGAAGATGGAAAGGTTCAAAGCATACATCCAAATTACAAGAAATGAATATGAAATAGTGATATCAGGCAATCAAACAACTCTCATAAACATAGATGAACATACCCGGCAATAATGGCTTATCTTCTTTATTGATTTGAAAGCTGATTACAAATGATAAGGGATGGAAAGTACAATCAGTCAAGTCTGACTTGAAATTTAGACCTTCACTTACATCCAAAAATGCCAAAACATATGTCCAAACCCTAGCCGTATGAATGGAAGATGAAGCTCTATCAATTATTGATGAGATGTCCAGCTGGATATGACTGAAAAACACTTATAATAGCCAACTGTAGGTCTGATATGACTGAATAAAACTTGTATCTGCTGCTGTCATAAAACCCTGATATCAAATGCCGATAAAAGTGCCAAGAAAACACTCCAAACTCAAGCGGCCATGCACCAATGGGTGGCGATTAGACTTAGGAAGCAATGTTGATGATGAAACCCTGTTATAAATGCCAAATACTCCTCAAATCTGAAACTGAAATGAAATTGCAGACTGCTGTTACAAAAATCAGACCATGTATGAATGAAGAAAATCACCAAAAACAATCTCCTTTGCCAAGCGATCCATGTCTAAACCCTCTCCAAGCCTTTATTCATGAAAATACACCAAAATGAAACCCAAATCTGAATGTGAAACTCCATAGCTAGCTGAAAATCAAGATCCCTGTCAAACCCTAGCTTGAATGAAGCAAAATCACCATCAGAAATCACTAATAAAGCCCAATGATGAACTCCATATGAATTCACCTCTCATGGTGGATTGGGCACATCTCCAAACCACAATAAATCAAGGGAACACCACCTTGAATCAACTGAAATTCACTTTAGCCAAGAGCAATATGCAAAATGCAAAGTTTACCATAAGCAAAAGATGTCAAAAATGATGCCAAAGTCCTCTTTTTAAACCATCTCTCCAAGGGCGACCCAATTAGATGAAATGTAGACAATTTTCAAATCCACCAATAATATCAAATCTTTAATTTGATAATTTTAAATGCTTTTCACCTTTAGATGCCATCATTTAAAAACAATAAAATAATAATATTTTATTATTTTTTCCTTCTAGCGCCGATTTTCCCTTTGGGAAAATAATATTTTATTATTATTTTTGCCTTCTCCTTGACCGCCGATTTTCCCTTTGGGAAAATAATATTTTATTATTATTTTTGCCTTCTCCTTGAGCGCCGATTTTTAATTGGCAAAATAATAATTTTTTAATATTTTTTCTGTCCTTGGGCATCGCCTTTTTGCCAATAAAATAATATTTTATTATTATTATTTTATTTTTTTCTTTTCTCCTTGACATTGATTTTATCCTTGGGAAAAATAAATAAATAAATAAATAAAATATAAACAAAAATTGTCTTTTTATTTATTTTCCCACTTTCAAGTCTCCAAGCCCTTGAATTTTGCCTTGGCTACAATATCATTATTTTTGGCTTTTATAAAAATATTATATAATATTGCTAGCCAAAAATACAAATAAAGTAGAGTGTTGAGCCAACTTTCTAGTTTCCAAGCCTTCAAGGTTCTAGCTCAACATTAAACATTCCTTGCTCAAAAAGGGGACATTACACAAAAGGAGTGATAAACATGGGCAGTGGCATTTCTTCTTCCATAGGGAGCAACCTTTCCAGGAGGTGTACATACCATTCTTTTTTCGAGATACCTTGGAAGATCCTGAGGTAACTTTACATCCATCGGAATAGTATTGTGCACATAAGTTGTTTGATCACCATCCCCTATTACCTGTCCAGATTCAACCATGAAGCTTTTTGTAACATTAGGATTTGGGAAAGGCTGTAATTGTTCCACAAATATTCTTGCGCCTTGCCCCCTAATTCCATAGTTGCATTTTAACTTTCATATCCTCCCTCACTTTCTGTGTCTGAAAAATCCTAATCTGATTCTAGGTTTGACCAATCATCTACATCAAAACACATTGGTTGCAGAGGTATGTCCTCAAAAAATTGATTACAAGAATTTCCTACCACAATCAGATTTGGCCATCCATTGTCTTCCAATGAATGAATTAAGTTTTCTTTTGCTTGTTCAAGTTCATCCATAACCATATCTTCTAATCAATTTGTCGTCTACGACATGCTCAGTGATATCATCTTCAACTTCTATAGTATTTACCATTTCTTCACTTTCTATGTGTATCATTTCCCTGGGTAAAAGTTCAGCATTGTGTCACACTTTTATAAAGGAAATAGCCAACACATATTTATCCAATTTAAACGACGAAAAAGTCATAAGTATGTTTTGAATTTAAAATGACAAAAACTAATGAAATGTAAAATTTTTAATGTAGTTTATGATTATAATTTTTAAATTTTTTTCAAAATTGGTTGGATATTTTTTTTATGAATTTAATAGATGAATTTCAGTTGCTGTATTTTTTTTTAAAAAAGTGATCGATGGGACGTCAAGAAAAATATAACAAAATTAACCTTTTTTCGTTAAATTTATTTTTCCTAATTAGACAACTCAAATATATCTAGTGCATGGAATTTTATTTTTCATTTTTTGATGAATAATTATTTTTAATAATTTTTTAAAGTCCAATTCAATCAGAACGTTATAGTTTTCATGGGATGTCAACTTTTGTACATTTTTTTATTTTATTTTAAAAAAATACCCTCTTGGAGAAGGTTCTCTCCTCTAGTGCGCCATATGTTTTTAAAAAATTTAAATATATTTTACCTATTTATTTTTAATTTCTAATCAGCTGCATGTTTGATTATAATAACCTACTTGCAATAAATTTAAAAATAATCTTAATAGAACTAATCAAAATATATAAAAAAAATATTTCTAAGTTCTAGACTTCGACATTTACCAAAGGGTATTTTCAAAATTTCATGAAAATACCCTTTGGTTGGAGAAATTTGGAGTTGAACTTGAAGTTTTGTTCAATTTGTTGAAAATTGAGGGGTTCGCTGCCGCATGGGATGCCACATAGATAGTTTTGGGCAAAAATGTATCGCTCGGAAAAGTTTTGGGTGAAACTTTCTCGCTCGAAACTTTTTATGTAAATAAACACTCTTTTCAAATTCGAAATCAGATTTTATATTTTTTAAAAATTTGGGTGAAAAAGTTTTGAGCGGAACTGTTTATGTCACGAAATGCCATGTAGGTGCTACGTGGGTCTGGGCAAAACGGTTATGCTTGAAACTGTTTAGAGCGAAACTGTTTCTATAGAAACTATTTAGTTGACCAAAAGTGTGACACATATTTGAACTTTTACCCCCCTTTCTGACGCTTCTCCCTCTATCATCAATTTGTCTATCAACCTTGAATGTTCAATTTCCATTTCTTGATTTAGTTTTCTTGGACCTCGGTGATGTTGGTGGTGAAGAGAGAAAAGCCATAGCATCCTGAAGAGATGATCCACTCTCAAGATGTTGTATGAATGTGTCTAAGTTTGGTAGAGGATTTTTTGTATTTGCTTCTGTCATGATGTAAGCTACCAGGGCTGCATCATCTTCAAATTGTAGATCAAATAATCCATCTAACCTTTTTGTTTCATCATTTATCTCATCAACTGCATATTCATCAAAGAATCCTTCAAATGATAAAAATAATTCATTCGATTCATCATTTCTTTCTTGACTTTGCTTATTATTAATATTTTTTCTATGTCGGCCTTATTTTTTCTATGTCGGCCGTATTTTGTTAATGCTAATCTATGTCTGGTACATTGTATATATTGAGCGCTTTCGCTCACTTGTAAATATCAATTACAACCAATTCATTTTGCATTTTCAAACTCTTTATCGTATCAGAGCTTTTTCGATTTTGGGCGCCAAATTGTGAGTTCAAGTTTTTTCCTGGTCGTAGGCATCACAGTTGGAAAAGAATCGTCATTGGATACATGCTTGGGCGCGTGAAAGGGCCACGCGATTTTTACCAGTCGCGTTTTTCGTGGCTCCTCTTGCAGACACCTGCCTGCGGGACCTTGGTTCTTTTCTGTTGGGCGCCATTCCTTCGAAGAACCCGCGACCCTGTGCGATGCCAAAGCTCTAAACCCTCAGCGATGGTCGCGGCTCCTCTGCAGGCCCTGTCCCTTTCTCATCCGCGCCGTCGCTTGTGAAGGCCATCACCTGTGAAGGTCGCGTCCTCCTTAAACGCCGTGCGGGGGTTCTGGAGCCTTCGTTTTTTTCGCAGGTCCTTCACTGCGTCTTTCCTGCCCGCGATTTCGCACCAAGAGGAGGTCGCAGTTTGTGCTCACGACTTCATTTGGGCCGCGGCATCTCTGCATTTTTTCGAAAATTTCTGGGTGCCTAGGGCACGGAAATTTTTTGTCTAGGGTTTTGTACCCTCAGCATTTGACGAATTTTTTTTTCGAACACATTCCTTCTGGGTTTTTCGAGACCTTTCGTGGGTACCTGTCAGATTTTTTTTCGTACCTCGAAGTTCGTGCCTCATTTTCCGTGCAACCGTACCTGTTTCGGATTGTATACCTGATCCTGTTCTGCTTCTCAGTTCTAACGCTGTTCAGTTTTCTGTCGTTTTTCCTGCATTGGGAGACGTGCAAATGGCGTCTTTGACCAACTTGATGCTGGAGGGTAGTCAGCGATTTAATGGCAGAAACTATAATATCTGGAAGCAGCGTATGATGACTATTTTTGAGTATCGCCGCCTTGATGAATTGGTTTTGGAAAAAGAAACTCGTCCTCCCACCGCTGGTGCTGATCAGGACAAGTTTGATGATCGTAATAGAGAGGCTGTCATGCTTTTTAAGCTTTCTGTTACAGATGACCAGTTGCCGCAGATTCCTTCAGGCAAGACAGCTGCTGAGATTTGGAAGCACCTGAAGGAACTTCATGAGACCTCTGATAAAAGCCGGGCTTTCTTTTTGAAGAATCAGTTGTTCTCCATCATGATGGACGAACGAATGTCCTTACAGGAGCATCTCACGAAGATTAAGGACATTCGAGATCAGCTTGAGGCTATCGGTCGAAAAATGGAGGAAGAGGATATGGTAGTCATCACCCTCAAAAGTCTACCTAAATCCTACGAGCACTTTGTCGAGACTCTCAACATTACGTCTACGAATGTTGATCTGAAGTTTCCTGAATTATGCAACAAACTCTTGCAGCAGGATCGCTGGAAACAACAGTTTGGTAGCAGTGCTTCCTCGTCCTCTTCTGAATAGGTATTTGCAGCTAAATCCTTTCAGAAGGATTACAACAAATTTCAGTCATCTCAGTCATCACAGCCAAACGGTTCCAATCAACCTCCGGGCAACCCTAAGAAGAAGAATGTGCAGTGTAATTACTGTCACAAATTCGGCCATATGAAGAAAGATTGCCGTCAGAGGATAGCTTCTGAACAGAAGAAGCAGGGAGGGTCACACCAGAAGGCGCATGTTGCTGAACTTTCTGAGCAGAAGGAGTCTGCCTTTTACGCTTTTATGGCTAAAAGGTCTTCAGATCCTGTCAAGACTTCTGCTTGGTACATCGATTCTAGTGCGTCATGTCACTTTACTCACAGGCGTGATTGGTTTACTGACTTTTCTCCCTTCAGTGATTCAGTTATCTTTGGCGGAGGTGAGGAGTACACAGTTGTTGGCAGAGGCACTGTTCAGATACAGTCTGGTGGAAGGAACCTTATCTTCCTCAATGTGTACTACGTTCCTGGTATGGAACTCAATCTGCTTTCAGTGAGTCAGATCATGAGGAATGCTCCTCAGTTGGATGTAGTGTTTAGTGCTCACAAGTGCTCTATTATTGATCGAGAGACCCGTCGTACTGTTGCTATTGGTCTAGAGGATCATGGCCTTTATCGGCTCATTGACACTGGTGATTCCCCTGAAGTAGCTATGGCGGCCCGTGTTTCTTCTCTCAGCACTTTGTGGCATCAGCGATATGGACATCTCAACATGCATTATCTCTCTCAGCTGTCCCGGCAGGGACTTGTTTCTGGGCTACCTGATATTCAGACACAGCATCTTGGAGTATGTGGCGCCTGTCAAGCTGGCAAACAACATCGGACTCCCTTCAAGGATGGAGATTCTTGGCGTGCGTCTAAGGTACTTCAATTACTTCATGCTGATATTTGTGGTCCTATGAATACATCTTCAGTTACTGGTTGCAAATATTTCTTGCTTATTGTTGATGATTTTAGTAGAAAGATGTGGGTGTACTTTCTCAAACAAAAATCAGATGTATTTAGTATCTTTCAGAAGTTTAAGTCCTTGGTTGAAAAAGAGTCTGGCTGTAGCATCATCACTCTTAGGACAGATAACGGGGGGGAATTTTGTTCTGGTGAATTCTCCGACTTCTGTGATACCCATGGCATCAAACGCCAGTTGACTACACCCTACACTCCGCAGCAAAACAGTGTTGTTGAGCGTCGCAATCGTACAGTTGTTAAGATGGCTCGTTCTATGTTACAGCACCGGAGTGTTCCTAATAAGTATTGGGCAGAAGCAGTTTTTACTGCCGTCTATCTCCTTAATCGCTCTCCTACTCAGGCTGTTAAGGGGAAGACTCCAGAAGAGGTTTGGTCTGGTCGCAAGCCCAGTATCAGCCACCTGAAGGTTTTTGGCTCTCTTGCATATGTTTGGGTTCCAGATGCTCAGCGCTCGAAGTTGGAATCCAAGAGTCAGAAGCTCATGATGACAGGGTACAGTGACAACCATAAGGCCTACCGACTGATCGATCTTGACATTGATCGTCTTATCTTCAGCCGTGATGTTGTCTTTGATGAAGATCGAGGACCTTTTCAGTCTTCTTCTTCTGAGCAGCGTTCTGAGGATCCGTCTCAAAGTGTTCTTCTTCCACTAGGTCCACCTGATGGGAGGGATGATGCAGAATCTGTTTCTGATGATGCACTACCTGAGTTTCCTCCGGAAAATAATCTTCTTCCTGCTGCTCCTGAACCTCTTCCAGCTCCTCCAGATGTTAGCACTTCTACTCTCCGGCCTAAATGGTATGCTAAAACCATTAGTGCTCTCCGGGATGGTGAGCTCATTGAGAGTAGAACTTCCAGACATAAGAGCAAACAGCAGCCTACAGTCAATTTTGCTCTCATGGCTAACATTAGTAGTGTTTTTGAGCCTCAGACATACTCAGAGGTTAAAGGTATACCTGAGTGGGAACAGGCTATGGAAGCTGAGTTCCAGAGTCTTCAGAAGAATCACACTTGGGCACTTTCTGATCTTCCTCCAGGGAAGAAACCCATTAGCTGCAAATGGGTGTACAAGGTGAAATACAAAGCTGACGGCACTCTCGACAAGTATAAGGCTTGTCTTGTTGCTCGTGGGTTCTCACAGACGGAAGGTATTGACTATGAGGAGACATTTGCTCCTACAGCCAAAATGAGTACCATCCGGCTTGTTCTTGCCTTAGCAGCCCAGTTTGGTTGGAAAGTCCATCAGATGGATGTTAAGAGTGCTTTTCTGAATGGTGACTTGCAGGAAGAAGTCTACATGACGCAACCTCCAGGCTTTAAGGTCGCTGGTCAAGAACACAAGGTCTGTAGACTCGTCAAAGCGCTCTATGGTCTGAAACAAGCCCCTCGGGCTTGGTACATGAAAATAGATAAGTACTTGACAGATCATGGTTTTCAGCGAAGTCCATCTGATTCAAATCTGTATATCAAACTTTCTGGTGATGATATATTGCTTGTGGTTGTCTATGTGGATGACTTAATCATTACTGGCAGTTCCGCACATTTGATTGTTGAGATCAAACAGGATTTGTGCCGTACCTTTGATATGACAGATTTGGGCTTGTTGCATTATTGCCTAGGAGTTGAGGTTTGGCAGACTGAGCACAGTATCTTTCTTTCTCAGTCCAAGTATGCTCGCAGCCTCCTGGACAGGTTCAGAATGCAGGATTGCAAACCTGCCTCTACTCCTATGGAACCTGGGCTTAAATTGTCAGCTCAGTCCACCTCACCAGTGGTAGATGAATCTTTGTTCAGGCAACTAGTAGGCAGCCTCATTTATCTTACTGCTACTAGACCTGACATTAGTTTTGCAGTGAGCTACATATCACGCTTCATGACAGCCCCCAAGGCTGACCATTGGATAGCAGCGAAGCGTGTGCTGCGTTATGTGCGTGGCACTCCTGATTATGGACTTCTGTACACTCGGAGTTCTGATCCTATACTCAGAGGTTACACAGATTCCGACTGGGCAGGTTCTGTTGACGACCGTAAGTCTACAGCTGGGTATGTGTTTAGTTTGGGATCTGGTGCTGTCACCTGGACTAGTAAGAAGCAGCAGGCAGTGGCTCTCTCCTCGACCGAAGCCGAGTATCGGGGAGCAGTTAAAGCAGGTTGTGAGGCAGTTTGGCTTCGACGGATGCTTGCGGATATGCATGTTCCTCAGGTAGGTCCGACTCCCTTGTTCTGTGATAATCAGGGAGTGCTCAAACTGGCCAAGAATCCGGTCTTCCATGAACGAACCAAGCATGTGGAAACTCATTGTCATTACATACGACAGCTGGTTGAAGACGGATCCATTCAGTTGCTGTATGTTCCTACCTCGGAGCAGCCAGCAGATATCTTCACCAAGCCCCTCGGTTCTGATAAATTTGTAAACTTCAGGGGGTCTATTGGTGTTGTTGATAGATTGAGCATTAAAGGAGGGTATTAGTATTTTTTCTATGTCGGCCTGATTTTGTTAATGCTAATCTATGTCTTGTACATTGTATATATTGAGCGCTTTCGCTCACTTGTAAATATCAATTACAACCAATTCATTCTGCATTTTCAAACTCTTTACTTATGTTCTCCTAATTCATTACTTTGGGTGTTGTAATGTCCCCATTCTTAGAATGGTTGCCATTAGAGAGGACTTGGGCTTATCACGAGCTATTTGGGAGAATTGCTATCTTGTCGGGAGATCATATTATGTTGTATGGATGCCATTTCGACATGGGAGGATGTTTTCTTAGGAGTGCCTTGCTACGTCTTCGTTCACAACCACTTTGTACACATCATGGAGGTCATTATATTGGGCGACTTGTGATTGAAGATCCATCATTCACTAGCACCTCTCCTTGGTACCTAAGGGATGAAATAAAATATATTATTCTTCCTATTTATGTTGGCGCTAGAAGAAGAAATTAAATAATAACAAATTATATCTTTAAATTAATTCGTCTTGGCGCCCATGTGGAGAAAGGGAGGTTGGCCCTCTTGGATGGAAATCGTATTTCGAATATAATGCTAAATGGGCTAGGTCGGCCCTATGGGAGAGGAGGCAAATTGCATATATATAGGTGATCATTTGGCATTGCAAAGGCATCATTCATTCATCATTCATAGTTATCTCTTGGAGAAGGATTTGAGACGAAAACCTCAAGTTCTTGGAAGGAGTTGGACGGAACCCTAGCTTCTTCTTGTGAGGATTTTGTGATGGGGATCCAATTGCATTTCATCATCATTTGGGCAGATTTCTATCAGCTTGGAGAGCACTCTTGGGTGGCGAATTACCTAGGGCATCATCCTAGGGCTGGAGCACACCTACTTGAGGAGGAGCGTCTTGTTTCTAAGGCAGATTTGTGGAGTTATATGGGTTGCTAGGGTTAGGGTTTGGGCAGTCTTTACATCAGCAGTCTTGCAGCCTTATGCGCCCTCCATTGGAGACCATATTCTTGCATATTTTAGTATGTAATCATTGCTAGTAGTATTTGATATGTTGTGAGGCTTGTGGCTGTTCTACTCCAAAAACAATGAAGTGCAAGTGAACTCCCGTCACGGAATCCTTCACAAGAAGAGCTAGGTTTTCGTCCAACTGAGCCTCCAAGATGCTTGAGGTTTTCGTCCCCAGATCTTCTCCAAGAGATGAACTCCAAATGTCAAATGAATGAATGATTGAATGATGATTTGAAATGCCATCAAGAACCTTGTATTTATACATGTTCCACCTCCCTCACAAAGTTGGCCGACCAAGGCACTTTTAGTACTTTTATTTATTATTTTCCCTCACTAAGAGGGCCGACCCAGCCAGAGCAATATGGGTGCCAAAAACTTTTAATTAAAGATTGGAATTTATTTTGCTTTCTTCTCCTAGTCATCCTCTATGCCACCAAGGAATAGCATTATTTTAATATTTGTCTTCTCAAGTCCTCCTCCTCTAGGCGCCACCAAAGGATAAATAAAATATTATTATCATTGAAGGCTCTCTCCTCCTTGTGCCTACAAATAAACCAATAGTATAACAAGGCGGTATTGGCATGGCGTATGTTAGCAATTTCATCTCATGGCGAATTGACAAGTCTTCATACTCAACTTTCCTTAAGAATGGGTCGCTCCATGGAAAGAGAAATATATTAAATGGAATGAACATACCAAGACCATTAGAAAAATATGTTAGGTCATCTCCAAACCTTGATTCTCCTCCCAAAAATCTCGGAGTGTGAAAACCAACCCCTCTGCTCTCCAATGGTGACCATTCCGAAAATGGGGACATTACAAGGTGGACTCATCACGGAGTTCAATTTGTACTTCATTAGAGACTTGGAGCTTGATTGCATATTCAGATTTTCAGATCAGCATTGGAGCAGCATCTTTGGTGGTATTTTGTGTTGTCATTGCATTAGGGTTTTACCATAATTTGGAGTGCCACCTTTGGAGGAGGGCGACTTTGGCTTGTGTGAGGCGATTTCATCAATTGGAGGGTTTTGGAACCCTAACCCTAGCTGCCACCATCATCCTTGCAAGCACCACCACTTTGGAGGGTTTGTTGTGCATCATTCTTCATCATTTGGTATGCACAAACCTATGTTTTAGGTCTGATTTGGACAGCAGCATTCCGGGCTATGTTTGATCATGTTTGAGCCCATGATTTGATGTAATTTCCAGTCATCATATTCTGATTTGTAGCAGCAGATTTATACTCAGAAAATCAGACTTTTGTGTTGCATTTGGATGGCTATATCTTGTGTATTTCATGGTAGAATGCATGTTGATGTGATAATCATTTAGAGGCATTATTTGGCATTATTGGCACTTGTATGTTCGCTGCTATATTTGTTTATAAATCAGAAACAAAAAAATCAGAATTCAGAAATTAGGGTTTGAGCATGTAATGTCCCCATTTTCGGAGTGTTCACTGGAGGAGGCCTAAGAGACAAATTCCCACACTTTGGGATTTTTGGAAGGGAAATTGAGTGTAGAAGATGACTTGTCATATTTTTCTAATAATTTTGATGTAGTTATTTTGAATAAACTAATTTTCCCTCAAGTGGAGTGAACCATCTTGGGATGGTAAAGTCTGGAAAATTGTCAAATAAGAATAAAGGAATTAAAGGACGACATGTTGTGGAATGAGTTGATATATTTCCTTGGAGAAAGGAAGGTTGAGAAAAGATAAAATAATATTTATTCCCTGGTTTGAGCGCCCAAAATAAGGAGAAGAAACAACAAAATTAAAGGTACTCCTTTATGGGCCGGCCTAAAGCAAATCTTAATTTGCTTTAGTTGAGCGCCAACTTTGCCTAATAAGGGTCCGTCCTTGGAGAAAGGAAGGTTGGGAAAAGATAATAAAATAATATTTATTCCCTGGTTTGAGCGCCCAAAATAAGGAGAAGAAAGAACAAAATTAAAGGTACTCCTTTATGGGCCGGCCTAAAGCAAATCTTTAATTTGCTTTAGCTGAGCGCCAACTTTGCCTAATAAGGGTCGGCCAAGGTGGAGATAAATTAATAAAATAAAGGTTTTTGAAGACAGATGGATAAGAAGGAAATCAAGTATAAATATAAGGTCTTTGTGGCATTTCAAATCATAAATTCAGCTTATATCATTTTTTCTTCCCTTGTGGATTTTGCAACTTGTTTGCATCTATTTTCCAAGGACGAAAACCCTTGTGAAAATAAGGTGGATTGGATGAAAACTCAATCTCATCTTTGAGGTGGATTCATATGGAATTCACAATTGCACTTCATTGGAGAACTACAAAGTTTGGAGCAGAATTGCATATCAGTTGGAGCAGAAATTTATCATCATTTGAGCAGAATTCTAATCAACTTTGGATCAGCCTTTGTTAGGGTTTAATCCCTAAAACCTTGAGCGCCATATTCAGGGAAGGGCGAATTACATTTGAGGGCGGATTTTTGCAAATTTGAGGAGTTTAGCATTTGAAATCTTCAGCATTTCAAATCAGTCCTGTTTGCCATCTTGGAACAGCAGCAGAACATCATCATTAAGCATAATTTTGACATCCCTTGGAGCAACATCTTGGAGCAGAACTTCAGATCTTCTTGAGCAGACTTGAGCAGCATTAGATCATCACCGTGAGTAGCAATTGATCATCATTTTGGAGCAGGTTTTGTAGCAGACTTGTGAGCCACCTCGGAGGGTCTTGTTCATAACATTGTGAGGTGAAATCTTTATGGTTAGGGTTCTTGAATCCCTAAATTGTAGCAATATACCTGAGTGCCACTTTGGAGCAGCATTCCTTGATGGTTTATGTCACAATTCACTAGGGTTTTATGCCCTAACATTGGCGCCATCTTTGTGGAGGCAATTTTGTGTGTTGGAGGCAACTTTCTAGGTGATTAGGGTTTCTAAACCCTAAACATATCAGCAGTCCTGTGCGCTACCCTTTGGAGGCTTTGGGAGCATCTTTTGTCATTGATTTGGTATGTAAAACATTTGTTTTTGGTTGGGATTTGTTAGTGTTTAATTTTGCACCTTTCGGTGTGAAAGAAAAACAGATAGATGTGCAGTAAAACTGCTCTTCGAATTTGTAGGGGAAACTCCCTGTAAAATAAAACTTAATTAAAAACTTTACAATCTTTTTTGGGTTTGCAACGTGCAAAAGGCAGAAACAATCATTCGACAGTGAAGCAAAGATTTTGTGCTTTTTAACTGGAATCACCTAGGCTACACGCTTACGCTACTCAGCTAAATTCAGAGGCTGAGCAAGGTAAGTACACATGATTTGGATAAAAAGATCTACGAAGGCCTTGATTAAATCAATTATAAGACGATGCAAAGATACGACTTATTTCACCTATGACGCAAAGTTCACAAGTTTTGGAACCAACTTAATCTTCAGCACAAATAACACATTTTAATGGATACTTGGAAGCAAAATAGGCATACTAAAATCCATTAAATGAACAAAACAATAACACGATCAGGTGAATATACGAGAGTGACAATCTAAGCAAAATGAGGTATGATAATTGTCCTTGCTTTTTTATTCATTGATTGAATACAACATAGTTGTTCTGAACACTGAATACTGAATAATTGAAAAACTAATTGCTAAAAGCTTTGAAAAAAGCTAAATGACAATGAAGTTGAATCCTAAAAGTCGTCTCCTAAAAATCCCTACGAATGAAAATACCATTGTGCTTGTGCAAAAGCACTTATTTATACTACTTGCAAAACAATTGCATTGAAAATGAACTAAATCCTAACTCAACTCTAACTGATTGCATGAAATGCAATTCTTATTTGTAACTAAAACAAATAATAAAATAATCCTAAAAACCATGCAAAAAATCAATTAATTGATTATTGCATGTTTATTACAAATAGACTAATAGTTCCAAAATTGCATGATAAAAAGGATCTAAAAATTAATATATCTATTGACCGACCTCATTTCTCAAAATAGATCCTTGGAAATATCAATTGCCAAAAATGGCAAGATTGAAGCCCACTGAAATTTGGCTAAGTCTGATGAAATTTTGGGATTTTTGACGAGCTTGCAATCTTGGTGACTCGAATGTGAAGATGATCCACTTTGAAAACTTTATTACCTTGAACCTTTTCCTTCTAGTTGGCATCAACTTGCTCTCTTCTAGGTAACTAACTTTATTACCTTGAACCATATCAATACTTTGTCCTGTTCGTGGAATATATCAAAAAGTCATACAAACAAAACCAGAAACTGAAGCTGTTTTGACTTCCAATGCCTCTCCAAGATCTTCAAATAGGTATATTTGTATCACACTCCATTAGCAACCACCTTATGTCACCACCAAATTGACATAAGGTCTAAAATTTAATAGGTGGGTTTGTGTGCAATACGTCCAATTGTTTGCCTTTGCAAAAAGCTTTGTCTGTTCAACATAATCCAGATTGTATGTTGAATATGAAATCTGAAAATTCCCAATTATATTTCTAATGCCCTCTTCCTTTGATGAGCGCGGATTTTGATCTGATGATCATATTAAGTGCAGATTCAGGCACTTTGAAATCTTTGAAGAAGTGGTGGATCTATTGAGTGAAGGATATTTTTGTAAGAGATGCCTCCATCCTTTGTTAATTTCTGCCATTGTGAGCGCCTATCTCTTTTAAAGCATTTTGGATGAAGCATGAAGGAAATGATAAAACACTGAGTGTCTTCCAATTTATTATATTGCTCTTGCAATGATTGAGATTGCACTAAGAACTGCTGATAAACCTACAACAAAACTGCTGGAAAAACCACTTTCAATGGCACCTTACAAACTGATTCTCTTTAGACACTGCTGAAAATTCTCTTTTGTATGAGAGACGATGAGTAGAAGCGCTTGATGATCTTTTTCTGAGTTGAAGCATTTGATATCAGTACGAGGCATTTTTATGTTGATAAAAAGGCGTGTGTTTGTTCATTGAGGAGCGCTTTGGCTTTTGCTGTAGGTGCCTTTGAAACTAATGACTAGGTGTGGAGAAATCTTATAAGAAGCGCTATGGTTTTTCTTGATGAGGTGCCTTTATACAGAAGGAGTGAGACTTTGATGGCATTTTCCCTTGTGCATAGGCCTTTGGATATCTCTGGCAGGTGCGGTTTGGATGTGAGGAGGCTGCCCCAAGGATAAATACTGTTCATTCCTCCACACTGGCGGTAAACCATCCAGGGGTTACAATATGTGTTTACAAAAATAAAGATTATAGTGCATAAACATTTGCAACTTTGAGAGTGTTACAATGAGGATCCATCAAGTTACAAACTAAGATGATTAGTTCATAAACCCCAATTCAAAGTTGAAGAATATCAACATGATCAAACTGGAAATGTGCATTCATCATATCATGACTTATTACCTTGCTGCTGTATGTGATCAGAAACCTCTATTTCTGCTGTATGACGGACCTGCAGAGGTAAATGCATGCATCTAAATATTCTTGGTCTTCCTCAAATCTGCCCTCTCAAGTTTCCCACCTTCTACTCTGCCCTAGACACCAAAGGATGGTCTGATTTCCACTTCAATGACTGCAGCAAGCCAGACTGGAATCCTCACGTCTACTGCAGTGGTATGGCCTGTTAGATGGTACGGCAGGGTTAAAACCCCTCACACAGCACAGAATCAGTCCAAAGCTGCTCAGGACTGGGCGAAAATCCATGTATTTTGATGATCAAACCCCAGTATCAGCATAGCGTAATGCATCTCTGACATACATTACAAAACCCCCAGCAGAAGTACAGCTGGGCTAAGATGACTATGGCAGCTTCCAAGAAATGATCTCTAATACGCTGCAAAGAGACTGCAATCCTCATACAAGGTGCTGACCCTGCATCCAAGCATCATCTAATATGTTCCACTTGCATAGGTACGACACAAACTGGTAAAAGCAAGAATCAAAGTACCAACACCAAAAATCCACACCAAATCTCACACCAAAAAAAACATAAGAGATAGCAAGCATTACTCTCCAAACTGATCAAAACAATCGAACTCCATTGATGGCTCTATGTAACTTCTGCAGTGAAGTTACCGCTTCCAGCTAGGGTGGATATTTCACCACCGAAACTAGACTTCTTCAAGAGAGTTTTCATTCTCAAGAAGGAATGGAGAAGTTCAATCCAACAGCATAACAATATTTCATCAAGCATCCCCTCTAAATGAGCTCTCATCCCCTTTTTATAACTTTTTGAGAGGAATATAATATTATTTTCCTTTTAACTCTTCATATTTCTTCTCTCAAAAAGACCTTTTTTGAAATAATAATAATATATCATGTGTGAGCCCCCCTTTTTAAGTGTCTATCATTTAAAACACTTAATTGCCTTTCCAATGAGCAATAACACTTAGGTACTTTTTAATTATTTTCACCCTTAAGAGACTGAAGTGAAAATAATAATTAAATAGCTCATTAAACCACCCAACTTTGCGGAAAATCCCAAACTTAAGCGAACTACAAAATAAATCATACCATTGCCTTCTATGATGTTTGGGATGAAGAACGATGTCATCTGGGTGACTTACTATAAATAGACGTCTTCTCCAAAAATCTTGGAGAGCAATCCGGGAAGCCGAAAAAACATCTGAAAGCATCACTAAAACTCTTAACATCCACTGAGCTCACTACCCTAGAAAATAATCCACTTCCAGAAGGAGAAACCACTTTTATAATTAATATTACACTAAATTGCTATAATTAATCACAACCTTAGGCAACCTTAGTGACATATTAATTAATCATCTAAATAATAGTCCTAAGCCATATAAAGCACTAGAAATGCATTGATTAAACAACTTCGACCTTCCTTGGTGAAAATGAAGACTTGAGACATACAATTGTTCTGCAGACTAAACCACGACCACTCCAAGAACATTGGAGTTCTCCCAAACATGCCAGATAGCCTTCGAGAGACTAGGAACAAGCATAATGCGCACAAAAATCTATGCGCCAAAAAACAGGACATTACAGTCCTCCCCACTTAAGATTGCTTGTCCTCAAGCAATACATGCTATCCAACAGAGATACCTGCATAATCAACCTCAGGAATGCACCACACCATTGCTGGTGCTATCCAACAGAGATACCTGCATGGATCAGCTCCTGGATCCCATATCTTGATGTTTTCATCAAGTGTGTTGCCTCTATCAGGGGTTGGCTTATCCTGCAATATGAAAAGAGGATTATCATCAGTTGCTTCTGCATGTATGACAAGGAGAGGATTATGAAAATCATGTATATCACTAATTTCCTCTTGCTCAACACCATCTAAAACGGCATTTGCAACTTCTGAACTTCTTGGCATGATTTTCAATTCATACTCCTCTTGAAGAGTATCATCCTCTTCGATCACTAACTACATTTCTTCAACCATTGCACCCTTTTCAAGCTCCCTCAAGTTTGTAATAGCAGCAAGCTGTTTGTCAACTTCTTGAAATGCCAATTGGGTACCCTGTAACCTGTCTTTTGTGGCATTAAGCTCAAAGATGAGCTCATTTATTTTTCTCTCCTTTTCTCTTGCAATATCAATGGCATGATTCCGGTCACTAATCACATGTAAATATTCAGATTTCACGGCCTCCATTGTTTCCTTGATGATCTGCAATTTTGCAAGAGTTATTCCATTCTCAATTCCCTTTAGTCTCTCCTCAATTTGGGCTTCCCCCATGAGGCCTTCAACCAACTCATGTGAGCTGTCCAAACTTACTAGGACATGAATCACCTTCTCATCTAAGATAAAGAGTTGATCCTTCAACTCACACAACTCTCTAGGCCTTTGTTCACTCGAATACCTTGGTTCTTCAAGTAGCAAGGGTTCTGAAATTTCCTCTTCTTCATCACTTTGATCAAATGATATGGAAGCATCAAACTCAAGCATTGAGTCATCACCAAACGCTGATTTGAAGTCTTCATCGGCATACTCCTCCTGAAATCTTTGAGGAGTCAAACTGTTCTTCACTTTGCATGGGCAATTCCCACTCATAATCAAAACTACAATCAGAAGCATGGTGAAGATGCTCCTCATTAGGTGCTGTTCTGAAAATTTCAGCAGCATCAACTTTTTCAGCCTCTGTAAATTCACCTTTTCCCATGTCCCATTAGGACACTCTGCCACAAAGCTCTCAGGGTCGCTTGCTAAATCACTTTCTAGCAATTGATCAATCATTCTCAACTCAATTTTTAATGAAGTGACATCTTCAGGCTCCTCATCAAATGAAGGACTTGTAAAGTCCAACATATTTGATTTAGCAACATTTTTGCCTTTTTCAAAACTAGGCTCAGCTTCACACATTTTTGTAGTCTTCCTCAAATCAGCTAGCTCCTCTTGATTTGTATCCCTTTCTTCATCATATAGAGGCTCAAATCCATTTATTTCAGCTATCAGGTCTTCACCTTCTCCTTGATCTGCTGCCATGTAAACTTTAAATTTCTCCTCACATTGGTAAGCATCCATTTCGGCTAGCACATTAGCAGCTGATAAAGAATCTTGATCCTCCCTTCTCAAGTTGTTCAACAAGACTTCTATAAGAGGCTGGGGGAAGTCATCTTTGTCATTAATCACCAATGTCATGATACTTTGCATGGCTATCATAATACTCATATCATGATCTTTTTTTATTTCAGCAAGGAAAATGCCAAACATTTGAAGTATTAGATCTTCACACCCATAGTCTAGCATCATTGGCCATCGTTTTTAAAATTTTAACCTTCCTATCAAAAGAAGGGCTATTGATGTCACCCAATCTTTGAAAGCTTCTCACGAGCAATTGTAATTTCTCTTTCATCTTTCCATCATCATAAGGAGACTCAGGAGCTGATATTCTCATGACCTCACTGATGCATGTGATAACCGCCAATCTTACATCCTTGTCTAGATGCTTGAACAACTCCGGCTTACACAACAAAGTCTTTGAAGGAATCAAAGCCACTTGCATTACCTCCATCGGTGACTGAGTAACTTTAGCCAAACATTTCTCAACTTCTTCCAAGGTGTTGAGAAGACTCTCATCTGACCATTGCAAAGATTTCAGCTTCAATCCAACTTCAAAAAGTCTTTCAAACAAATCATTCTCCATGAGAGATGCCATGATCTCACATTCACTAATCAAAATCTTTCACAACCAAAACTGAACACACATGCAAGTACTGATCACCCACATGCAAGGCTGAAAAATTGGACTTACACTTGAAGATCTGCAAGGAATGAGTAGCAACCCAAATAGGCTGGCAAGATCACCAACTCTGATACCATTGTAATATGCTACCCCAATTTTTTTTTTGATTTATACAATTTATCACAGTAGTGTTAGAACAAAACATGTAACTAAATAGAATCTCCACACTTTCTGATCACCAAGTTCCCAAGATGGGTGTAGTGAGAGCATACAGTGCTTTGGCTTACAAACAATGCTTTTGCAAATGGAACTGAATACAATCATCCGCTTTATAGCAGGCATCCATTTATGCAGTGGGAATACTCCACTTATTCAGTGGCTGAGTAAAGATAGATATACAATGTTCATCCACTTGTTCAGTGGGAATACTCCACTTATTCAGTGGGTGGATTAAGAAGGATAAATACTGTTCATTTCTCCACACTGGCGGTAAACCATCCAGGGGTTACAATATGTGTTTACAAAAATAAAGATTAAAGTGCATGAACATTTGCAACTTTGTGAGTATGAGGATCCATCAAGTTACAAACTGAGATGATTAGTTCATAAACCCCAATTCGAAGATGAAGAATATCAACATGATCAAACTGGAAATGTGCATTCATCATATCATGACTTATTACCTTGCTGCTGTATGTGATCAGAAACCTCTATTTCTGCTGTATGACGGACCTGCAGAGGTAAATGCATGCATCTAAATATTCTTGGCCTTCCTCAAATCTGCCCTCTCAAGTTTCCAACCTTCTACTCTGCCCTAGACACCAAAGGATGGTCTGATTTCCACTTCAATGACTGCAGCAAGCCAGACTGGAATCCTCACGTCTATACTGCAGTGGTATGGCCTGTTAGATGGTACGGCAGGGTTAAAACCCCTCACACAGCACAGAATCAGTCCAAAGCTGCTCAGGACTGGGCAAAAATCCATGTATTTTGATGATCAAACCCCAGTATTAGCATGGTGTAATGTATCCCTGACATTCATTACAAAACCCCCAGCAGATGTACGGCTGGGCTAAGATGACTATGGCAGCTTCCAACTCTATACAAACTGCCCAGAAATGATCTCTAATACGCTGCAAAGAGACTGCAATCCTCATACAAGGTGCTGACCCTGCATCCAAGCATCATCTAATATGTTCCACTTGCACAGGTATGGCTGGTAGGTATGACATAGACTGGTAAAAGCAAGAATCAAGGTACAAACACTAAAAACCCATACCAAATCTCACACCAAAAAAAACATAAAAGATATTAAGCATTACTCTCCAAACTGATCAAAACAATCGAACTCCATTGATGGCTCTATGTAACTTTTGTTGTGAAGTTACCTCTTCCAGCTAGGGTGGATATTTCACCACCGAAACTAGACTTAAAGAGAGTTTTCGTTCTCAAGAAGGAATGGAGAACATTCAGGTTCAATCCAACAGCATAACAATATCTCATCAAGCATCCCCTCCAAATGAGCACTCATCCCCTTTTTATAACTTTTTGAGAGGAATATAATATTATTTTCCTTTTAACTCTTCATATTTCATCTCTCAAAAAGACCTTTTTTCAAATAATAGTAATATATCATGTGTGAGGCCCCCTTTTTAAGTGTCTATCATTTAAAACACTTAATTACCTTTCCAATGAGCTATAACACTTAGGTACTTTTTAATTATTTGAACCCTTAAGAGACTTAAATAAAAACAATAATTAAATAGCTCATTAAACCACTCAACTTTATGGAAAATCCCAAACTTAAGCGAACTGCAAAATAAATCATACCATTGCCTTCTATGATATTTGGGATGAAGGACGATGTCATCTGGGTGACTTACTATAAATAGATGGTTTCTCCAAAAATCTTGGAGAGCAATCCGGGAAGCCGAAAAAACATCTGAAAGCATCACTGAAACCTTGAACATCCACTGAGCCCACTACCCTAGAAAATAATCCACTTCCCAAAGGGGAAACCACTTTTATAATTAATATTACACTAAGTTGCTATAATTAATCACAACCTTAGGCAACCTTAGTAAAATATTAATTAATTATCTGAATAATAGTCCCAAGCCATATAAAGCACTAAAAATGCATTGATTAAACAACTTTGACCATCCTTGGTGAAAACGAAGACGCGAGACATACAACTGTTCTGCAGACTGAACCACGACCACTCCAAGAACATTGGAGTTCTCCCAAACATGCCGGATAGCCTCTGAGAAACTAGGAACAAGCATAGTGCGTACAAAAATCTATGCGCCAAAAAAGGGACATTACAGCATTGAGCTTAGTTGGTGTTCAGGAGTACAATGATGCTTTCAGAAGCACATTCAGCTTTCCGGTTTGCTCTACGAACTTCTTGGAGAAGCCGTCTATTTATAGTAAGTCACCCAGTTGGCATCATGTTGGTATGGTTTAATTTGCAGTTCGCTTCATTATGGGATTTTCCGTGAGTTGGGTGAGTTATTAAGCCATTTAATTAATATATTTGCTTAAGTTATCTAAAGTTCGGATTATTAAAAGATAACTTAAGTGTAACAACTCTTTGGAAAGGTAATTAGGCGTTTTTAAAAATATACACTTAAAATAGGGGCCTTGCACATGAAATAGTAATATTATTTCAAAAAGGGTCATTTTGAGAGGAAAAATATTAATATTTTGAGGAGAAATATGATGAGGTAAAAAGAAAATAATATTCTATTCCCCTCAAAAAGTTATAAAAAGAGGATACGAGCTCATTGTTGGGGGTTATGCTATTGATATGATATTGTTACTTTGTTCGATTAAACCCGTGTGTTCTTCCATTATCTCTTGAGGACGAAAACCCTCTTGTAGATTGGGTGTGGTTTCATTCAGAAACTACTATTGTGCTGAAGGTGGAATTATTGGAGCAATCTCATACAGAGTTTGCCATTGCACTCAATGGATTTTGATGTCTTTGAAAGTTTTTGTTTGTTGTTTGATGCTGTGGTTATTGCAGTGCATTTTGGAGTGATTTAGAATGAGTTTGATGTTTCAAAGATTATTGGTTGGATTTTTGGTGAGAGTTTTATTGTATATTTTGGTTGTATTTTCAGTTGGGTGGATTTAACATTTTGGTTTGAGTTTGAAGGGTTCTTGAAGCTGATCGCTCCATTCATCCAACACAAATAAACTCTTTTTCCTTGGGCGATTTAGTATGTGTTGGAGACAAGAATATTGCAATGCTGGAAAGTTAAGTCCAAGGTGTCAAACGCATGTTATTTTTGCAGGAGTTTGTTAAAGCCTGAAAACTTTTGCTGGCCGTACCTTCAGCTGGGCCGTTCCATGCCTAGGAGGCGTGAGCATTAAGGAGGCAAATCGCCTCATATTTGTATGGTCTATTTGGCTATTGGGTGGCACCTAGACATTGCAAGAGGATTGCCAACGGTTGTGAATTGAATTTCTTCTGTTGTGATGACTTTTGTATTGTTTGTGGGGTTTCCTGTGCAACTCCAGTTTGCTGATTTCTGTATATCAGACCTGTAGTTTGCTGTTACAGTGGTTCCAGAAGGATTTACAGTGGTAGTTTGAGCCTTGTACATCATCTACAACATCTGTGGATTGTGGGCATAACTTCTTGTGCTATTGAGTGAATTTATAATGCAACTTCTTCATGATTTAATGCTACAGCAGTGATATATCAGATTTCACATTGGATTAGTGGAATATTGCAGTCATTCTTTCTTTTGAAGTCATATTTAAAGTTGCAAATATTTTGTTGTAACTGAAATGTTCCAAGGGAAATTTGGATGCAAAATTTTTTCAATTTGAATCCTCCGTGTATGCAGGCATTCCGTCAAACAGTTGGTAAACACACTGTTTTACTGAGTATTCTGATTTGTTTTGAACTGGAATAGTTTGGTTGAATATTGCTTATGATTGAAGATGTTCACTCATAGAATAGAGTCTTACAATTACCCACATTCATTGACATTACAAGGATTCGTATGTAAATTTGATTTTTAATATTCCATACATATATTTGCTGGTACAATTTTTCAAACCCAGTTTTACTTAATTAGCTCATAATTCCATATTCATTCAAATGCAATAAGGCTGTAATACAATGTGTAATTTCTGGATGTAAGCTACAACTATTCAACTTGATCTGACTGTACAATATCAACATTCTAATCCATTTTTCTAAGTGCAAATTACGGAGTTTCCAATACACAACCCCAATTGACAGATTTACACTTTAGCTTGACAGTCGTCTACAGAAATTTCTGAGTTTCATCAGCCATACACACCTATAGAAATTTATAACATCTCATGATATAAATACCAGTATTGTTGCAGAAGATTTCAAGGTTGGCACTGATTTGAATGCAATTTCAGAGCAGCCATCAAAGCTCAATTCAACACCATGGCCTCCAAAATGAAATACCATGCAGCAAGAACATACAGTCAACAGGTAACAAGCCACGTCTCTTTCTGAGATACCCACGCCTCTTCCAACGCTCTCCAAAAGTCACGCCATAATTCACGAGTCTCACGAGCCTAGGAGAGTTTGTCCAGCATCACATGTGAGTGCAGGTTTGAGAGGATGGAAGAGCCACGACCCGTGGGTAATGTGAGTATGGCGCTCAGATTGACAGGAAAGTAGTCGCCCAGCTTGGAAATAGACAAAATAGTGGACCATAAACCCCACTACCTGCGTATGAGTGATTCATATTACAATGTAAAATTATTAGCACAACTGTCTAACCAAAAGCCTCCAATCTGCAAGTGCCTGAAATGATCTGCAAAGTCTTCCCCAATTCCGGCTAGGGTGGAATAGTTTCACCACCGAAACCCTAAGCAAAACCCCAACGCTCCACAATACGATCTTCAGAATTAGTAAGCATCGAATGAATTGGAAATGGGCCTCCAACGCCAAAATATATCACTTTAATTTTTCCCCCACAAAAAAATAATATAAAGTGACTTTATATAGTTCACTTTTTAAAATATTTCATTTAGTCACTTTATAACTTGATTTATTAATTACTTAATAACACCTTTAAAAAAAATTAACTTGAGACTTAGGCAATATTAAATAATTAAGTAAATGATTCCCTAATTTCAACCTTAGCCTTCGGGAATTAAAAAGGCTAAGCGATCTCCTTGAGTGGCTACTGAGAAGGGGACATTACAGTAACCCATGGATGGTAGTACCACCAGTGGGATTATAGTTTCTTGATTATGATACTCACCCCACTAAACAAGTAGTTTATTTGTAACGGCTTCTTGTTGAAAAGTGGATGTGCCTAGGTTTGTTTTTTGTTTCTCCCACTGAATAAGTGGATGCATGTTGCATAAGCGAATGCCCACTGAATAAGTGGAAGTTGTATTTGATTTGCACTGCATTATATTTGTTTAGCCTGAAGCACTTGTATGCTCTCACCTCGCCTGTTTGGGAACTTGGTGATCAGAAGGTGTGGAGGAGATTACATGGTTGCATTTCATCTGCTAACATTGTTTGATAGTGTTGAAAATTTGGAAAAAATTGGGGTAGAACATTACACTATTCCAATATATTCATGTATTGTTAGTCTAAATTGAATTCAATCGAGTTTCACTTCTATTTTGTAGATTCTTGATTCAAGTTGTGAAATTGTAAGTTCATACAAATAAGATGTGTGCATTTACTATCTATTGTATTATTTGCCTAAAATTAGGCTTGTAGATCCTTTATTTGTCATTTTTTTCAATCTTGAGCAGAACAAGGGCGTGTCCTTGCAACTGGTCTGAATGATTATGGGCAACTAGGAGTACCTTTTGGCACAAGATATGCTCAGGTAAATGCGTTTCCATTGTAATGAGATGTCTGTCATGAAAGTTTGATTTCCTTTATCTCTTAGGCTCAATGTAGTTTGCATTTAAGGCATTTAGTGTTGAATTGCCCATGTGAAAGGGATAGGAGTCAAAAGTTGTGTGGGCTACCATCTTGAACTGTTATGATTTGAACTGTTGGTTATGCAGTTTCTATATTTGTATCTGGAGTCTTACTTAGCATATTCATAGGGTCATAGAGTTTCTTACGAAGAGCTTTTTGACCAGATATAAATTCATAGACAACATTGAGGGATTATGAAAATCCCCCCATTTTTTGATTAAAGGTATGGGTTATCTAAAACAAGACAACTAAGAAAATCTAAATCAATCCTCCTGCTTTGAAATTAAAGGGATGGAATATAAAATAAACTAACACTTGAGATGAATCTTTAATTTGAAGATTTATTAGGAACGGTAAATGAGAAAATTGTAACATTCATGGATCATTCAATTTCTGCAATTATAACAAAATCAGAATTGCAATCGGGCTGATATAGTCCAAGCTAATCACAATCTGTGGAGATATTTAATAAGTTATACCATTATTCAACCTACATTTCATAACATTAGTTCAAATAATGAAAGCCAAATGAATCTAACTTCCTAGAAACTCTGTACACATGCTTGAATGCTAAGAATTAAATTAATAGATTCTCAGAAAGTAAACAGAGCTTATAATGATATTCATCCAAATCACACACAAATTTAGAACACCGATTGTCCAAATTAAATTAAATGGACAACTTGGTTATGAATTGAATGCAACACATACTGCTTACTTTCAAAAGAAAGGAACCCAGAACAAAACTGAGCTTTTTAGTATTAATTCTAGTAGTCTTGATTCCATAAAAATCTCCCCACTGTTGGAGAGTGCTTGAAAATTATATTTACATGGAAGAGTCCTCATGGAAGCAGAACTCAACAGTCATGTCCTTTCCACTTTTGAGAATGTAAAAGAAAAACAATAAATCATTAATTGCAGTTTTAACTCCTTGAAGGGACTTGAGAAGGAAATTGTTAGGATCTCGTTAGCAAAATATTATCAAATAGAACAAGAACATGCAAAAAAATAAATACAGCAGCAGTAAACCTCAAAACAACACTAGATCACAAATGTACTTGCTGATATATGGCAGTGAAGCAATGTAAACCCTTATAACAGTAATAGATCCTCGTTATATCTACCGAATTATGAATGAACAGCATTAGACAACCAATACCTTGTTGATTTGTATAAGATCTATTACCGTTTTAATTCGCACCTTTCTGTGCGACAAAAAACGGAACGACGTGTACAGTAAAACTGTTCTTCGAATTCGAACGGGAATCTCCTATTTACATAAATTAAAAAACAAACAAACTAAGACTTATCTCTTTGCTTTCTTAGATATGAGCACAAGGCGATTCAGCTCTTCTACATAAAAGAGAATTTTTCCAATTAATGCAGCAATATAAACTACTCTAATTACGACGTTTATTTCCTTCAATTAAACTCAGAGATTGAAAGAAATAAATGGACAAAGGTGAATTGATTCAGGACAAATATGAGTAGAAGCAAACAATAAAGGATTAAACATAAATGATCATGAATAAAATCACAAACATTCATTCCCAACCTTAACAACACAAGGTTTGCCAAGATCAAAGCAACCTTCAAGAACAATTAATCACGAAAACAAAGATGAATAGTAATTGATAGCACAAATAAGCTCGAACATTTACCATTAGAAAAATAAGTGCATAGAAGGCACTTATTTATACCGTAAACAAAGAATTGCATGAAAGGAAAAATAAGACTTTAACTGATACTCTTCATCCTAGAACTAGACTTGCATGCACGCAAGTTTTATTTGCAAAATAAAAACAAATACTAAAGGAAATAGTTCATGCAAACTCAATTAAACCGAAAGCTTCATGTTATTACAAATAGAGTGTAAGAACCCCTTATCTAATCTGCCCTAAAATTCTGATTTTAAAACTTTAAACTCTGCCCTAAGTTCTGATTTTTATTTCCCAGTCTGAATTTTCTTATGACAGCCAATATAGATAACAAAATGCATCAAGATTTCATGATTAAGGATTCATCAAATGTCATAGTAACAATATCACATGAGATATATATTATATGTCCATCAAATGTCCACACACACATACAGAAATCTGAATTCAACTACTGCTGTTATAAATCAGTGATATGAAGGTCTGCAGTACATCAAATACATGAGCCAATACAAAGCAATCTGCACAGCAGCCTGCTGCTCAAATCAGAAATAAACCAAATGTACATGAGCCAATACAAAGCAATCTGCATAGCAGCCTGCTGCTCAAATCAGAAATAAACCAAATGGTTTGTACATACCCATTTTATGCAAATTGGATCTCCAAATGATGTCCAAGTGTAGCCGCCATTGTTGTTGGATGACCAATGACAATTAAGACTGATTTTCTGATGTCAAACCCTGATTTTCTGATCTGCAACTCTGATACGAAGTCTGATCACAATAAACTTGCCAAACAAAACCCTAGTTGATGAAGATGGGACCTCCAAATGCTAGAACTCAACCTAGGATGGTGCCGATGGGGTTTTAGATGCAAAATATGTCCAATAAACAGCAAATAATGCCCTCAAACCTTCAGATATGTAGACTGATAAGAAAATGTTGATGGCTGATATGCAAATCTGAGTGCAAATGTATGAAACCCTTCACCAATACGCCCTCCAAAATGTGGTGAATCAACTCCAAACCCTAGCCGTGGATGAAAAGGTGAAAATATGCAATGGAAACCTTCAGATCTGCAATAATTTGTCCAAAACTTGCAATAGAACTTCAAACCCTAGCTGAAATGATGAATTCCTTTCGAAACCCTAGCTGATATGAAGCTCAAACATATAGAAAACCTGCAGTTATTCTCAATAGTAAACCCTAAGTGGATTTACCTCTCAAGTGGTGTTGGGTTTTCGTCCAAACCACAAATGTCCAAGGGTTTTCGTCATCAGAAAAGCTGAATCAGAAGTTACAGCCAAAGAGAAAATCTCCAAATTCCAAATGACAAATTCACAATGATGAAAAATGTCTTCCGAATGCCCTTTTTATAACCCTCAAGTTGGACGCCTAAATTCACTTTATTTTATTTTGCTTTCAAGTCCACCTCCATAATAAAATATTATTTTATTTTATTTTTCTTTTTTCTTCTTCAACTTAGGCGGACAAAATAAAATATTAATATTTTATTATTTTTCCCATATCACACTTGAGCGGTCACCTTTTGTAAAATATAATATTTTAATAAATAAAATATTATATTTATTGTCATTTTAATTTATTTTATTTTCTCTTTATTTTATCCAAGTGGAGCTTCCAATATATATTAAAATAAAATATTAATATTTTATTTATTTTTCATTCCTCCACTTTGACAAATAAAATATTATTTTATTTTGTCATATTTTCCTTTTTCCTTCGAAAGTGACTTTCCATTCTCCAAGCTTTTAAGTTATTTTCCATTTTCCAAATATCTAAGTCACTTTAGTCATTGTAGCCAACTTTCCAAATGTCAAGGCCACTTTGCAATAATGGTTCAAAAAATGGACATTACAAGTCCTCCCACCCCGAGATTGCATGCCCTCAAGCAATCACATGTGAATGGCTGATTACTTTCACAATATACCAGGATCCCTTATCCTTCTTGTATCACCATACATACTCAACATGAAATGAGGAACATTTCTCATCATTATAACATCCATCATACTCACACATACTAACTTTAAGCTGCTAGTGCAAAAGATAATATCAATGTTAAAACTGAAAATCTGATTTAAACTCATGGACCGCTTCCGCTGTCATAAACTGATGCAAACTCATCATTACTCAATCCCCAAGTGCTGTAGTGACAATCCCATGCACACAATTCCATGCAATCAACTGCACTCATCAATGTAAATTCTGAAAATCTCATGATCAACAATGTAGAACAATTACTAGACCTCAATGTGTAAGATGAAAACCATTGAACCAAATTTGAAATTTCTCTATTCTTATGAATACCTTCATGCCTTGGATTGTAGTCTAGTTGAAACTCACAATCAATTATACCTCTCAAAAGGTTCATCCTGCAAATCTGATTTGTCTTCATGCTCTACCAAAGGGTCTTCAACATGAAGGGATTGTAACTCATCAAAGTAAGCTCCTCAAGCTGTCCATGAATGACCAAACGCCCAACCAAATTTGAATTACTCATGTCTCTTTCTTCACGTGTAGGAAAAACACTAGTGGCTGATCCACTAAGTGTGTGATCAACTATTCCATTCTCATCTATGACTTGAGCTTTCCAGGATGTAATGTTCCCATTTTTGGAGTGGTCGCCATTGGAGAGCAGAAGGGTTGGTTTTCACACTTCGGGATTTTTGGAAGGAGAATCGAGGTTTGGAGATGGCTTAACATATTCCTCTAATGGTCTTGATATGTTCATTTCATTTAATATATTTCTCTTGCCATGGAGTGAACCATTCTTAAGGATATTTGAGTGTGAAGACATCAAAGGGTTTCCATATGTGAGATATTTTCTAACATCTAATGCCACCTTGAAGAAGGATAAATGATCATGCTTGGATCTTGTGTAGGTGCCATCTTATGGGGGATCATACTTGATACACTTTTTGGAAGACATATGAAAGGCGAATAAAAGATAAACAATATCTGTCCTTGGCACGAAAAAGAAAAGAAGTTAAAATCAAATCTTTAATTTGATTTTTGAGCGCCTAAATGGAGTATGAGATGGGTCAGCCCTCTTAATGAGGGAAATTAATAAATAAAAGACATTTACCCTGTGTAGGTTGGCCCTATGGAGTTGGGCTCCTAGGACTCTATGAGGTCAGCCCTAAAGAGGGAAAAAAGGCAATAAATAATGCTAGGTCGGCCAACATTGGAAAGAAGGTGAAAACTTGTATAAATATAAGATATTTTGGTGGCAATTCAATCATCATTCAGTATTCATTCATTCATTTGGAGTTTATCTCTTGGCATAAGGAGCTTAAGACGAAAACCTTGAGTTCCTAGAAGGAGTTGGACAAAACCCTAGCTCTTTCTTTTGGAGGATTCCGTGATGGGTGTTCACTTGTGTTTCATTGGTATTTTGTGAAGAAAAGGAGCAAACTTGCAAATCAGATTTGTAGATCATTTTTGGAGGCATTCTTGGCGTGGATAGATCATCATTTGTGAGGAGAATTGTCCTAGCTTGGAGTGCCACCTCTTGGAGGGAGAGTACTTGCATATTTGGGAGTTGTGTTGCTGATTAGGGTTTGAGAAGAGCATAATTTTATCACAGTAGCAGAGTAGACCTGATTTGCCCTAGACTGGAGGTGATTCACTGGTGGATTGGTGCTAATTTGCCTAGGGTTTGACCCTACTATTTGAGCGCCACCTTTGGAGGATCATTTGTGGATGTTTGTTGGCATCTCGTGGCATCAATGTCATCATCATTTGGAGCAGCAAACATATCAGACCTGAGCGCACTACTTTGGAGGTGATTTCATTTGCGTTGGAGAGTTGAAGACCTAGGGTTTGATGCCCTAATTGGAGATCATTCTCATCATTTTGAAGGTCAATTTGTCATTATTTTGGTATGTACAACATTAGGGTTTAGGGCAGAACTTGGCTGGGCATGTTTATTATATTTGCCCTATGTTTTGGATGTATTTGAAGACTTGTCATATTCAGATTTTGTAGCAGCAGACTTCTGAAATTAATTTCAGTCATTTGTGTTGGATAGTTGGATTGGATTTGTGGCTCATTTGATTATGTAATGCGAGCATATGGTTGTTATTCATGTTTATGATGAAATTATGGTGATTTGCTATGTTTTATGAGCTGCCCTATGTGTTTGTTGAAGTCTGATTTTGAGTCCAGAAATTCAGAAAATTAGGTTTGAGCAGAAATCTTAAGTTGGATATTTTGGAAAGCCCGTAAAACCAAAATTTCTCAAAATATCCCATTTTGGGATATTACAAAGGAGCTCTCAATTAGAGATAACTCATGACCCTCATGATGCAAATTAGTTAGATCAATAAATTTTTTTGAATCATACCTATTCTCTTGTTCAATCAAATCTGCATGTTCTTCTTGTTTGTTTGCTTCAAGAAGCTCCTTCATGGCTTGGTCATCCTCTATGCATTCTTCCTTTGGAAGAAATAGAGATCTAAGGTGTGACTCCCTTTGTTGCCTTGCATGATCTAGCTGATTGCAACATTCCTTGACCTCCTATAGGTGCTGTCTTGCTTGGGCAGTCAACAACCTTGCCTCCTTAGCTTTTTGTAGCCAACCATGACACATGTATTGAGTGCTTTTGACATCCTCCATGGTATGATGGACAAATTCAGACTTGTTGAGGCTTGGATTTTTATTACATTCCTTATGCTTAACACCCAAATCGTGAGTGCCAACAATAGGAGACTCTTCTACCTTATTCTCTTCATGGGAAGTGGCTGCTATCTCATGATTGTGAGAAGTAGGACTGCTGTCATAAAACAGAGAATCAAACCTACTGTCATACCTTTTCATAGTGTCTTCAACCGCCTCCAACTTCTCCTCCTTCATTGTTGCATGCTCTCCATGAGGTGCTGATCCAACACGAGTCTTCAAATGAAAATTACATGCCTCAAGGTTGATCCTCTTGGCTGTCATATCATGATAATGTGAAGATAAGGGTTGGTTGTTACACATCAGAAAATCAATACTTACCTTTTGCCTTTCTTGCCTTCTAGGTCTTGGCTCCACCCTTGCTCTTCTTCTATCTTTCCTTAGATTCAGGTATTGATTGAAATTTATGAAAGATCCCTTACCAAATTTGCCCTGAATTTTTTAGTTTGCCCTCTTGGTATCGTGTCAAACAGTTGTCTTGCATGGTCTGATTTGGTTTTTTCTGATCTTTTGTTTGAGTTTCATTGCTTGTTTTTCATTGCCACATCATAGAGAAACGCATAGAAATGAAAGAGAACTATTGCATAAATGAAAGACAACAATTGCAACTCAATAGGACCCATTTATTTTAACTATATCAGGTCTAATTACAAGTTTTAGAGGTCTGATATATATTATATCAGACTATAACAATAGTCTAAAACCCTTATATAATGCAATATTTGACTACCCAAAATGATAAACACATACCCGAAGCCAACGCTCAATTTATGGAATATTTAATTGTTGAAACCCTAATTTCCAGCTAAGGTTTGACTGAAAATGACACCCAATTAGTACGGCTAGCTAGTGAATGCACTGAAATGATGATATATGCTGATAAGAAGCCCCAATCTGCAATTATATTCTGATAACTCACTGCTGCAATCATTTCTAAATGCAAAATTAACCTGTGATGAAGTCCAATGATGCCCGAATGAAAACCCTAGGTAGATTTCCCTGTTTTGTGAATTGGGTTTTCGTCCAATTCACTATCCTCCAAGGGATTTCGTCCTCAGAAGACCTGTAAGCCGCTGAAACCCTCTTCCAGAGCTCAAACCTGCAATTTGCTTTTGTCAAAATGAAAATAAAATGCCCAAGAATGAGCCCAACATATTGCTTTATAACCTCGAGCTTTTTTATAAAAATCAATAAAATAATCCTCCTCAAGAGGCTACGCCCATCTTGAGGGTCTTTCCTCATCAAAAGAAAGGGCCACTTTTTAAAAACAACTTTGAGTTACTAGGATGGGGGGCACTTTCACTATTGCTTTTATAATTTTCTGTTACTATTCACTTTTTTACTATTCCATTAAAGCAAACTTTAATATTTCCAATTTAACCCTGGATTCATCAACTGAACTCCAAATTGAAAGGCTCGTAAAGCTCCCAACCCTCGGTTGGGTCCCCTAACCATTCTGTTGACCTACGAGAACCCTAATAGTAGGCCAACTTCTGCTATAGTTTGAGCTGCCTAAGGAAGGGACATTACAGTCCTCCCTTCCCGGGATTGCTTGCCCCCAAGCAACTGCAAAGCTGGATGCTGAAGTATCATCTCTCCTTCCCACGTGGCATCCTCCAATGACAAGTCCCTCCATCGTACCAGATACTCTCTGATCACTCAGCTACGCAACCTCCTCTCCCTCATGTCAAGAATCTCGGCAGGTATCAAAACTAATTGGCACTCCTCATCCAATGGGGGCAAAACAGGTGAAGAGACAACATGCTGTTCCAAAGCCTTCTTCAAACAAGATACATGAAAGAGATTATGTAACTTACTCTCGGGAGGTAGCTCAAGCTCATATGCGACCTCACCAATCCTCCTCAATACTCTGTATGGACCATAAAACTGAGGCTTGAGCTTCTCCATCCGACTCCTCTTAAGTGTATTTTGTCTGTAAGGCTGTAGGTGCAAGAAAACCATGTCTCCAACCTCAAAGGTCCTCTCAACTCGATGTTGATCTGCATACATCTTTTGCTAAATCTGTGCATGCTGAATATTATCCTTAAGTGCCTTAAGGATATCCTGACTGTCTTGTAACCAATCTCGAGCTCTAGGCGCTCTGCTATCACCTAATGCCAAGTCCACAAAAGATAAGGTATCATAACCATACAATGCTCAGAAGGGAGTCATACCAATCGACATGTGATACATGGTATTATAACAATACTCGCCCAAATACAACCATCGCACCCAAGCCTTCTGCTGTCCTGAAACGTAGTTACGCAAGTAACCCTCAACCCACTTATTAACTATCTCCATCTGTCCATCCGTCTGAGGGTGGTAACTGGTGCTAGGTGTCAACTCTGTACCTGCTAATCGAAATAGCTCCTACCAAAAGATATTCATAAATCTGCTATCCCGATCACTGACAATGGTCCTAGGGAGTCCATGGAGTCTAAACACCCCACGAAAGAATAACTCTGCCACCTGAGATGCTGTAAAGTCGGCTGCAATAGAGAAGTGTGCAAACTTCGTTAGTCTATCCACAACCACATAAATGCAATCCTTTCCCTGAACTCTCGGAAGACCAGTAATGAAATCCATCGATATACTTTCCCACTTCTGCTCTGGAATAGGCAATGGTTGCAGAAGACCTGCCGGAAAAGTATGCTCTGACTTGTTCTGCTGACAAGTCACACACTCACGTACATAGCGCAAGACATCATCCTTGAGACCCTTCCATGAGAATCTCTCTCACCTGCCTGTATGTCTTAAAATATCCAGTATGTACTGCTAATGGTGTGTCATGGACGACGTGTAAGATTTTATCCTTTAGTTTTGATCCAGGTGCCAAATAAATCTTGTTCTTATAGTAGATAACATCATCAATCACTGTGTATCTATCGTCCTGAATCCTACCATCCATAATCTCACATGCAAACTGATTCTTGGAATACTCAACTAATAGTTGAGACTTCCAATCTGCTGAAATCTCACTCAAAGAGCAAAGTGTAGCAATTGTAGGCCTCCTAGAAAGTGCATCAGCAACAATATTCTTTTTCCCCTTGACATACTCAATGTCAAAATCATATGCCTGTATCTTGCTGACCCATTTCTGTTGGCGCTCATTAAGCTCTTTCTGCTCCAAGAAGTATTTCAAACTGTTGTGGTCGGTCCTCACCACAAACTTCCCACCTACCAAGTATTGCCGAAACTTCGCCAAAGCATGCATAATGGCGAGTATCTCCTTGTCATAGGTGGAATACAGTCTCTCATTATCCCTCCATTTCCTACTCTCGTAGGCAATGGGATGGCGATTCTTCATAAGAACCGCTCCAATAACCTCTCCGGATGCATCACACTCTAACACAAAGAGCTGAGAGAAATTTGGAAGCGCCAAAACTGGACAAGTGCTCATGACCTGCTTGAGCCTATCAAATGCAACTTGTACCTCATCTGTCCATATGAATGCACCCTTCCGTGTGAGATCTGTCAAAGGGGTTGCAAGCTGTGAGTACCCCTTCACGAATCTCCTGTAGTAACCACATAAGCCTAGGAAACCCCGCAACTCTGAAATGTTCCTAGGGGATGGCCAATCAAGGACGGACTGAATCTTCTCTTGATGTACCTTTACCCCATCACTCCACACACTCCCAAGCCACTGTATCACTGGTGTAGACCAAGGAAAATCTGGAAGTGCCATATGAATCCAACTAGGGCAGTCACTAAACCATGATGAACCTATGAATATGAAGTCACCAATCAACAAATAAATCGCTGTCATGCCATGAGGAATAGGTGACAAACCCAAATGTGTAGTGTAGATGTCATCAATACTCACCAAAGATAACTCTTGAGTGGCTGATCCACTATAAGTGTCATCAATAAAATCAACATCTTCATGAATGAATTGATCAACATCAACTGCAATTTTAAAACTAGAAGACCTTTGCTTATCATCATCCATGGAGTGGTGAGTGTCACGAAATTGTTGAGGATGAAGCTTGGCTTGTTGTGCTATCAACTTAGCTTTCGTTGCCTTGTCAAGCCATCCTTCAAGCATTTCTTGGGACTGTTTTATCTCAATTGCTCCAAATTGTCTAAAATCACTCCTATAATGAGATGCATCATATAAATTACCATGACCAATGCATGCATCTTGTGTACCAATCAAAGTAGAATCAATATCACTCATTTCCCAATGATTAACAGCTTGGAAAACTTCAATGCAAGAGCACACTTGCATACACTTGGCAACCCAATCTTGTAGCATATCAAATCTTGAAGTTATGACATCCTTACACTCAATCAAAGTATCAACATCATAAAGGTGAGGAATCAACATACAAATTGATTCATGTTCTTTTCCCACTGCTGTTATAAATTCAGATTGTTGGCAAGTAGACGTTCCCACCATCACCTCATGCTTATCTATCTTTTCATGAATGTCTACCATGCTCCATTTCTTGTCACCACCATCTAGCTTGGATTGATGCTCATGTGATGTCAAAAGATTGTTGTCCCATTTTCTAATCCATACCATCACCTCCATAACTGATATGTTTTCCCTTACTAGTAAACTCCAAAGTGTAGTATGCAGGACAAACCAAACATTATCAAAATGCAAGATCTTCTTAGTAAGCAACCTCTTAGTCTCCCGAATTAGCTCTCTAAGACAAAATGCTTCATATGATCTTAACAATTGTCCTTCCATTGTAGATGATGCATGACTAACCAAATTGAAATCAATAATGTTCCATTCCACATAAATGGATATAACACTTGTGGCTGATCCATCAAGTGTGTGACCAATATCATCATTGTTTTGAGCTTTCAAATAGCTCTCTAAAAGAGGAAAATCATAGACCTCCTGATGCAAAGTAGATGCCCAAACTGAATTTCTTAAATCATTCCTCCTTTTTTCTTCACACAACTCAACATGCTCTTCTTGTGGCCTTACCTCAAGAAGTTCTTCCCTTGTATACTCAACATCCACACATTCTTCTTTTGGAAGAAATATGGATCTAATGTGTGATTCTCTGTCTTCTTGCATTATCTATCAGGTTGCATCTTTCCTTGACTTCTTGTAAGTGTTGTTTTTCTTGAGCAACAAGCATCTTGGCCTTCTTAGCTCTTAAAGACCACCCATCACACAACCTTTGTGTCCTTCTAAAATCTTTCACAGTGTAGTGAGCAAAATCAGGAGCTTTGTGGCTTGAATCCACAAGATATATCTCATGTGTAACACTATCAACTTGAGTACCAACATAGGAAGACTCACCGACACTATTACCTTCATGTGAAATGCATGCTACCTCATGATTAGAACTACTGTTGCAAAAGTCATAATAGGTGTCATACCTTGGTGTCATGTTTACAACATTTCTAATGGGTTAATCCATGACTGTAATCTCTTCCACTATGTGATCAACATGAAGACTCAATGGTGTACTATGTGTCTCCTCTTGATCCAAATCAGCATGTCTATCGAAATCATCATATAAATTTCTACATACTTCATTGGAACTTGAAGACACCAAATCATTCTCATGTAGAGTTGTATCAACCATATTTGAAGATTTTCTATCCATTCCATGTGTAAACAAATCATAAGCTATAGCATGATATTTCTTCCTTACTTGCTTAGTTTTGTGACAAAGTTTGGGATGCATGTCCATATAGTCCTTGAAAGGAAAATTTGCCTTAACTTGTTGAGGAAGAGTGCTATACTCCTCAAATATGCTAAGCACTTCCGCTTCCTGGTCTTTTGGTATTGGACCTTTGCTAGTAGAAGGAGATGATCCTTTAGAGAGTCCAAACTTTGAAAGTAAATTGTCTAAATGCTGCAATTTACGTATGGTCTTGTGTTGTGTTTGTTCAAATTCTTTCCATGCCTGTTTATTGCTAAACAACTTTGCCATGATGACCTTTTTCGCTGTCCAAACTAAAAACCAACTCCAAATTGACTTGTGCACAACTGATTTCACACCAATTGAATGCAATCATTACCCAACAGGCTGGCAGGATTATGGTTCTGATACCACTGAAAGATCCCTTACCAAATTTACCTTGATTTTTTTAGTTTGCCTTCTTGCTATCGTGTCAAACAGTTGTCTTGCATGGTCTGATTTGGTTTTTTCTGACCTTTTGTTTGAGTTTCATTGCTTGTTTTTCATTGCCACATCATTGAGAAAAACATAGAAATGAAAGAGAACTATTGCATAAATGAAAGACAACAATTGCAGCTCAATAGAACCCATTTGTTTTAACTATATCAGGTCTGATTACAAGTTTCAGAGGTTTGATATACATTATATCAGACTATAACAACAGTCTAAAACTATTATATAATGGAATATTTGACTACCCAAAATGATAAACACATACCCGGAAGCCAACGCTCAATTTATGGAATATTTAATTGGTGAAACCCTAATTTCTAGCTAGGGTTTGACTGAAAATGACACCCAATTAGTACGACCAGCTGGTGAATGCACTGAAATGATGATATCTGCTGATAAGAAGTCCCAATCTGCAATTATATTCTGATAACTCACTGCTGCAATCAATTTTAAATGCAAAATTAACCTGTGATGAAGTCCAATGATGCCCAAATGGAAACCCTAGGTAGATTTCCCTGTTTTGTGAACTGGGTTTTCGTCCAATTCACTATCCTCCAAGGGATTTCGTCCTCAGAAGACCTGTAAGCTGCCGAAACCCTCTTCCAGAGCTCAAACCTGCAATCTATTTTGTCATTTTAATTTAATTTATTTTCTCTTTATTTTATCCAAGTGGAGTGTCCAATATATATTAAAATAAAATATTAATATTAAAATATTAATATTTTATTTATTTTTCATTCCTCCACTTTGACAAATAGAATATTATTTTATTTTGTTATATTTTCCTTTTTCCTTTGAAAGTGACTTTCCGTTCTCCAAGCTTTAAGTTATTTTCCATTTTCCAAATATCTAAGTCACTTTAGTCATTGTAGCTAACTATCCAAATGTCAAGGTCACTTTGCAATAATGGTTCAAAAATGGGACATTGCATATAGTCCCACAATTTGCATGATTTAAAGGATCCAAAAGTAAATTAAAACAGTCTGCTGAAAATAGTTCTTCTGAAGCCCATTGAAAAATGGCTAAGTCTGGGAATCCAAACTTTTCTGAAACTCCTCAACTTTCGCCTCACCTGGAACAATTATGGAATCCAAGTGTATGGTTTTTTGCTGAAGCACAATGTCACCCTCTTCAATCATCTTTATGATCTCAACATACTCTTTTTTTTTGTCTCATCAAATTTCGCAGTAATCTCCGCCAAAAGATACATCTTATCAATCTAGGGATCACCACAAAATCTCTCCCTGATCAGTTGCTGGAATTTGCCTTGTACCTCATCCAAGTGACAAACTTGACCATCTTTAGTGAAGTATCTACAAGGGATGTGCTGAATAAACTCTACAACAAATTTTTCAATTCCATGTAACTTTTCCTTCCATTCAATGAAAATTGATGCTATGTCATTTGAGGTCTTCATCATGAAAGAATATTGCTCCCTCCATGAGAACATCTTAGATTTCTATTCTTTTGTTAGTGGTCTCATTCCTATTGTCTTCAACCTTTTAGAAATTCTATCATATGTTGGCAACATTTCTGTCATGCATTCCATCAAACTGTCAATCCCTAGAATAACCTTCGTGGAATTTGACACCAACTCAAATAGTCTTGCAGGAATATCTGTGCCTCTACCAATGAAGTCTTCAATCCAATCCTTCATATGCTTACCATAAACAACTAGCTGATTTAGTTGTTTATGGTCATCCGGTGACTCAAGAACTTGAGGCAGAAATAATGCTGGCTGTGTGGGAGAATGAAGCAAGTGAGAAATGTATTGCCTTAGCCGTTTCACGTCAACCTTGAGGGCTGCCTTGTCTTCACTATCCTTGAGCACTCGGTCTTTGAGATTTTCAGTCGCAACCTTCAACATATTGACATCAGTGTAATGTCCCTTTTTAGGATATTCCTGGTTTCTTTACCCGCATACAATAATAACTACTAGAAAATGACATTAGAAATATTAAAGATCAATAAATTAAGATAATATTTAGTTCATAGCATCATTCATATTAAATTCATCTATCATAGCATAATTAATAATAAGATCAATACTTCATAACATAAATAATGAGATCAAATCATATCATAATCAATATAACACAATTCCTCAAGCCAATCACATAATGAATTCCTTAGGAACTCTTGCAAGTAGCAATATTGAAAGGGGTTAGTCCACCTAACAATATTGTCGAGAGCATGAAAGGGGTCAGTCCACCTAACAGCTCCCAGTTCACTTTGGAGGCACACCCTCCTTGATCAAGCTCAAGAGGCACACCCTACGTGATTAGGCTCAAGAACACGATAGGGCCTCACTACTTGGCCGACTTGATGAGAGCATGAGGGAGGGCACACTCCATCCACTCATCCCTCGTGAACTTGGAAGAGCCATTCTTCCTACCTGCAAAACATCTCCCTGAATTCAGTTGTATTGCTTAGGAATTTGTTAGATGGTTGATACAATGTACCTCTTGATGGATTTGAAGTTCAGTTCAAGGATTGCAATATATCCTTCTTTGTTGTTAACACTTGTTGTATATATATATATATATGACTTGATATATTTCCTTTTGCTTGATTCTTATACGACTTACTTCCAATGAAGATAGCTTTCTTTGATTGCTAAATGATACCTTAGGTATTCTTTGGTTTGATTGATTCAATAATAGAATCACAGAACAATAGAATGATAGAATAATAGAAGGAAATAATAATCGAATAATAGAATGATGGAATAATAGATTAATCGATTGAGAGGATGATAGAGTTATAGAATGATAGAATGGCTGCTATATATATTATCTCTGCTGATATCAATTATTGTACATAAATTACTGCTGATATATTCCTTGCAGATTTATCTCTGCCTTATATATATTCTCTTGCTGATCACTTGATGATGACCGAAGCACTCTTCATGATCGCTGTCCTTCAGTGATAATGATTGGTATTCTTCACAAATAGTCACTGCTGTTCTTCACCCCTAAATATAAGATATTACTCCTCACATATATTACTACTCTGAAATATGCTATGAATAGAATGATAGAATGATATAATGATAGGATGAAGGAATGATAAAATCTCATGTCCCCATTTCCGGAGTGACTTCATATGGAGTTGTGGTTAGCCTATTATTCATTCCCGTAGGCTAATGTTTTGGTAAGGGAATGATTTGCTAGTTGATTTTATTTCTATGCATGGAGAACCAGAAAATTGGATCAACTAGTTTGTTATTGAGCTATATGGAAAATGCAATATTGAAATTGTATTTTCATTCCATTTGATAAATTTTAGAAAATTAAATCTTTAATTTGATTTTCTCTAATTGAATGCTATTGAAATGTGCATATGAATAAGGGTATTCGCCCAAGTCAAAATAGGTCTAGGCTAAATCCAACAGCCTTCATGAGGGTCGATTGGTTTGAAAATTCAAGGTATTCAAATTACATTGTTTACAGAGCCAACGGCTAGAAAGGGATCTACTTGCATTGTGGAGTGTTGGATCACGTGCCAAGGATGGGTCAACGCCTTGCTTGGAGCATTCAAAGGCATTTAAAATATTTGAAAATGATATTCAATGCAATCGCTCAAGTAGAGGATCGACAGCCAAGCTAAAGGAGTCAATTTAAATGCAAGGATTGCTATATTTAATGATTGCATTTGAGCGATTGTGGGTTCAATGCTAACGCCACCATTGAGGAGCATCAATCGCCCAATGCTAAGGATTGCGATCAAGGAGAAGATGATTTTAAATGCAAAATTCATCATATTAAATGCCCAACGTCATCATTGTGCATTCGCCTTGAGGTTGTCATGAGTGATGGGTTTAGAGGAAGGAAATTAATGATTTGCTTCAGCCGTCCAAGTCAAGGAAAGATTTTAAATGTTGTAAAGACAAAATTCAATGCAAACATCTAATTGACCAAGCTAGAGGATCATTGCTAAAACAATATATTAAATGATTGCATTCAAGCAACCGCCGCCAAGCAAGGAATAGTGGATCGATGCATATGAGGATGATGTTATTCATCTAAAATAATTAAAGATTGTTTTAAATGAACGAGTTTAGATTGCAATTCATTTACAAAGGTTCAAGTCAAGCCAATTCCATTGGTGGATTCCAAATTCCAATCCAAAACACCATAGAAGAGAACGTCCATGCTTGAGGAGTTTAAATAGAAGACTTGAACTTCAATTTGGCACTTTTGATGCATTGGTATGTTTTCTATCTTTTCATTTTAAGCTGATAATTCTGATTTTCAATTTAATTAGCAAGGTGATGACCCCTTGTTCATGTATGGAGATGACCCCATACAATATGTGAGGTGATATTGTTCTAATATCTACCATTGAGCTTAATATTGCAAGTTTAGACAAGTATTGGGAGCTATTTGATTGATATATTGAAGCCCTTGATCTATTGGTGTCACTATCAAGGTAGCAATTGGGCTTATTGCATCATTGGAGTGAGTTTTCTATATGTTGCAGGGACTGAAATTTTATAACAACGAGATATTCATTTTGTTTTAGGGCTTGCAATTGGGCTTATTGCATCATTGGAGTGAGTTTTCTATATGTTGCAGGGACTGAAATTTTATAACAACGAGATATTCATTTTGTTTTAGGGCTTCTTGAACATTCTACAAAGATTCCAAAGGTTGGAAATTGTATAGGAACATCATCAGATGGCTTAGGAGTGAAGATTTGAGGGTTTGGAAGCATATTTGCATTGGCTGGGAGAGAAGTACACTTTCAGCAGTTAGATCAACAAACTGTCATTTTATATTAGTCAATTATATCTTCATTTCCAGGGCTCTTTTGTTCAATCTTTGACTTGGAATCAATTGCCGAGTGGTTGTACATGATTCTACATGAAGGAAGAGACAATTGGATGTCATTTTAATGTGAAAAACTTGATGTATAATTGTCTGATCAGAATTTCTGAGTGATTGATTTTTGTGACAGCAGTGAATAAATAAAGTTATTTGGAGCTTCTTTCATCATTTATCTATTGGTTGATCATTATTTCATGTCTACTTGATTGTATGTTGAATTGGGGTTTCATTGTTGCAAGAAATCTTATTTAAATTTGACTATATTTTCAATCTATCATAATAAGGTCTCTTACATAAAATGATGGAATCGCTGCAATAAATAATTTTTTGTTGTACATTTCTTATATATTTAACTCTTTATTTCTGTTGGATGATTATATTCCTTGATTCCCTTTTTTCTCAATCAGTTCATTGATTTTTATATTTCTCCCTTGATTGATGTTTCGAATTAGACTTGATTGATTATCTTTTCCTTATTTCTATCTCATGGAATGTCTCCCTTTATATATCTTCTTCTTGGAAAGAGTCACAACCTTTCATATAGTGGCTGTTCTTTGAAAGAGTCACAACTCTTAATATACATCTGCTGTAATATTTATTTGAAATATTTCATATTCTTTATATATTTCTGCTTTCATGGATGGATGATAAGTTTATGCTTGAGTGAGGCTTGAATGGTTTATGCTTGGAAATGAATGATCTCTTACCAAGAAATGATCTTCCTTACATTCCTTTTTTCTTCAATGGACATAACTTTTCACATGCCCTTTGACCTTTATCACAATTTAAACTTTAATTATTTTATAATTATATTATAATTTATATTTTATATTTTGATATTTTAATTTATTATAATTATTTTTATTTTAATCCCATTTCAAAAAAGGGGACATTACAATCATCATGTCTAGTGCTTCGACCCAAGCTTGCCTTCACAATCTGAAAGTCATCCGGCTCTATATCTAGCATGGTCTTGTCTTGTGGAGGCATCCACTTATTCAGTGGGGATTCTCCACTTATTCAATGGGTGAAAATACAAGAAAGATAAGTTTTCCAATTACTCCACACTGGCGGTAAACCATCCAGGGGTTATTATGTGTTGTGCAACATAAAAAGAATGAATACAAATGAGAACCAAGCTGCATACAACTCAGACTAGATATATTGGATCATTATATGAGCATAGTATGAGTCTTTGCATCACATGAATGCCCTGCACAAACCATTTCAAAACTGCCATATATTAGACTGAGATCGCTACTCAAAAACACAGAAAGAAGAAACATCCAACAAAGATAAGCGATCTGCTCACAAACAAAACATGTCTCTGATAGTCCGTGCGGCCCCTGTAGGTTAATAGCACCACAACCACAACCAAAAATTGCTCAGAAATAATTAGAAGTTGGTCTGAAGTAATCACCAAATCAAAACAATGGATTTTTTAGCTTTATTTGATCCAAACAATGAAGTTGCAAATTCCTTTCTCCTTACTAGGCACTGAAAATGGCTAAAACTACAAGAAATAGCACCTAACAATGATAAGTTGTTGACAAGGCTGCAAGGCGCCTAGACTTCCTACCTTAGTTTCTTTACCTTAAACTCTTTCAAAGGCTTACTCAAACTTGCAAGAAACTCTTCTATCTTCCATTTGCTATACTTCATACTCAAGGCGCTCAAAATGACCAAAATGGCAAGGAATGGCGCCTTGTTTAGGCAAGGTGTTCTCTCCAACTTAGGTGCATATCCAAGATAAAATGAGTTGAAAAGGTTGCCTAGCCTTCTTTTAATGACCCTTAGGCGCAAATTGATGATCTAGGATGACTCTAGGCGCAAATTGATGATCTAGGATGACTCTAGGCACAAGTTGATGATCTAGGATGACTCTAGGCGCAAGCCCAAGGTGATATCACTCTAGGCGCAATCTTCATTAAGTTTAGACTTCACTTTACATCAAGGTGCCAAAAGTGACTTTACAAGGGCTTATCTGCGCCTAGCAATAGATAGGTGCTTTCTTTAACAATTTCAAACTATAGTGCATGTTCAAGAAAGGGTCTTAACACTTAAATTCTCTCCCAATTCATTCTGACAACATACTTCTACTTAGACGCACTCTTTGACTATCTAGAGGTTGAAATGCGCCTTACCTTACCTTGGTTTATTATGAAACTTCAAACTCATGTGAAATCCTTCAAGCAACTTTTCACTAAGCGCCAACCCTTATAGTGTCAAGCGCCATGCTCTTTAGGCACAATTTTCTTAGGTTGAAGACCTTATCTCATGCTTAGGCGCAAAAATGGAGTTTAAAGCTTGGGCGCTCTTTGAGGTTGTTCATGTGATAGAATGCGCCTAACTCAAGATGAGTGAATTTTAGACTTTAGGGATATGCAAAGTGTCTTGGTATGTCAAACTCCTCAAGGCGCCACAATTAGAAGTGCTTTGAAACTTGTTTTCCTCTAGGCGCCAATGTGGATGGTGAAGACAAGAAAAAAACGCCTTAATCATGATGTTGAATCTTCTTCCTTCTAGGCGCACTTTGAAGGTCATTTGGATGTGAATTGGCGCCTAGACTTAAATGTCTTGTTTTTGTCAAATTTTCAATGCCTAAAGTCTTTTGGCAACTTTTTCAATCAAGGCGCCTTGATGTAACTTCTCCTTGCTCAAGGTGTAATCTTGAGGTTGTCTGGATGATAAAAGGCGCCCGGAGTTCTAGGCGGAGTTTTGAGTTGTGCAAGTGGAGAAATGCGCCTAAGGTCTTAAAGCAATTTTGCGCCTAGAACTGAAAGTCCTCGGGGTTAGGTATATTGAAAAATATATTTAAGTATAAGTTGGTTCCAACTTATACTTTAAATATTTTTCAATATACCTTTCAGGATGTTTGAGATAGGTCTCGAATCCACTGGATTTAACATGTAGATTATAGAATTTGGAGGATCCACCGGATTTTAGACTTAGTCAATTTTTCAGTGTTTCAGGATATCAGGCTACCAGACTTAGTCATTTTCAGGATCTCAAACATACATCAGGATTGGTCTCAATGTTCATTACTTGGATGGAATTGGATCAAGACTTTTCATTACTGCAAGTTCATGTTCCAGACGAGACCTCCAGTTATAAAGCAAAAACTTCTAGGAGAGAGACTTATTGTTGGATTGACAGAGGAAACAAACCTAAGACATCATCCAAGACCTAATGCAAAGCATCAGAGCTAAAAAAAAAGGGGGTCCCCATTTGGAATGGGGCGATGTGTGATTAGGTCACAACACGGCTGAGGGTACGACCTGCCATTAACACAACAAAAACTTAACCAAAATTTGCATTATTTGCTCAAAAAAAGTCTTCAATCAACAACTTCAAAGAAATGACAAAAATTCACAGATTAAAACTTCAAAACATATCAATCCAAATCAGCTCTATGCAACTTTTGAATGAAGTCACCATCTTCCAGCTAGGAAGGATCTTCCACCATCGAAACTGGACATCTTTTGAAAGCGCCTCCCACTTATTTTGGATGCGCTCACTCTAATATCCTTAGGCGCGTCTCACTTTGATTGGACGCGTCATTTTCCATAGGGCCTGCCTCACTCCAAATTGACGTGTTTAAAGGGCGCGCCTCAAGCTCCTCTGGGACGTGCTTTTTAAACTCAGGCGCTCTTGCCTCTGTTGATTCTATCCTCATGAGAGCATTTTTAGGCTCTATACGTGTCTTTTTTCTTCTCTTTTTGGAGCACATCTCTAATGTGAAGCGTGCCTTACTCTGTGCAGACGTGTCGCACCCACCAAGGATGTGCTTCACTACTTCTTAGCATGCCTCACTAAGGTTAGGTGCGTTTGCTTTATGCTAGGACGCACTTCGCGATTTTATCCTCCAAATCAGATGCTTAAAATTTGGTTTAAATGCACCTATCACCTGCTAGGTGTGTTTACTCTTTTGAATGCGCTTGTAGGTGCTTTTTGGTCTTTTTTGAAATACTTATTTTAACCTTCAGGTGCGCCTATACTCCTAGATGTGCTTTTATGGAATTAGACGTGCCTCTCACTAGCCAAGCATGCTTTTGTGTTCATAGACGCGCCATTAAGACCTTTGATATTTCCCTTGGTGTGTTTTGCTGATCTTTCGTGCTTCCCTCAATTTTTAGGCATACTTCCTCAATTTTAAATGCTCTTGAATTTCCCTTGGTGCACCTTTCCTGCCTTTGGCGTGCTTTGACAAGCCCTGACGCGTTTCTTATGATCTAGGCATGCTCAAGGCATTCTGGCCGCGCCTTTACTTTCCCAGACATGCTTTATTTGGCTTAGGCGCGCTCAAATAAGTCCTTAAAGTAAGAATTCACCTTTGAGCGTCTTTAGAATGCTTCAACCTGCGGAGTTAGCAAAAACGACGAGGGACTGACAAAAACATGCTTTGGTTTAGACACAAATGACACCATACAAAGAATTTTTTTGTGTAGGTACAACAAGATCAACAATATCAAATCACTATGACAATTGCTATGCTTAGATCTGAAATCAGAATGTCGACCAACCCTATACCTTGTATTGATTGCAGCCAAACAATAATGTTGATGTAATTCAAACTCCTTAAATGCTGATTATTATGGTATTATCAGAAAACACCAGTGACTTCACTATGAACATAAAAATTAGACTTTATCCTTGATTATCAGCTCCTCCAAATAATTAATTAATATTATACCATGCTTACAGCTCTATTAAGATCAAAGTTCCTTCAAGAAGATATTGTCAAAACCAAATATTAATAATAGTAAATGGTTATGATACCACTTACAAAGCAATGACCAAATTTCTCATGAGACAATACTACCAACTTGTACGGTGGCTAATGCAATGGTATGACAAGCATGAAGGTACAAAACTCCCTTAATTTACTGTGATCTCCTCCTTGCTTGGTATGGCAACTTTCCCACTTAAATTAATGAATTGTTGCGACATGATATTAGGTTTGAAACATGTATGATAGTCTTTGACATCAACAACTTCTAATATGTACGTCTCCTTGGATCTTCTAACAAGGGCATAAATTAATATTTGCTGCCCAGCAACAAATGCAACAAATTATAATATATCAGCAATTTCACACCAAAATCTTCAAATCTCACAATTTTAAATATTCAAGATCTTCATCAAATTTGGAAATCTTTTCCAAGCTCAATCTCCAAAATCTTCAAACAATTTGCTTACAAATATGAATTGAACAACCACGATTAATAAGATGTCCAAATGTGATTCTTGAGTAGAATCACTTCAAAGGAAATGAGGGTTTTTGTCCCCAAATCTTGCTTTGGAAAACCAAGAGGGTTTTCGTCCTCTGGATCTCCAACACCAAGGGTTTTCGTCTTTGAATGCTTCAAACTCCAATTCGGAAAGAAAGTGAAATGACAAATTCGGATGATATGCTTTGAGCCTTGACCTCTCTTTTATAGGCGCCCACTTCGGGCCCTCTATTTTATTTTATTTTAATTTACTTTTCCCTCCAAGTATTTAAAAATACTTTTAAATTACATACAAAAGTCTTTTTTGAAATACATTTTGAATAAAGTGTTAGAAACACCTATTTAAATATGACATAGGACCCAAAATAATATTTAAGTTGCTCATTTGAAATAAAGTGATTGAGCCCAATTTAAAATATTATTAATTCTTTTAGTTCTATGTAATATCCCTGTTGGGACCTGAAGAAACCCAATCCCTAAACATGCATTATTCGCCTAAATCTATCAAAAAACCTAACTTGTGCCTTTGTTTCTTAAACCCATCATTTATATCTGATCTGAGACTATTTTCCATGGGTTCCCTTCAGAAAAATTCTAAGAAAAAATCCCCCCAAATCATTATGTTTTTCTTCCTTTGAAAAATTTGTCTAAGTGTGAGTCTTTGTTGGCGAATCGGTTGGTTCACGAACTGCTAATTTCGTTGACAAAGGTTCACCAGTTCATGGTTTCGCCAATCGACCGATAGAGAAGAAGATGAAGAGAAATGAGGTCTTTGTTGGCAAAGTCGGGAGTTCATGAACCGTTCGCTGAGAAAAAAAGTGAAATATTTTCTAAGGCAAGAAGAAAAAGAAGCAAGACTTGTCAGCAAAGTTTTTGGTTTGTGTAATGTCTCCTTCTCGCAAGCCCAAAATTTTCCAACCTTGCACACAAATTCAACTTGCCAAAAGAGAACATTAGCATTCAATTCTTCATAATTCATCATATAAATCATAATTATAAGTCAATTCTTAAATCATAACTCATATACATTATCCTTTTCTCTATTTCATTATTAAAGATCATAATTTTCTTTCCTATTTCACTATACAAGATCATAGTTTCCTTCTTAGAAGAGACTACACTTGGACCCATCATGTTAATCCAATCATACACCCAACAAGAGAGGGTTCCTTGGGCACAATCTTGCCATAGGTTCAATATCTTTCCTTTGATCTAGAATTGGCACTCTACACCAACTCGGATCAAGAGCCTATCCACTTGCTCCATACTTGGCACTCTACACCAATTGGAAACAAGGGCCTTTTTCTCTTGTCCATATTGGCACTCTACACCAATTGGAACAAGAGCCTTCATTCACTTGTCCATATTAGCACTCTACACTAAATGGAACAAGTGCCTTCATCCACTTGCCTCAAATTAGCACTCTACACTAATTGAGTCAAGGGCCTATCTCCACTTACCTCATATTAGCACTCTTCACTAATAGAGATAAGGGCCTTTATCGGCTGAGTACTCTTTACCTCTTAAGAACAAGCACTCTTCACTTGCCTTGGAGGATGAGAGCCTTATCAGCTCGAGCCTTCAATACCTTGGTCAATTGTCAAAACCCTTGGTCTCTACTTCTTGGTGTGATGGATTAACAATGATGTCCTTATCTTATTCCGTTCTATCTTAGCTATACATTTCATTCTCTTATTCAAATAAGCATTTCATATCATTTCCATTTGTTCTCATAATTCCATGTCCAATATCTATAGGTTTTCACAATAATCATCATTTAAAACTTACATACTATTCATATTCTTTGTTCTATATTATAGGCTATAATGAAAACATTTTAGTAAAGCATTACTTTCATTCTTTATAATGATTATAACAGATGTATATTCCATAATGATCATATATCATATAACAAATTCATATTCTCATTCCTAATTCTTAATTAGATGTAAATTGCTTATATCTTTAAATGTTAGACTTCTAACTATAATACCGTATGATTCCTATTTAAGGCATATGACCACTCACTTGTTGCATCTATTTAAAATGCTGATTTCTGAGTTTACAAAGGCTCTCTGCCACAACCATATAACTAATTCATTCTAATATACATATGCAATAAATACTAAATGTCATTAAAATAGGCAATCATACCTTAGAGTCAATGCTTCCAAATGCTCCGCCAGTCTGGTATAACAATCGATCTGCAAATATATATTCAGAATTCTATCTCTATATGCTTACTGATGCTTGATTAATGTAATTGCAGAGTGTCTGGCAGTATCAGTGTGTAGGGATTTATTTATTAGTCTTTCACGTTGTCTGATATGAAATGGCTCTCGCTGATAGAGATCGAAGACTGTAGTGTGTTCCTTCTGATTGCTGTCTATGATATATGTCTTTTATTTTATTCGATAGGTAAGTAAGTGTGATGGTCGATGGATGCTTGTTCGATGTAATGTTCCATTTTTGGTGCATTGATTATTGTGAGCATTTGTGCTTGTTCCTAGTCTCTTGGAGGCTATCCAACATGTTTGGGAAGAACTCCAATGTCCTTGGAGTGGTCGTGGTTCTATCTGCAGAGTAGTTGTGTGTGTCTCAAGTCTTCAATTCATCAGGGATTGGTTGAAGTTATTTATTAGTGCATTTCTTGTGCTTTTTTGGCTTGGGACTATTATTTTGATAATTAATTAATATTTCACTAAGGTTGCCTAAGGTTATATTTAATTATTGCAACTTAGTGTAATATTAATTATAAAAGTGGGTTTCCTTCTGGAAAATGGATTAATTCTCTTTGGCATTGACCTCAGTGGATGTCTAAGGTGACAATGATGCCTTCATATTTTGGATCGGGCTTCCGGTTTGCTCTCCAAGATTCTTGGATGAGCCGTCTATTTTTAGAAAGTCACCTGGAAGGCATCATCGGAAGGCATCATTCATCTTCCCAAACATTATGGAGTATGTTGGTATGCTTAATTTTGCAGTTTGGCGATATTTGAGATTTTCTGTAAAATCAGTTGATTTAACGAGTTAAACAATTAATTATTGCACTTAAGTTAGAAAGGTTGGGAAATGTTTATTTAACACTTGAGTGTTATAGCTCGTTGGAAAGGGGATGAAAATCTTTAAATCATGGATGTATCATATTGGGACCTCGCGAATCAAATATTTCCTTTATTTTGATAAAGGGGTCTTTGGAGCTAAAAGGAGCTTTAAATTAAAAAGGTGACTTTAAGTTGTGCACACATAATGAATTATTTTTTTATAGTTTGAGGAGAAATATGAAGGGATAAAAGAAATAATATTTTATTTCCCTCAAAAAGTTATAAAAGGAGGAGATGGGCTCATTGTTTGGACATGCTTTGGATTTGTATTGTTATGTTGCCGGAATGAATCTTTGAGTTCTTCCATTTCTCTTGAGGATGAAAACCCTTTTGTAGAAATTCTTCTTGAGGACGAAAACCCTCTTGGAGTAGATCGGTTTCGGTGGTGAGAGATCCACCCTAACTGAAGTTGGTGTGGTTTTATACAGAAATCACCATTTGTGCTGAAGACGGAGATACTGGAGAAATCTCACACAGAAATCACATGAGCACTTGCATGGAGTTTGGAGTAGTGTTTGAATTGGTTTATTTGATGAGTTTTTATGATTTTGGTTTGTTTGGTGATATATTGTGTCTAAGATTTTTATTGGAGCAAAATAAATGAACCTTCCCTTGCTTGGCATACATCATGCCGTACCATCAAGGAGGGAAAATATCATCGTGATCTGATTTATGTTCATTTGAATAACATCTAATGTGTGGAGAGTAATTGCTGGCTGTAGGCGTCAATAACAGTGGCATTTTGGTGGAGTTTAGACCTCGTTTGAATTGAAAATAAGTCTGCCGTACCTGTAAAAGCGGCTGTACATCATCAGGGTCGACTTGTGTTATGTGCATTATGTTTGGTTGTTGGGTGCCAATATTGAATCAGATTTAATTGCTATGAGCTTACAATGATTTTTAATTAATCCATCAGAATTTCTGAGCAGATTTATGTGTGTTTTGTGATGAAAATGCCCTACAGGGCCGTACGGACTTGTGTGAGGGGTGTTTGAATTTATGGGCAAACTGCCTTCTTTTATGGCTGTCTTCAACATTCATTGGTGTTATAGATTGGTAATGAATAGTCTAAGGGTAGTTTAGTGATGATCCTTGGTATTTATAAGCTTTCATGAGAAGTTAGACATGCTCAGGGCTGCCGTACAAGCACAGTAAAGGACTGATTTGTGTTACGGTTCTGATCAGCAATGTCTTTATTGGTCTTTTTGGTTCTGTGGTAATGTGTAGATGAGTATTATAATTACCATTTCAGATTTGTGATGGAAATATGTGTTTATGAGGATCTTTTTGAGAGTTTTTCATTCACAGGCCCTTACAGTTGAGGGGGAACAGTCTGAAACAGTGATTCAATTTGAACAACAGTGAACCATTCTTGTTTTCAGCATTGGGCATTTGAGATATTGAGCAAAATGACACTCATTCATTGTGTAGGGTTTAGGTGTGATGGAAAGTCTCATGAAATATGTTATCATGCTCTAATATATCTCTTCTGAGTAGTATACAGTTGATATCATTTGTATTCTTTCTTTATGATGCTCAAACACATATTAACCCCTGGATGGTTATACCTCCAGTGTGGGCAAATTGGTTTCTCTTTCTTTACATTTCTACCCACTGGTCATGTGGCGAATTCCCACTGAATAAGTGGATGGCTTTTGTAATCTTTTCATGTTTGTTTTTCATACCCACTGATAAAGTGGTGAATCCCCACGATAAGTGGATGCCCGCCACAGTGGATGAATTGTAGTTTCTTGTTGCGTAGTTATTCATTGTAAGCCAATCACTATATGCTCTCACCTTGCCCACCCTGGGATCTGGGTGATCAGAAAGTGTGAGGCATTTTAATTAGATTATGCAATATTGTGCTAACACTATCATATCATTGAATAATTTGAAAAAAAAAGGGGTAGCATCTTACATTCGATCCCTCAAGGATCCCTTATATAGCCTCAAAGGGGCGCGAATTCGAAGGACGCCTTGATTGAGAACATTCGCTATTTCATAATCATTAGACTTTAAGTAATTGTCATCATTGTTTACTTCTTCTTAACATATTAGTGCCGCTTCCTGATTTGTTACGTGGGTTATTACGTCTCAATTGAGCCTTCAAATAATTACAAATACCTTAAGGAAATCATGATCTTCCTGTCAATTTATGCCGCTTTGTCTTAAGGATTGGATATTAGTTAATCTTCACCAATTTTCATAATTAATGATTTCCAATCTTTAATTGGAAATTATCGATCTATGACAGTTTGCAAACCGCAAGGTTCACTGACAGAGGTTTTCGCCGACAGAAGGAAGGAAGGAAAAAGGAGCGGCTTCATTGGCAAAAGTGCGAGTTCGCAAACCGTTAGGTTCGTCGATGATAAAGTTCACTGATGGGGCTGAACGCCGATGAAGAGAAGATGAAAGAAAAGAAACAAAGGCGCCTTTGTCGTAAAAAGAAATGGTTTGCGAACCATGTGGTTCACTGACAATGCAAAGCGGCGAAAGAAGAAAGAAGAAATGAAAGGATGGTTCGTGCTGGGCCGAGTTCGCCGATAGGTGAAATTGCCGACAAAGGAGGAAAGCTAATGTGTGAAAGATGGAAAGTGAAGAAAGGAAAGACAAGATAGTTCGTGATAGAGGAAATTCGCCGATAAAAGGCAAAATGGATATCAAAAGTAAAAATCAAATGTTATGTAAAGCATAATGTAAATGTAATAGTTTAAAATATTTTAGAATGTTGTAAAGGCTTTACACGGGCATTTTGGTGGGCGTTGTATTTCAAAACGCCCATCTACTCCCTGGTCGCCATGAATGCAGAATTAAAGAGTATGTACAGGTTGTTGGGAGGGTAGATCGGATTTGTTGCAGTGAAGTAATGGAAGTGGGTGAGATTTAATGCTGGTGCAGGTGGGCAGGTAATTGGCGCCCATCTACTGCATTAACTTTCCCCCTATATATGCATATTTCAAAAGATATTTTTAGGAGGTTGGTTCTTTGGTGGTGGCTGGAGGCAGTGCAGGTTCAGAAATACTTCTTGAGAAAGGGCTGAAAAATCTTTTTCATCAAGCTTTGGAATGTAGATGGGGCATTAGTAAAAGGCCAAATGATATAACCAAAAACTCAGTGGCCCTTATGAATGCGGAAGGTGGTCTTAGGAATACCCTCTTTAGTTAGGTGGATCAGGTAATAGTTGGAGCATAAATCTATTTTGGAAAAGTAGACCCATGCAATTCATTAAGTAGCTCATCAATCACAAGAATTGGGAACTTATCCTTGATTGTGATTTTGTTTAATACCTGAAAATCTACACAAATGCTAGGAACCATCCTTTTTTGAACAAGGAGGACCAAAGAAGAGTATGGGTTGACACTAGGTCAAATAAACTTGACCTGTAGCAATTCCGACCAAGGAATGCATAGAAATATTTGGAGTAGGAGCATTATTAGAGTCTTTTACTTGGTCTTCATCCTCTATGGAGGGGACCTTTGGATGCTAGAATTCTAGTAGATATGATTTCTATTCCATGCATTTGTGATCTAGGAAGTAATTGTCATTAGAATTATAGCATAATCCTTCATGGGTTAGGCGGTTGATGGTTGGTGGGTAGGGACCAAGACTAGGTGTGGGCTGTGCACCCTGATGTGGTATGGGATGAAATGTTGGTTGAGTGCTGGTCTTTGAGGCTTTAGATGGACAGCGTTGGTCTGCAATTTTATCCTCAACTAGACTTAAACATTTGAACTTTGACACAGATGTTGTCTTTTAGACTATTGATAAAACAACTCTTGGAAAAAGTTTTATCAAGCCCACTTGTTTGATTGGCAAAATTTTCAAATTGCATTTGGTACTTATGGACATAATTTGTTTGGTGTAATTTAGTTAAGGCCCATGTGAAGTCTTCGTACTCACTAGGACCAAAGCGTTTGAGGGCCTCCTTACAAATTTTCCCAATGTGAGAATAATTTGATTGTTCCAGTCATTGATACCATTGGATAGCTTCATGGTCTATGTGGAAAGATGCGATAGAGAGTTATTGAGCTATGGGAATTTGATGGACTATAAAATACTGTCGTGCTTGTAGAACCAACTTTTATGGTCATCACCATTGAATTTTGGGAAGTCTAGTTTAGGTGAGTATTGAGTCTTGCCAATATTTTGTTGGTTGGAAAAACTATTGTGTTTAGTACGAGTTCTACCATTGTTAGTGTTTCAATTTGTCTTTTTCAAGACTATACAAAATGAAACAGTGTGTAAGGTAAAACCTCTCTTTGAATTATGAGGGGAAGCTCTCTGAGAAACTAAACTACCCCTAGACACTAAGCTATAGACAAACTACATGGTTATTAACACTTTGCAATACTTTCTTTGGGGTTGTGCAATAGTAAAATAACTAAGTAAATTCTTTCCCTATCTTTTTGTCTTGGGAATGAGCACAAGACCTGAAACAATTTTTTCTCACAAATGAGATTTTATAGATTATATGATGTAACTCCAGCAATTGAATTGAACAACACCACTCCTACTTACTAGCTAAACACATAAACCAATAAGTAGATGCAAACAAGATGTTAAAAGGAATAATAGCTTTGACAAATTACTATAAACAATCCAAGTATGAAACTGTTTAATTTACATACAAAGCTGCAACTTAGGTAGATACTATTAATACAAAGCTTGATATTGACTACCTACTTTCAATCTAACCCTTGAAACATAAGATAGATTTAAACAAACAGATGAACATGAAAAAAAGTCACTTGAGCAATAATTTCAGCAGCATAAGCTTAACATCAACTATCATTAAGAATTCTTGTGCTCCAGGTACTTATTTATAAGGTTTTAAATAACCAAATTTTGGGATTTGTAATAATAATTAATTTATCCCAAAAATTATGTCTTTAAACTTTAAAGTAAAACACTTAAAGGTATTTGTTAGCATTTTAATTCACATCTTTTAGCGTGACACAAAACGGAATAGATGTGCAATAGAACAAGTCTTCGAATTATAAGGGAAAGCTCTCTTTAAACAAAAAATTAACCTAATTTGAACAATATACACTTGCTATTTACAATTTGTATAGTGTTTTCTGGGTGGTTGACACTCATGCTAAACAAAACTAAAGGTGTGTCATTTTGGATTCATCTAGGGAAAAAGATTGACATGCTTTTCAACTCAAGGCAAAATATTTTAATGCATTTTGATTGAAAGAATACTCTATGGCTATACATGCTTACGGTGTTCAACTAAAAACAAAGATTGAGGATTACAAGTCCACATAAGGATTGAATAGGCTAAACACAAGGACATGAACGTTTTGGTAAATTAAATTAAGGGATTGATACAAAGCCCATGTTTATGTTGTTCAACTAACAAAGTGAGTAGTGCAAGTCCACATAAGGATTGAATAGGCTTAAACACAAGGACATAAACACTTTGGTAAATTAAATTAAGAGATTGATACAAAGCCACAATCTTTAACTTCGGGCAAACCTACAATATAAAGCTTGCAAACTTTTTGAAAATAATTTAATCTACCTCAACACACAATAATTTAGTGAACAATAATTTCAACAAGTAGGCATGAAAATTACCATTAGAAATCTAAGTGCAAATGACACTTATTTATAAGGTTTACAAGACATTGCATGAAAATAAATTAAAAAAATAATTACAAAATCTATCCACTAAAAAAACTAACTTTAAACTTAGGCAATCTTCAGTTAAACATTTGGTAAAGATTACTACAAACTAGCACTAAAACTCACATCTCTTGCATGACCATTGAGGGTTCCACAACATTCATCTCACTACTTTTTAAGCCTTCTGGTCTTTTTAAAAAAACTCTATGAATGCGACCAGGATCCAATCGATAAGGCATAGTTTCAATTACTTTTTTTTAAAATGTTCTCAAGCATAGAGATAGATTTACTTTCCAGAAATTACTTTCACTCTCTGAAGTTGTAAATTTTAAAAATAGTGTATAGCTCTGATCTGGAAATTAAGAGCTATTGATATTCTGATACAGTTAGTTTCTTTTGCATAGCTTGTTGTAAGCATTTTAAATCCTATATTTTCTATTCAATTCTTGCATTTAGTTTTTGTCCTGAATAAAAATCTACTGATGTTGTAATGCACTTGGTTTCTTTTGCACAACTTGTTACAAGAATTTTAAATCCCGGATTTTCTGTTCACTTCTTCATTTAGTTTATGTGTTGAATAAAAATTTAGCAATGTTGTAATGCGCTTAGTTTCTTTTGCATAGCTTGTAAGCATTTTAAATCTTAGGTTTTCTATTCACTTCTTGCATTTGATTTTTGACCTAAACAAAAATCTGTTCAATTGAAGCTACTCAGACTAGATCTGATTAATTGTCATATATTCTCAGAGTGGACGGACACTTGCCCCCTAATTTAGATTTGATGTGGTAAAGCTTGGAGGGAACAATACTGATCATTGAATATGTTTACCTATGTCATCTTGCCAATAGTGTTGTACCCGATTCAAAGCTTGATTGTGATACATAAAATTTCAACATCAAATCATCATTTGTATGTGTTGAAATTATGTTAAAGGCTGAAATAGTCAATTTCTGGTCCAAGTCCAATATATCGAGTTGTCAAAGTCCAATGTTTGTTTTTTCAAAATCCAAAATGTCGAATTTTTGAATATTTGTTATTTGTCTGTAAATTTTAATTCATATTAATTCATAATTATTAATTTATTATTAATGAGATTAAAATTAATTTTTTTGTTAAATATTTTTTTTTGTTTTGAATTTAAAAATCCCCTCAATGAAAGAGAATTAGAAATAAGAATTAAAAAAATTGAAAAATTAAAAAATTATTATTATTTTTTTTTGTATGGGCGCATGCTTGGTTAACAGATGCACGTTATACCAAAGGCATTTAAAAAATAAAAAAATAAAATTCCTTGTATAGACATGTGCCTTGTGCCTCATGAAAGGCATGAGCCTATACGAAAGGTGTAATATGCTACCCCAATTTTTTTTTTATATAATCTATCACAGCAGGGTTAGCACAACAATGCAACCAAATAGAACCTCCACATTTCCTGATCACCAAGATCCCAGGATGGGTGAGGTGAGAGCATACAATGCTTTGGCTTAACAAACAAAACTTTGCAAATGAAACTAAATACAATCATCCGTTAAATAGCAGGCATTTTGTTTCCAGTAGGCATCCACTTATTCAGTGGGGATACTCCACTTATTTAGTGGGTGAATAGAGAAAGATACATAATGTTCATTCCACCACACTGGCGGCAAACCATCCAAGGGTTACAAAAATGTGTTTGCAACAAAATAGAAATTACAATGCTATGAATATCTTGCAAACTAAATAAGTACCCCAGACTTGCATAGTTTTTCACAGCTGCAACCAGTTAGATATAAATGAGATTTATGGAAACATGAAGGACAAGCATATGGTCCACTAAAACACCATGGATGTACCATATGAGCAGATATGGATGTGTGTTTCCAGATTAAAGAGTTCATATTGCTGCTGTAGCTGAATTCAAGACTGTAATTTCTATATCAGCATTGCAGACTACTTCAAATCAGTCCCAAATCCAAGCATCAAACCTCAGGCAACATTACACAATGAATCAATCAGTATATAATAGTGAGAAAACTTAGACAAGATAAAACACTGCATATAAATGTATGGAAGTCTGTCAAATCACTCTAACAACATTAACAAACCCTCATTCAATTCCCATGTTTGTTAATTTCTCCAACCCAAACATCCTCTGTCATGCATAACTGACCTTGGCATCCATCCACAACACCCTAGACATCCAAGGGAGGGAGCAAATCAGCCCCTCATTTCCCACGCCATTCTCAATGTGAACGACCCCTCTGAGGTATGGCAGCCACAAAGAAATTAATAACAAAAGCAATACATCAAGAAATGGTATGAAAGAAGGCGCCAATAGAAGTAGTTCAATCTCCAACAAGATTTGAAGTGATTCATGCAATGATCAGACTGAAAACTAAATCGCCTTTTTGTACCATTGTACGGCCTGCTGTAGGGTACGGCTGGGGAAAACAAGCACCAAAAATCTGCGACATACTTCAAATAAAACTTCTAATTATCTGCTCAGAAAGAATAATGAGGCCAGCAATAATCTCAAACACCATTACACATAAATAAACATTATTCCCATATATTTTCAACACCCTTTTGATATGTACGGCCTGGTATGGACATCAAAGGGAATTATGTAGTCTTTAATAAACTCCAAATCTCATCAGCATTCCAATAAAAAACAAACTGAAATGATATCAAAATTACAAATGATCAATTATCAAATCAAGGCATAATGGCAAAACCCTGTATGAGCTTGCTCCAAAATCCACCTTCAGCACAATGGTGATTCTTGTATGAAACCACACCCAATCTACAAGAGGGTTTTCGTCCTCAAGAGAATTCTACAAAAGGGTTTTCGTCGTTCGTTGTCAATAGACTATGGAAGAACTCACAGGTTCAATCAGTTTGCAACAATATTAAATCCAAAAGCCCCTCCAAATGAGCTCTCATTCTCTTTATAAAGTCACTTTAGGAGTTACAAAGGAAATGAATTATTTCTTGAAAATAATAACCTTTTCCCTCCAACTTAAATAATTTCTTTTTTCTCCACTTAAGCGCTCACTTTTAAGTGCCTAAATAAAAGAATATATTTTCCCCTTTCCAATGAGCTATAACACTTAATCACCTTTTAATTATTTTCACCCTTAGGAACTTAAGTAAAAATAATAATTAAAATTGCTTATTAAATATAACTTTTTGCGGAAAATCCCAAATTTCATCCAACTGCCAAATAAACTGAACCATTATGCTCTGTAAGGTTTGAGATGTGAAACGATGCCTTCCGGGTGACTTTCCAATGATAGGCGGCTCCTCCAAGAATCTTGGAGAGCAATCCGTGAACCCGATCAAACATCTGAAAGCATCTCTGTAAACCTGAACAACCATTGAGCTCAATGTCATAGAGAATTAATCCACTTTTAGAAGAGAATCCATTTATAATTAATATTACACTAAGTTGCTATAATTAATCACAACCTTAGACAACCTTAGTGAAATATTAATTAATTATCTGAATAATAGTCCCAAGCCATATAAAGCACTAGAAATGCACTGATTAAACAACTTGGACAATCCTTTGGTGAAATCGAAGACTTGAGACACACAACTGATCTGCAGACTAAACCACGACCACTCCAAGAACTTTGGAGTTCTCTCAAACACGCCGGATAGCCTCCGAGAGACTAGGAACAAGCATAATGCGCACAAAAATCTATGCGCCAAAAAGAGACATTACAAAAGGCTACACAAGAATAACAGAGGCAACAACCAAAACTATATAAAAATCACCACCAAAGGGATAAATAAAAAAAGGAATCGTCCAAGGGAGGTGGCCAAGTCAGCAATGATAATTTCAAAATCAGAAAATCATTGGCCAGACATTTAAGGCAAAGGACTATTTTGGGCAGTTAGCAAAGTCATTAGTTTGGAGGTAAAAAAAAGTTACCAGGTCAGCATAATAAAAGAAAAGAAAGGCAACTACCAGCAAAGATCTCCCACATTAGCAGCAACCACTGAATAAGCAAGCACAATTTTTTATTAACATTCTTTGTGCGGCCACTTAATGTTCCAAATTGGAATATTTGATAATCTTCACAATAACTCAGTATTCATGCACAAATTTTAGCATATTTGATCACCAAGATTTCAAGATGGGTAGGGTGAGAGCATACAGTGACTAAAATCAAATCAAATATGCATGCTAGCAGCAAGCTGCACAACTAACAATGCATGCAATTATAAAGCGAAAAGAGCGATATGTTGGTTTTGGCGGCAAGCCTTCCAAAACAATTACAAAATCCAAATATCAAACTACAAATCAATATTACATCTAGTGGAGAACCGAACAGATTTCCATGATAAAATATTAAATCTCTAATACTAGAAAATAGCAGAAAACCCTTCACTATTCAGCTGATTATCACTAAATAACTGAAATTCAAATTGTATACTGCAACAATAGTAATCATAGCTAATTCCCAAAAGTTGATTATGACTGAATATAATTAAAAATACTGAAAATTACTCACTAAATGCAGATAAAATGTGAAGGTAGAGGAAAGACCGAAATACCTCCTTGAAAAACTCAGTACAGACGGCTGAAAATAATTCAAATATTGCTATTGCAACTTACCGGAAAACCTGCATTTAAATATTAATATTATGAAATAAACATGTCTGAACAATAGGCAGCCCAAAAGACTCCAAAAAGCTGATAAAATTCCATGAAGCTGATAAACTCAGACATTAGATTTTTATGTCAGATTTTGTCCTCTCCAAACTTGGCAACTTCCTTTGAAAAGTGTACAGCAACCTCTTCATAGCAAATAGGAGATAATATTAGTCTTTGAAGTTTGTACAACAACTTCTAAGAAGTCCTGCACTCATTATAGATTGGTACGATAGTCTCTAGCATAGGTTGCGATCCACATAAAATCAAACAACACCCCTTTTGATCTGTGCAGCAAGCCTTCCAAAGGCTACAAACAGAATTTATTTGTTAACGGTAATCTTTAAACAATACTCTTGCACACCAATACTTGTACAACAACTGTCATAATGGTATAGTTGGCTAACAATCATAGTTCTATTAATATTTGCTATTTCAGTAGCAAATAAAATGATAAAATATTAAAATCCTTCAACAATAAATATAGAGATCTTTACCAAATTGGAACCCACAATCCAAGGCAAAATCTGGGAATCTTCAACATACTCTGCGAAACTAGAAATTTCTTCAATCTTCAACACAACTTCTGAAATCTTCAATATGCTCCTCAAAATCTTCAACCTTTCAACACATAGGTGATCTTTGAGTAGAACCACTGTAGCAAATCAAAGGGTTTTCATCTTCCAATCCACACAAGAAACCTAAAGGGTTTTCATCCTCCAAATCTCTAAGCCAAGAGGGTATTTGTCCTCAAGCAAAGATGAACAACAAATGCTCAATCTTCAAGAGAAGGGTTTGTTTGCAAATAACAATGGATGTTTTCTTTCTCAACTTAGCTCCTCCTTTATAATCACCCTTAATCTAAATTTAGCCTCCTTCTAGAAACTCCTTTTTTAAAAACAACATTATAATTGGCCCTTTGCCTAGAGACACTTTTTAACATTACTTTAAGCCCTCTTTTCTAGAGATATTTTTTTACATTATATTAACCCTCTTTTAATAATAACATATAAGTCATCCTTTTTATAATTTTATATCATAAAGTGACTTGGACAATTAAAGTTATTATTTTTAATTCATTTCCCTTATCCTTCGCTTTAGCCTATGGGAAATAAAATAATAGGCTAAGGTGCTCTTGATTATCTTCACCTAAAGAAGGGCACATGACATGCCAAATGATAAAAGTCGCGCCTGGGTATGAGGCAATTTTATGAGTTTTTGATCAATAAAAATACTTGCGGTGAAATAGAAGGCACACTTTAACATTCACTTATTTGTTTTGAAAGTTGTGGTTATCATAAGGAAGATGCCCAACAAGCACAAGGAATTGATTGACATTAGGAAAAGGCATCGTCATTTAGAATTTGGATAGTAAAGAGGAATTAGTTTCAATAGATTGGCTATGAGATACAGATAAAGAAAAGAGTTTTTTGACTTAAAATTATCATGGTTTTCATAATTTTATTGAATTAAAGAGACAATTTTCAATTTCAATGTATTTTCGAAGTATCCACCATGATCAAAACCAATGTTACAAGACTCAGACTCGGCTCGGATTTGGTAAGCTGATTTTTGACCCAGACTTGGGCTCGATGCTCAGACTCAACGAAGAGTCGGCAAATTGAAAAAAACATGAAATATAGAGATTTTTAAGGATTTAAAATTTGTCTCATGCACCCTTTAATAAATAAACTTTAAAGACACGTTAAACTAATCAAATAGAAGCTACTTTGATCACATACACAAGTATGCATCGATCACTTGAGTACAAAAGCAGATTTTAGTTGAAGGAAACAACATTGTTAGATATATAAATTATAAATATTGTCAAATGTATACAAAACCAATGCATTATGAAATCCATGGCATCAAAACAAATATCAAAACTAAAACTATAAGTTTATGGCTTAGAGGAGCTTGCATCATTCGTCCCAAGATCACAATTCCTGCGCGGGCGTCTAAGATAGGTCCATGATGATGATGCAGCCATGATATCTACTTGTGTCTTAGTGCCATTGCCACCAACATCCAAGGGGTTTGTTCGTGCTCTATCCTCTACCATGGCTATAACCTCTGCCTCTCGTTCCACCTGATCAACTTATGCAAGGTCCTCATTGTTGAATGCTAGATCCTCAACCTCGGTGATCCAATTTGACTGTGAATCAACCTCCTCTAGAGTGATAGGAGATAAGTCAACGCTCAAAATTTGTTTGTGATGGAGGTGAAGGTTGCAATGAACATAGACAAGATTATTCAGCTTTTGCATTGACAATCTATTGTGCTTCTTGGAGTGTATATGCTCAAACATACTCCAATTGCAATCGCACCCTGAAGCATTGCATGGTTGGCTCAAGACGTGAATTGCAATCCTCTGAAGATTTGACACCTTAGCACCAAACCATTCCCACCATGCATCTAAAATGAGAAGAAGAAAAAATCAATCTCATTGTCTAACTTTGAGTTTCGATATTAATGTAAAAAAAGGGAAAAGTTTTAATTTTTAAACTTAAATTATTCCCTTAATAGATTTTTACCTAATTGCAATGCAACCCAAGTTGCCTTGCATATCTCTCGTGCAAAGAGGTCTACTTGTGCAAGTTTGAAGATCTCAATCTCGGTAATTATTTGTGCTCCAAGCTGAGGATCAGGGGCCATCCACTCTATGACTGTATAGGGCCCCCTCAGAACCTCCTCATCAGCCTTGAAATTTGAGGGGAATTGGAATGCTAGATTGAGGAAATAGGCAGTTGCATGTATAAGCTTGTGAAGCTGCAGGGGCCATTGTTGATCAATGATATCCCATATTGGAGGATACTTATCCTCAACACCAGCATAAATGGATCTAATGGCCTCCTTGGCCCTATCCATGCCCTCATATATGTAGCCCATTGTGGGCTTCTCCCCATCAACAACTCGTAGGAGAACAACTAAAGGCTCTGTGAACTACAATTATTGTGAAACATTAACATAAGTGTGAACAAAAATAAGAAAATAAATTATCAAATGAAAATATGAACAAAAATGAACAAAAATACAATGGACATTTATCTCTATGATCTCCTTGGCTAGAAGCTAGAAGCTATGCTCATCAAAATTAGAAATCTTAATCACTAAATCAATGGATTTCAAGAAGTACAATCGCCCGAGGAAAAAAAACGAAATTAAACAATGTTCTATTTCTTCTATCGATCCACCCATCAGTCATGATGGTGCAACCCTTCTTCCATATGTCATGTTTCTCGTCAATTTTGGCTTTCACATCAGCCAACTTTTGAGTCAAAATGGAGCCCTTTCTCTCCTCATCATTAGGGCTTTGAACCCTGCCCTACAAACAGTGATGGCATCTACCATGTTTTGCCAATAAGGAGACCTAAAAGTAAAACAAATAAAATAAACAAAATAAGTATTTTAAAATCGAGAGTTTTACTTTAAATTCTAGATACACCAAATGCAATAATTAAAGAGACAGAAATCAAACTATATATTTTAAAACAAAAAAAATTAATTACTTGGCTGCGTGAAATGGAATGGTACAATAGAACCAAAAGTCTCCAATTGCACTTTTTGCTGCACCATATTTATCTTTGTTCCAATCCATGCTCTCAAGTGATGGTTGGGCACTTGGAGTAGTGTGTGGTATAATATATGAATCTAAATTAGATCCACGAACTCTAGGCACAATACTAACATTTGTTGAGCTATAGCTCATATGGACTAGCTAGGACTCAAACCTAGGACCTTCTATTTGTTGCTGGAGTGATCTACCAACTAAGCTACTAACCCCTTTGTGGCCAGTCCATCGTCGGTTTGGGTGTGGCTTATTTCCAACACCCCCCTAAGCGACACTGTAGGTGCCTGGAGCTCCTAGCCTGGCTTTGATACTAATTGTTGAGCTATAAGTCATATGGACCAGCTAGGACTTGAACCTAGGACTTTCGATTTACTACTGGAGTGTGCTACCAATTGAGGTACTGGCCCCTTTGTGGTCAGCCCATCGTCGGTTCGGGTGTGGCTTATTTCCAACAACATTGCCACTGCCACTACTAGAAGATCTAGGAAATAGAGGAATGGAAGAAGACTCTCCACCAATGGCTACCATCTCTTCTCTGTGCCCTTTTCTTAGTTCTTTTTGTTGCTCAAAGGTCTCTAATTGGCTTTGCACTTATTGTATAACTTTAGGAGGTGCTTATGGGCATGGTTTAACACCTTGGCATGGTATTTGGGCAAGGTGATACTTCAATCGGTTAATGCCTCCCCCTAGCAATTTTGTTTTGCAATTAAAACAAGTTACCTCCCCTTTCTTTGTCCCACGGATGGCATGTTTCCAACAAGGATGCTTTTTAACTGGGGTTGGCATTGTGATTGGAAATTTTGAACAATTTATAAATGTAAACTTAAAGTATGCTGCAATAAGATATAAATAGAAAATAAATCAACAAATTTTACAATTTCTAATTAAATTAGAATAAAAAATCATAAAAAACCTAAAATAGTCAGGGTTTGTAGCTAATTTTAAAAAAACTAACTAACAAAAACTAGGGTTTGATAGATAGGGTTTAGTGTTTGTTGCATTAACCTAAAATGGAAAAGAAAAACAAATGTAGAACATAAGAGAAATTTAAAAAGAAAACAAAAAAAACTTCAAAATAAAAACATACCTCTTCAAATTTGCTCCAAATCAATGATGGGCTGTTCCAAATCAACGGTGGGCTCTTTGAAATCCTCCATAGGCTCCTTTAGATGCACCAAGGGCTTCTACAAACTTGCTCAAATGGTCTTCAGTCATCGTTTCTTGCTCAACCTATGTGTTGATGTTTCCTCCAATGGCATGTATTTTTTGCTCCAAAACTATTTTTCTCCTTCTCATTGTGTTTAAAAACAAAATGAATGTGCTTTTAGGGTGTGAGAGATCATTTTAAGACGTTTTGTTTTATGTCTATGTTTTTTTATATTATTTTTTTGTTTTGTTTTACTTGATGTGATTGAGTTTGCCCGATGGGACTTGCCAAATCTGGTGAGCGAGTTTGGCCGTACTTGCTGGGTATCTGGTTATTGAGTCCTCAAGACTGATTATGGGTTGCTTGCCTTGGGACTCGTTGAGTATAGGCGAGGCTCTACGAGCCTTGTAACTATGATTAGAACAGAGTATTTGCCATGAGAGCATTATCAAAATATCCAAAGTTGCCTTCCAAGAAATTTTGTTTTTAGCTCGTGCTAAAAATAGTTCATCGCTATTTTAAAAAAAAAGAGAGCATATTCAAGGATTTGCTATTTTTATTAGAGCTTGCACTATTTTTAGTCGTCACCATTTTCAAAGAGGAGCATATTCAGGGATTTTCTATTTTTATCCATAACTATTTAGAGTTTGTGCTATTTTTAATAGTCTATTCTTTTTTGTTCCGTGTCGGAGGTCACAAGGGGGACCTCCTCCCCATCAACATAACCACTTAACCAACTTAATCAACTTAGAAGCCACATAGCAACCACATTCACTTGGGGGATTCGAACTTGGATCTCCATCGTGAGAACCATATGGCCTATGCCATTCAAGCACAACCCTGTTCACTTAATAGTCTCTATTTTTAGTGTGAGGAGCCCATACTATTTTTAGTGTTTGGTATTTATAGCTTGGAGTTATATTTTTAAATCATCTATTTTTAGATCTCTTGTTATCTTAATTGGAGGTTGCATGTTGTAATTTTAGAATTTAGTGAATGGGATAATTTGTAATAAAACTTGCACATCATTCAAGCAGTCACAATTAGGGTAGAAGTGTAGTTATTTTTATATATTTATTTTTATGCAATTGTTTGTAAGCAATATAAATATGTGCCTTTTTGTAGTTAGTGAAGGAATTGATCAATGGTAATTCTGCTGCATTATGCTGAAATTACTGTTCATCGAGTATTTGTGATTGATAATCCAAAATTCATGTTTATTCACTCAATAGGATTTATTACACGTATCTTGCTTTTAAGTGTCTATTGAGATGTTTTGTTGTGTGTTGAGGTAAATTAAATAGCTTTTTCCAAATTTGCAAGCTCGTATTGTAGGTCTTTTCGTGGCTTTGTATTGAGTCCTTCATTTACTTTACGAAAGCCATTGTGTTTTTATGTATTAGCCTATTCAATTGAATGTGTACTTGTATTGTTCAGTCTTTACATTTAGCTGGACAACATGAGCGTCTAGCCTTAAGATTTATTTTTAGTTAAAATCTATACAATCCTTTGCCTTGTGTTGAAAGAGCATTTTAATCTTTTACATTAGACAAATCCAAAAGATACACATTTAAAATTTATTTAGCATGGACATAAAATCACCCTTAAGTTTGTAAATTACAAGTACATATTGTTCATAGTAGGTTAGTTTTTAGTTTATAGGGAGCTTCTCCTTCTAATTCAAAGAGCAGTTCTACCGCACATCTGTTCCATTTTGTGTCACATTGAAAGGTGCGAATTAAAATGCTAACATATTGCAAGTTTGTTTGATCAGTTTGGCCTGCATTTATTGGTGTTTATCATAGCTGAATTTTCTTAAAACCAAGTTTCTGGACATAAAAATCAAAAATTATCTTGATTGAACTCCTGCTTGTTTTTATTGTTTTAAGGTCTTTTACTATGTTCCTTGGTTTCCTCAAATACAGGCTTAGTTGACCTGGTCGACCTTTCTTTTATGGATTTTAAAAGATTGTTACACAGTATAGTGTTTCATTTCTTCTTTCTTTTCTTGGTTAGAAAGTTGGATGGCATATCGCTGAGATTTATATTTAGAAAGCATACTTCTAAAATTGTATTTGCATCTGCCTAGATGTTCACAGGAGCCTGTTGAAGTTGCTGGTCTTCCTGATGATATCAACCAAATTTTTGCTGGATATTACCATTCTGCTGCAATTTCAGGTTACTTCATGTCTATTGTTGCAATTCTTTTCATCTTTGCACTGCACAATAACATTAATGTTTCCGAATTTTATGTTTTTGTGCAGTGTTTTGTTTGAAGAGGCGAGGAGAAGATTTTGTATTAGGAAAGCATATCAAAATTACACTAATCTGTCAGATTTCCAATTAGAAACTAAGTAGCAGAGTTCACCAACTAGAAAGTATCAGGTTGCCTTTATCAGGACCCTACCCATCTAGTGTAACTTTGATATAAAAAATTTCATAACTTTTTTCAATAAGCATGCGAAAAGTAGCATCATAAAAGGAAGTATCAGAAACTAAGTAGCAGAGTTCACCAACTAGAAAGTATCAGGTTGCCTTTATCAGGACCCTACCCATCTAGTGTAACTTTGATATAAAAAATTTCATAACTTTTTTCAATAAGCATGCGAAAAGTAGCATCATAAAAGGAAGTATCCTGACCTGCCTTTGAAATGAAATACTCAGTTGAACTAGTAATGACAGGAATAGGATGAAAGGAGAAATTAAAACTATGATCATCAGGGGCATACTCCTCCATCCAACACTCTGCAAAAGGACCGATCGTAGACCAAAAAAACAAGCCTAAACATCATGAAACCGAGGAGGAACATGTTGATCATCGAAGTTGGGTCATCTAAGTAAATAGTGTGGCATTTATTGTTTAGGATGATCATGCATAAACCATGTGGCATAATTTGATTTGTATCTATATATGTATTGATTAGCTTGGTAGCCTTTCTCCAATCAATAGATCTTCCAAAACCTATTTTGGTGTGGACTTGGTAACTTTTGGTCTTTGTGTGATATTGCTTGATTGGCATTGGGTGAGCTATGAATTGGGTTGAGGTTAGTTGATACAGTTTGTAGACAAAGAATCCAATGAAGGACAGTCCAACCATGTAGCTGTAATGTCCCCATTTTCCGAGTGATCACCTAATGGAGTTGGTTAGCCTATCGTATTCCCATAGGCTAAGTCGGAGGGCTAAGGGAATGACCTAATTGATTAAATATCATATTTAGTCAATTTTATTAGGGCAAATTGATGATGAGAGATGGCTTTGTATATTTTTGTGAGCTTATTGGTGAAGTCAAAATAAATAAAATAATTTGCCCTAGAGATGAGCGACCAAGGAGAGAGAAAAAAGGAATGAAAGGAAGGAGAAAAAAGATGGAAATACCTTTGGATATGTTGAGGAAAAAATAAAATAAATTAAAATAAGTTTTGGACGACCTAAGTGAAAGGTCAAACATGAAATATTGAATGCTTAAGTAGTTCGCTCCTCTTGGAGGAAGGAAATAAAAATAAGAAAAATAAAATACCTTGTCTAGGCCGGCCAAGATGGAAGAAGGAAAACAAAATAAAATATTTTATTTGTGTTTTTGGGCGCCTAGCATGCCTTGCATGAGGTCGGCCCTAAGGAGGAGAGAAATCAAATAAAATAAATATTTCTCCTTGAGGAGGTCAGCCAGATTTGGAGGGAAAAGGTGGCTATAAATATAAGATCATTTGAGGTCATTTCATCATCCGTTCATATTATATTTTCTTATTGATATTTTTTCTCTTGGCTGCAACTTTGGTTGGGCTTCATTCCAAGGACAAAAACCCTTGTGAATGTGGTGAGTTGGACGAAACCCTAGCTCATTTTGTGGAGGACTCATCATGAAGTTCTAATTGCACTTCATTGGAGACATTTGGAGGTTTGGAGTGTCATTGCATAATCAGATTTGCAGATTAGATTTGGTGCAGCATTGTTGTGGCATTTTGTGTGCATATTGCATTAAGATTTTGCCCTAATTTGGAGCGCCACTTGGAGCACACTTGAGCACCCATCTTTGGAGGGTGATTTTGCATGTTTTGGAGTAGCAAGCCCTATGCGCTTGCCAAGGAGGAATCTGCAATGTCCCTTTTTTCGGAGTGATCACTTAGTATATATGGCTAGCCTATTTTCATTCCCGTAGGCTAAGTTGGAGGTCTCAGGGAGTGTCCCACATGGCAAATTCTCACACTTAGATAATTTTGTAAGGCAATTTGAGTTTGGGAGATAATTTGATATATTTTTGTGATAATTTTGAGATAATCATTATGGATGAAATAAATTGCCCTCATGTGGAGTGAACCATCTTGGAGGATGGAAAGTGTGACAATTTATAATATTTTTCCTTGAAGAGGACGATAGGGTTTGAGGTTAATTTGATGGTATTTCATATGCCTAAGGAATTTGCCTTGGAGAAAGGAAAGATGAACAAATAATAAAATATTAATTAATCTTTGTTTGGGTGCCCATGAGGAGGTCGGCATAAGAAGGAATTCAATACAAAATTCAAATATTTAATTTGTATTTTGGGCACCAATCTAGCCTAGAGAGGGTCGGCCTACTTCGGAAGAGAAAATAATAAAAATAAAAGGGAATCATGCCTAGGTCATCCAGCTTGTGGAGAGGATGAAATCATGTATAAACAAAAGTTCGTTTGTGATCATTTCAACATATCTCTCTTTCATATTTTCACATGAGTTTTACTCTTTGGTTGCAACGAAAGTTGGACTTTGAATCCAAGGACGAAAACCCTTGTGATTCTTGGTGAGTTTGACGAAAATCTAGCTCATCTTGTGGAGGTTTTGTGACGGGAACCTAATTGTGCTGCATTGGTGATTTGTTGAGGAGAAGAGCAGAAATCATAATCAGATTTGGAGATCAGACTTTTGGATAGCGGTTAGTGGCAAGTTGTGTTGCTATTGGCCTAGGGTTTTGCCCTAGATTGGAGCGCCACCTTGAGAGGAAGGGCAAATTGCTTTGTGGAGGACGATTTTGGCATTTTGGGCAGATTTCACATTGGTTAGGGTTTCATATTTGGAGAAGACCTGATCGCCATCTTTTGGAGCAACATTCTTGGTGTTGGAGTTCATTTTGCATTAGGGTTTCAAGCCCTAAACTTGGCGCCACATTCTAGGAGGGCAATTTCATCATTTGATGCTCATTTGGCGATGTTTGGTATGTATAAATCCTAGGGTTTTAATTCTGATTTGGGACAGCGGATTTCTCAGCATGTTTGTCATGTTTTGCCCATGATTGGATGTACTTTTAGACTTCTATAAATCTGATTTATAACAGCAGAGTTGTCTTCAGAATTTCAGACTTGTGGTGTGCATTTATTGCTCATATATTGTGTGTTTCATGTAATTCATCTCTGATATTGGGCGAATAATTTAGGCATAATATTTGATGTGTTTGATATTCTATATTGGCTGTTATAAGTATTTCTTCAAGTTTGAAAACTAAAATTAGAAATTCAGAAATTAGGGTTTTGAGCAGAATTCAGAAAATCAGAAAATTAGGGCAGAAATCAGAATTTCAAAATCTGAATTTTAGGGCAGATCCCCATTTGGGATATTGCAGAATTCGCCCATATAGGGTTTGATTATTGAAGACTATTTCGCATTATTTGGTATGTATAATCATAGTTTTAGGTCTGATTTATAGAGCAGAAATTTAGGCATATGTTTGGCATGTTTGAGCCCAATAATTCATTGTAAAATCAGTCTAGAATATTCAGATTTGTAACAGCAGAAGTTTCCTACAGAAAATCAGATTTGTATATTGCATTTGGATGCCCTATCTTGTGTTATTTATGGTGGATTTTATGTTTGATATGAATATCAATTGGTAGCATCATTTGGCATGTTTATTTGTCATGTTTGGACACTTGTATGTTCGCTGTGATAATTTGTTTGAAATCAGAAAATAAAAATCAGAGATTAGAATTAGGGTTTTAACAAAAATAAAAATCAGAAATTTAGGGCATATCCCATTGGGGATATTACAGTGGTATCAGAGCTTTGATCTTGCTAGCTTGAAGGGCTTATTCATGTATGAATCCCAAAGATAGAGATTATATCACCTACAGAAGAACTGCTGCCCTAGATTTGGAAGGAGAGGCTATCATGGGTGACAAAAGTGATGAGGAACCTAGCACAAAGGATATCCTCAAGGACCTTGCTAGAGGACAGTGAGATCTCATGCAAATGATGTCTCAATTTATGCGACATAGTATGGGCAACAATGGAGGCAATAGAAGCAATGGACACAATGACAACAATGGAGAGACTAGCAATTTTGAGAACAATGCTGACATTCATTCTCATACATCCGTGGTTAGACCTCTTATGCCTACTTTCTTGGATCAACAAAGAACCTCGGAGAATGTACCACAAGTTACAGGTGAGAGCTTTGATAACTATAGGAGAGAGTGGGTATCATTAAGTGAAGAATGTTGAGCCGACTTGTCTTGGCATGATTTTTGCCAAAGAAAGTATAGGAACAAAGATAGACCCAGAGGAGAAAGAGGCAACAACAATAATCATGACTTGCAATGGAAATTGGGTAAGGTGAACATCACTCCTTTTGATGGTTCGGATAAAATCACAACACGAGCATGGATCCAAAAATTGGATAACTACTTCACATTGAGCCCTATGTACGAGAGAGATGCCATTCAGTTTGCTACACTACACTTGAAGGGAGATGCTCTAGATTGGTGGTACAATGGTATGGTGACTCAAGGACATAGCCTTGTTACTACTTATGTTGATTTCTCACAGAGGCTTATTGATAGATTTAATGAGACAAATCCTGAGTAGTTCTTCAGAGAGCTGGCACAACTTAAACAGAAGGATTCAGCGGACACATACATTTCAGAGTTTCAGAAGCTGGCCGTGTTGGTCCCGAATGTATCGGAGACTAGATTGACATATCTTTTTATTGAGGGACTAGAGGAGCCACTTCGTGGATGGGTGAAAGCCCTAGATCCACCATCTTTGAGGGAAGCCATCAAGAGGGCTAGAGGGATGAAGTTTTCAACACCTTCTAAGCCCAAGCTTCAGGGTAAGCCTTTGTCTTCATCACAAAAGGACCCTAGGAAGAATTTTCAGAAGGATTGGCCTAAGAGGACAACACCAAACATTGAGGCGAAGAATGAGCTAAGAAGGAAGAAGCTTTGCTTCTCATGCAAGGAGCCATGGGAGCCTGAGCATAGATGCCTTGGGAAAGGCAAGGCACATTTCATCGAGGTTATTTCAGACCTTGAGGATGATGAGGTCCAAGATACTATTTCAGAGAGTGATCATGAGGAGTAGCAGTTGGAGCTTGATGACATGGCACAAGGTACTATTGCTTTTCTATCAGGTGTTCCTAAGTATCATCGTTTTAGGGTAAGAGGAATTGTGAAGGGACAAAGAGTATCATGTTTGGTGGACAGCGGTGAAACACATAATTTCATTGATGAGGACTTTGTGGTCAAGAGAGGATTATAGATAGAGGAGTTTCCTAGATTCAGTGTCATGTTGGCGGATGGATTCAAGATGAGTTGCACTAGGAAGATCTCACAATTGAGCATTCAATTGGAAATCTATACATTTGTTGATGAGTTCTATTTAGTTGGAATTGGTGAGACAGAGATTGTGTTGGGAATCTAGTGCCTACAATCACTTGGAAGATACATTCAAGATTTCCAAAAGATGGAGCTAGAGTTCACATCAAAGGGTAAACAAATAATATTGAAGGTAGTAAATAATGGTACACCAAAGGACGTGACAGCCAAGAGGATGGAGGTTCGGATCAGCCTTGGAGAAAATACTATCACTAGTGAGTTATGTGATTTTCAGTTGGATACATCTCTTGGACTAGCACTTGATGATGAGCATCCAACCATGGAGGAAGAGGTGCTTGAGATCTATGAAGACACCATGAAAAGGTATAATGCAAGTTCTGATTTTCTGATTATGAACAGCAGTCCTTTATTTTCACATGATCATAAGGTGATAGCTAAATCATATGGGGGTGATAGTGGTCCTTACCTTGTTGATACTCAAGATTTGTTGGCTAAGCATGAGGGAATGGTTGTGGATCCAAGCCACAAACAATGTGATTTTGTGCATCATAGCATAGAAGATGTAAAGAGGACTCAAAACATGTGTGATGGGTTGCTAAAGAAGGCTAAGGAAGCCAAGTTGTTGGCTGCTCAAGCAGAACAACACCTACAGAAGATTAAGGAACAAAGAGTTCACATGGATCATGAAAGGAAACAACTAGACACATTTCTTCATCAAGCCCTAATACGTCCAAGGGAAAAAACTGTGGTGGTTGAGCATTTGCAGGATGAACCTCTTATGATAGTAAAACATGAAGAGCAATTGGATTTGCATGGATTTGTTGAGAGGTATGATTCTGAAATTTCATTTTGTGCAAATGATCTTAATCATGGGGCTCATGTCTCACATCATTTGGAGAGCCAATTGGAGGTTCAATGTCATGTCCCTATAATGATTTATAATTGAATAGTTTAATTAAAATAGAATATATAATATATTTATTTAAAATATATTATTCATATGTATTATTTTATTAATTTGATATAATTAAATATCTTATAAATATAAATATTTAAATATTATAAAATATATGAAATATATAAATTAACTAGATATATTATAAATATAAATATTTTAATATAATATTTATATGAATAATTAATAAGATATATTATTGTATATAAAAATAAATATTACAAATATTAATGAAGAGTCTCATCCATTAAGCTTGAAAGTAAAATAATTTAGAATAAGGCAAAGTAACATATAAAGATAATAGTCTACTTAGACAAAAATATTATCCCACGATATATGCTTGTGAATAAAACAAGATAAAAGAGCTCCCAGTACTTAATAACAAATGTATTTATTTATACTATATATATTATATAAATAATATACTTTAATATATATTTATAATATACTTTAAATAATATACTATATAATATAATATATAGTATATTATATAAATAATATGCTATGTATATATATAATATAATATATATATTATTCAAATTAATATCACTCCTTAATATGTAAGGAAGGAGGATATTTATAAGTGCAACGATTAAGTTGGTTAACACCAGCAATCATATTAATAAATATATCTAATAATATAAATACAAATATTATTATTATTATCTTATATTGTAATATAAATATAAATAATATAATATAAATCATATATCATTCATTATGATATAAATGATATAATATAAATAATATAAAATAAATAATATATCATTAATGATATAATATAAATACAAATAATATAAATGAATAATAAGATAAATAAATATCTTTTAACCTATCCTCTTATGATAAGGGAGTTACGTATGGTTAGAACTAGTTTTACCACAAAAGGGAATTAATATTAAGTAACAAAAATTATAAGAGGGTAAGTATGTCTTTTACCACCAAGCATAATAAGAGATGTACCTCTTCGAATATATCCCTTGAAAGAGAAATAAATAAAGGTTGTGAGATAGAAGGAAAACATCATCAGAAGAATCAGCAGTAAAAGTGTGTGAAATATATATTATAAAATATATAAACGACAACAACAATACAATAAAAATTATATTACGGTGGCATAGGTACGAAATCCCAGGTAAAGCTCCAACAGGTAAGTAAGTATTTATATTTAATTTGTTCAATCTATAATTAGTAAAAATAAATGGTTAAGATTATTATATATAAAAAAAATAAATATATGCTTATTGTAAATGATAGATAAATACACTAAAACAAACTATGAATTGCATAGGGATAAACTAATATAATGAATAAATGTCAATAATATATGGTCAATTTTGATGTAAGGCCATGATGTCCTAATATAAGGCATCTCGTGTTAAATGATAATGAGAACAATTATGGCATCTATGAAATCAAATAAAAGATAATGAAATCAAATAAAAGATAAGTTGGTGGTATGCTTGGAGTTGACTTAGAGTCTCCCTTTAACCCCTCTATCACCTCTAAGGTATGACGTAGTTGAAATAGTTTATTTTAGCCCAGGTATCTCTCGACTGGACGTAAGTCCCTCGACCAAGTGATCAGGAACCCCGTGTGTGGGTGAAATCCTTGGGCCTGGAAGAACTTGTAAAAGTTAATTTTGCTCTACGGATGGTGACTCTCGTCTGGATGAGGTACTCCGTGTGTGAGTGAAATCCCACGAGCCAAATGGTGAGGAACTCTGTGTGGGAGTGAAACCTTTGGGCCTCCGTAAGAGATGGAACTATTTCTTTAATGAAATCATACTTGGTGAGCTAGAGCTGGTTAACGCAAGAGTCTACCATAAGTCACTCACAAGTCATATCACGAACCAATGATAAAAATGAATAACATATATATGAATGTGCTTATAAATTGAATGCATGATGACGAAACAAATATATGACCTTAATGTGAATATAATCTAATATGTTATAGTCTTAATAAATTTATAAAAAATGAATCGAATACTAATGTTCTCTTTTACTAAGTTGAAATTGTGCAAGGTTGAGAAAAATTTCGGCTTACTAGAAGGGGACATTACATTCAAGTCATGGTCAAGGAAGAGGAAGTTATACCCACACTTGGTGGACCAACAAATCATGATAAGTATGTATGTGTAGAGAAGAACACTCTTGATTCAGATTTGATGAGGAGTTTAACCATTCTTGGAGAGCTCAATGAATCTACTTGTGTTTTTCCACTACACCGTTATAATGCTGATTCTTTGACGGAGCATAGGGCTGTCCTAATTTCAGAACTTGAGATATGTGAAGAGGATGTCATGGAGGTATCCGATTTTGAGAGGTATATGCTTGTAGATTTTGGGTTTCAGCTGGTCATTAATCTATGTCATGGGTATGAGCATTAGAGCAGAAAATTTTTAGACTTGGTCCATTGGTTTTCAGCATACATTTTGATGATTAGTGGCTGTTCTACATTGCTGTTCATGGAGTTTTCAGATTGTACATTGGTGTTTGTAGCTGTTTGGATGGAATTGGGTGCATGGGATTATCACTTCAACCCATGGAGACTGAGCGTTGAGGAGACTTTATCATTTTATGACAGCAGCAACACTCCCATGATGATTATAGGTTTGATTATGAGTTTTACTAGTGCTGTTTTGATTTATATCAGCAGCCTACAATGGATTTGCATGCTTGATTATGCACATAGGATGGACACTTTTCACATCCATATGAGACAATTCAGATTTAGATGGATAGTTTGTTGTTGGCATGATGAGAGACACTTATCTCTTCATTTTTAGTTGGTGTGATGGTGTAATAATTTCGCATCCAGGTATCGGTGTGATTGGTACAATATTTCATAGGGATCTTGGTGAGTTGCGCCTTCGCGACTTCAATAGTATGCGCCGGTTAGTTTGAACACCGACTTTTACCATATCTTTTACCTAGAAGCTCATCTTCGCACGAAATCTTGCCAGGATGTGTGGAATGACATTACGAAGGTTCCCTCCATGCCATTTTGCTCCAGACTTCATAAAACGTGAAATTTTAAAATTCCCGTAAAATCGCCGACGCAAACTTCTGGCATTAAAATCTCCCAAATGGTTGAGAATTTGGCTGCGATTCTTTTTGCACTTTAGGTGAAATGCAATCAAGAATCTTCCCCTGAAAGAATTTTTGCCCAGCTCTTACGGATCTCCGAAAACAATTGTTTCCATAAATAAGCCTGTGGAGCCTCAAAACAACGATTCAACGAAAAATTGAAAATTGCAAATTTGAACCAATTAATGTCTTCTTGCTGCAGAGAGATGCTTGAAAACACCAAAGCAAACCAAAACACACACCAAAACTGAGAAAATAAAATGAAAATATTTTTGGGCGATGCAGGTGTTGATTTAAGACAGACAACTGAGAGGGGGAGGGGGGGTGAATTAGTTGTCCCAAAACTTTCTTTTCTTTAAACACTTAAATCCTTCTTGTAATTCAACAGTATAATAATAAATCAATCATGGAAGCACAATGCAATAATTTAAGAGCAGAAATGCATTAACACATATGACACTAAGATTTTAACGTGGAAAACCCGGTTAAGGGAAAAACCACGGGGTGACAAACCCAAGATTGTATTCTTTGTTAAAAGAATAAGAAGAAAATGGCACATGCCAATTAGGGCTCACTGCTCGAGCACACTGCTCACAAGAGGCCCATTGCCTACAGGAGACACACTGTCTACAGAATAATAAATATTACATACTTGAACTGAAGATTAGCATCTTCACCATGCTTGAGTCAGTTCCATTTAAGCTCAACACTTCTGCTCTGCTTTTCGCTCTTCTCCTCTCTGCCACTTCCTCATTTTTTTTTAGATACTTTGAAATGACTTCACAACTCTTATTTATACAAGACATCGACTTTGGGATAATCATCAAAGTCGGCACAATACATACTTTATTTTATTACAGAGAAAATACACAAATACAACTTGACTTATTACAAAAGACTTCATGCGAATCACCACACTGTCGGCCACACATATCTGGGACTTCAATCTTCTTTGAGGAACACGCCATGCTTCGTAGAACATATTCAAGATCATCTGCAAGATGTGTAAAACATCTGGTCGGCCATGATTAGGAAGAACATCATCACCTGGAAGTAAATCTTCAATTACGAGCTCAATCTTCAATGCGGACCACCAACACGAACTGGACACAATCTAGAGACCCCCACAAGCTTTCTTGAATCACCAAGAACATCCACACCACTTTTGCTTACTGAAATCATTCACATTTTCATCTGGAACTTCAAGAACACAGTCTGTCATCACTATCACATTAGAATAAATGCTTGCGGACCTCTAGACCACGAACCAATTGAGTTGTCAATTCACATTGGCTTCCTAAACACTCCACCAAATCCGCAGAACATGATATTGCATTTCCGAATCTCACCGGACCTATTTGTGTCACTCTGTCACCTCTGAACATCTGCCAGAACTAGTTTTACTCATATGGCCATAACTTCTTCAAATCTTCATGCGGACTTCTCAAATCTTGACTGGATCATCTTTCGACACATATCTACAAACCCTTTGATGCACATCCTCTGATCTTCATCTTAGCTGGGATCTTCACTTCATAGAGCTTCACTGTCTTCACTGCTCTTCTCTATTTCTGATAGGACTAATTTTCTCAATATCCTCAGCACACAGCTCATCTAATCCTTGACATCAATGTAACAGGAGTATGTTGACATCAATGACAACACCGGTTAGGCCCATACTTGCAACAATCTCCCCCTTTGTCATTGATGGCAACATATGATGTGAAAAACTGTTTTAACCATCAAGACAAGAACTTCTCCTCACTAACTGACATAACTCCCCCTATCAACAACAATCATTCATATGTCTTCTCTTTCTTTACTGCTCCCCCTTTGATCAACAACCACTTTTGTTTTTCACATCTTCTCTCCCCCTTTGACATCAATGGCAAAGGGCACATACTTGCATCAATCAGAGTCATACAGGCTGCTCCCCTGAGTAGCAGCTTCCTATCATCAATCCGGACCACAAGATATGATTGTGAGATCCACCGGACTGATGCACATTAGTGGACCTTAATTCAGAACCGGAGGGGTAATAACCCCTAACTTCTCCCTGAGATACTCAAAAGAGTCCTTAGGTAGAGGTTTAGTAAAGATGTTTGCAATCTGATCCTTAGAGGGCACAAACTCCAATCTGACTTCATTCTTGTTCACCTGCTCTCTCAAAAAGTGAAACTTGATGGATATATGTTTTGTTTTTGAATGCAACACTAGATTTTTTGATATATTTATTGCACTTGAATTATCACAGAAGATTGTGATAGGTTCCTCATACTCCACTCTGATGTCTCTTAGCATTTGCTTCATCCACAATACTTGAGTGCAACTACCTGCTGCTGCAATATATTCTGCTTCTGCAGTATACAGAGATATTGCCTCTTGTTTCTTGCTCAGCCAAGAAACCAATCTTTTCCCTAAAAAGAATGCACCACCACTGGTACTCTTCCGGTCATACACATCTCCTGCCCAATCCGCATCTGTGTATGCATGAAGAGAGAAATCATGATCTCTAGGATACCATAAACTATACTCAACTGTTCCTTTTAGATATCTGAGAATCCTCTTGATTGCCATGACATGAGATTCTTTAGGATCAACTTGGAATCTGGCAACAAGACCAACCACATTCATAATGTTAGATCTAGTTTGAGTAAGATACAGTAGTCCTCCAATCATTGACCTATACTTTTTTTGATCATCTTTAGGAGAGCCATCATCTTTGCTCAGTTTACATCCGGTTGCCATGGGAGTATTCATTGGTTTTGAGTCTTCCATCCCAAATTTCTTCAACAATTCTTTCACATATTTGGTGTGAAATGAAGATTCATTTCTTTGTTTGAGTGATTTGCAGACCCAAGAAGAAATTCATTTCCCCAAACATGGACATCTCAAATTCACTTGTCATTTGATTTGCAAAAGTTTTACACATACTATCTCTTCTTCCTGTATTTCAGGATTCTCCGGATCAGTTTGGATCTGAATTTCAGAAGGGGCTTGAACCAAAACATCATTTTGATCTTCTTCATATTCATAAAACCTTGAGGGTTTTTCAATGCCTTCATCAACCTTCACATTTGTACTTTCTATAATCTTTCTCAATCTCTTGTTATAACACCGGTATGCTTTGCTTTGAGTAGAATAACTCAAGAATATTCCTTCATCACTTCTAGCATCAAATTTGCCAAGGTCTTCATCTCTTTTAATGTAACATTTACTACCAAAGACTCTGAAATACTTTATAGTGGGAGTGATGCCAAACCAGAGTTCATAAGGGGTCTTACCAGTATTGCTTCTGATTTGTACTCGATTAAGAGTATAGACAGCAGTGCTTACAGCTTCCCTCCAGTAGATCTGAGGAACATTTGCTTCCATCATCATGGTTCTAGATGCTTCCTGGATGGTCCGGTTCTTTCTCTCCACTACTCCATTCTGTTGTGGAGTCCTTGGAGCAGATAACTGTCTTTTTATCCCATGTTTCTCACAGGATTTTATGAACTCTCCAGATGTGAATTCTCCACCTCTATCAGACCTAAGACACTTTATGTTTAACCCGGTTTCATTTTCTACCATAGCCTTGAATATTTTGAATTTCTCAAGAGCTTCAGATTTCTCTTTTAGAAAAGTCACCCACATCATCTGGGAATGATCATCAATTAGTAACATGAAATATCTATCACCTTGCAAACTCTTGATTCTTGCCGGTCCACATAGATCAGTATGTACCAAGTCCAACAATCCGGTAGAAGATTGTTCCTTACTTTTGAATGTGACTCTGCTCTGCTTACCCAATTGACATTCTTTGCACAAACTGTTAGTAGGTTTCACCAGTCTTGGAAGATCTCTTACAAATTGAGTGTTGCTTATCTTGGTCATATTATCAAAATTCACATGACACATTGTCCTATGCCACAACCAACTTTGATCAATTTGAACAAATAAACAACTTTTGCCAGTACCAACCAAGTGGAAGATGTTACCTTTTGTTTGAGTACCGGATGCAATCTCTGTTCCAGAACTTTCAGAGATCTTACATTTTCCATTTTTGAATCGGAGATCATAGCCTTTGTCCACCAACTGCCCAACATTGAGAAGATTGTGCTTCAGACCTTCAACATACAGTACATCACTGGTTTTGTTCTTTCCATCAAAAGAAATAGTTCCTATGCCTCTGATTCTGCCAGTAGAATTATCACCAAATTTTACAACTCCTCCATATCTTTTCAAATCTATGAACTTATTTTTGTCACCAGTCATATGGTGGGAGCATCCACTGTCAATGACCCAATCATCCTTTTCTTCAACTTGGGCAGCCAGAGCTCTTTCTATCATTTTATGATTGACAGATTCAGAGGGCATTGGATCTTCTTCCTTGATGGCAATAAACACCCAGTCACTTCCGGATTTGTTTCCTGTCTCTGATTCATCATTTGTTACTCCATCATCATCATCGTCATGAACATAGTAACATTTCTTTTGGAATCTTGATCTGTTTGGATTTGTCCTTGAAAATCTTTCCGGACATCTTGAGGCAAAATGACCAATCTTGTTGCAGTTGAAACATTTGAAGGGCAATTTTCCTTCATACTTACCATATCCTCTTGGCAGTCTTTTTGCAATAAGGGCTTCAAGTTGAGCAGCTTGTGCTTCATCTTCTTCCAGATCTTTTCTTGCTTTTTCCTACCATGATAGTTTCTTTGAGGAGTTCTCACCTGAATCATACCTTTGTTTGCCTTTTACACAGGCACTAGCTTTGAATGCAGATTCAGTTTTGGGGGGTGCATCTCCAAACTCAGCTAATTCAAATGCAGCTAATTTTCCAACCAATTGATCTCTTGTGATATTTGATAAAGATCTGAACTCTTCGATAAAGATCTGAACTCTTCAATAGTAACAACCTTGTGTTTGTAAGTAGGAGGTAGGGATCTGAGAACTTTGGCAACAATCTCATTTTCATCCAAGGTTCCACCAGCACACCTAATGCCACAAACAAGTTCATTAACTTTTGGCATAAATGTAGTGATATTCTCATCTTCATTTATTTTCAGGTTTTTGAATTTTCCTTTCAGACTCTGTAGCTTGACAGACTTAACATATTTGTCTCCATGCAGAAGTTCCAGTTTTTCCCAAATCTCATAGCAGTTTTTAAATCTATAACATTTGTTAGCTTTGAATCAGATAAGGCACTTAATAAAGCTTCTTTAGCCCGAAGATTGTCTTCAACATCTTTGATTTCATCTACAGTTGTCGGACCATTCTTTGGAGGAACATACTTCTTTGAAGTTATGGTCCAATATTGCATTCTCATACATTATAAGTGACATTCCATGCGGCTTTTCCAAAGAGTGTAATTAGTTCCATCAAACCTCGGACTATCCTTCTTGTAGGAAAACATCCTGGATCTCCTCAAGCGGTTAAGCTCTTTTAGAGGAACTTAGCTCTAATACCAATTGTTGATTTAAGACAGACAACTGAGAGGGGGGGGTGAATCAGTTGTCCCAAAACTTTCTTTTCTTTAAACACTTAAATCCTTCTTGTAATTCAACAGCATAATAATAAATCAATCATGGAAGCACAATGCAATAATTCAAGAGCAGAAACGCATTAACACATATGACACTAAGATTTTAACGTGGAAAACCCGGTTAAGGGAAAAACTACGGGGTGACAAACCCAAGATTGTATTCTTTGTTAAAAGAATAAGAACAAAATGGCACATGCCAATTAGGGCTCACTGCTCGAGCACACTGCTCACAAGAGGCCCATTGCCTACATGAGACACACTGTCTACAGAATAATAAATATTACATACTTGAACTGAAGATTAGCATCTTCACCATGCTTGAGTCAGTTCCATTTAAGCTCAACATTTCTGCTCTGCTTTTCGCTCTTCTCCTCTCTACCACTTCCTTATCTTTTCTCAGATACTTTGAAATGACTTCACAACTCTTATTTATACAAGACATCGACTTTGGGATAATCATCAAAGTTGGCACAATACATACTTTATTTTATTACACAAAGAAAATACACAAATACAACTTGACTTATTACAAAAGACTTAATGCGAATCACCACACTGTCGGCTACACATATTTGGGACTTCAATCTTCTTTGAGGAACACGCCATGCTTCGTAGAACATCTTCAAGATCATCCGCAAGATGTGTAAAACATCTGGTCGGCCATGATTAGGAAGAACATCATCACCTGGAAGTAAATCTTCAATTACGAGCTCAATCTTCAATGCGGACCACCAACACGAACTGGACACAATCTAGAGACCCCCACAAGCTTTCTTGAATCACCAAGAACATCCACACCACTTTTGCTTACTGAAATCATTCACATTTTCATCCGGAACTTCAAGAACACAGTCTGTCATCACTGTCACATTAGAATAAATGCTTGCGGACCTCCAGACCACGAACCAATTGAGTTGTCAATTCACATTGGCTTCCTAAACACTCCACCAAATCCGCAAAACATGATATTGCATTTCCGGATCTCACCGGACCTATTTGTGTCACTCTGTCACCTCTGAACATCTGCCAGAACCAGTTTTACTCATATGGCCATAACTTCTTCAAATCTTCATGCGGACTTCTCAAATCTTGACTGGATCATCTTTTGACACATATCTACAAACCCTTTGATGCACATCCTCTGATCTTCATTTTAGCTGGGATCTTCACTTTATAGAGCTTCACTGTCTTCACTGTTCTTCTCTGTTTCTGATAGGACTAATTTTCTCAATATCCTCAGCACACAACTCATCCAATCCTTGACATCAATGCAACAAGAGTATGTTGACATCAATGACAACACCGGTTAGGCCCATACTTGCAACAACAGGATCGCTGTTGGACCTGGATGCTTCTGCATTAGCCCCATACCTGCCAAAACTCTTATTGGTCTGTTGTGCATAATACAAAAGGGATTCACATCACTCCAAAAAAGCTGTTGAATCATTTAGAAGGGTCTGCCACCCAATTTGCTTCAAGGGTTTATAGATTTTGTAAGTTTGCAAGTTGCCTTTTATGATATATCATATATTTTAATAGGAGTTGCCGTTGATATTTGATGTTTGTTGTTTTGCATCATTTTCTATCAATATTCAGAAATGTATTAGCAGGGTAATATTTCATATAATGGGTTCTCTGAATATTATCTCTGATATTTTTAATATGTTTTAGAAGGATTATCTGTAGTTATAAACTAGAAATTGCGTGTTTACATTGTCAATAATTTTGATTGTAGAAATTTGTGTGGTTTAATGTTAGGTTCATAATGATATCAAATAAGTTTGTAATGTAGCTTGCAAGGCTCAGCCGCTAGGGTTGCATATCAACATTTCAGATTTGGTAATTGCATGTATTGTAAGTTGTGTGGCTTGCCACTAGCAAGCATAAATAAGTCTAATAATTCTAGTTACTGTATGTTCTCACCTTGCCCATTTTGGGATCTCAGTGATTAGAAAGTGGTAGAATTTGTGCATGAATACTAGGTTGTTTTCAAATTATCAAATATTCTAGTTTGGGACATTATTTTGTATGTGCACTCTTTGAATTCAAGAATGTCTAGTTTTCAACTTATTTTCTTCTTATTATGTTGATCTAATAATATTTGGAAACATTTTTGACCACTTCTAATATGCTAATTGCGTATGGAATGGGAAATGGTTCTTTCTTTATTACTGCATTCAAACATCAAAGTCTTCACATACTAGTAAATTACGTATATTCTATTTAGGAGTTATTACTTCTGGGGATGCTTGTTCACTATTTTCTACTTGGAAATTGTAAGAACCCTGCTGATTCTAACTGTTTCCAACTGGTATGATGATGATGCAATTTTTTTGTTTTTTGATTGTTTTATGGTTTTTTGTGTTTTTTTTGAAAATATTGATGCCAGGAAAGAAATGACAATGAAGAAATGCAAGCTACAGGAAAGCAAATGCTAATTGCTTTCAAACATGCTAATTATGAATTCAAGAATGTCTAGTTTTCAACTTATTTTCTTCTTATTATGTTGATCTAATAATATTTGGAAACATTTTTGACCACTTCTAATATGCTAATTGCGTATGGAATGGGAAATGGTTCTTTCTTTATTACTGCATTCAAACATCAAAGTCTTCACATACTAGTAATTTACGTATATTCTATTTAGGAGTTATTACTTCTGGGGATGCATGTTCACTATTTTCTACTTGGAAATTGTAAGAACCCTGCTGATTCTAACTGTTTCCAACTGGTATGATGATGATGCAATTTTTTTGTTTTTTGATTGTTTTATGGTTTTTTGTGTTTTTTTTGAAAATATTGATGCCAGGAAAGAAATGACAATGAAGAAATGCAAGCTACAGGAAAGCAAATGCTGCAAATGAAGCTATCTTATTATTAGATTAACTCTATTAGCTTTTTACATAGAAATCCATACCCGGATGATGAGGAGATTATATTTATTGAAATCTGGACATTATGACAGCAAGCTGCAATCACACTAAAAAGTTCGAACTGCCTCCTTGAATGATTTCTCCACCAAATGCCTTTAGAGTAATAGGCGTCCACAATGGAGAAGGTCTATGCACAAAAACCAAGGCATTTTTGTCCTTGCTTCACATGCCTGGCAGCAATGATGATACGGCTGGCTGTAGAGAGGCTGTACGGCCCTAGAAAACCGTGCACAATTTAATAAATGCAGCCACCCAATATTTAATGCTTATCCTTCAGATCTGGTCTGTAACCCTTGCAATACTTTCACCAATCTGCTCTATTTTGACTTTTGGATGAAGCCAAATCTGATGGCAAACCTTCAGGGGGTATTTTACACCCTCAGATTGCAAAAACAATGAAGAAGCTTGTTCTCCAATTCTGGTAATGGTGCCAAACTGTAGAAACCCTTGGTCTCCTTCACAATTCCCAAAGAAACTCACAAAAGACATTCAAGTGTTCATATGGATGATGCCAATTTGCTTTTTGAGCCTTTATATACTTCTCATGGATGGCACGATTTCCAACAAGCTTTATTAGTGAAAAAAAAAATATTTCAAATAGCTTTTTTTGACTTTATGATATAATCTTATACTTAGGCGTGCTTTTTCCATAAAATCATTAATGACTCATTAACTTAAAAATGGCCCCCACTTTATAAAGTTAAATTATAACTTTATAATATACCTTTTTATAATTAAATATCATTTAAGCCATTTAAATATTAATAACTCATTACATAATCACATTTTCACCATGCCATCTGAAACTAAAGTCAACACTGCAAATCACAATATGTCTAGGTGCCCTGCTATAAATAGTAACACTGAACTCCAATGCCTAAATGATTTACTATAAATAGTAAGTATGCCAATCTGAGTCCAAAAACCTCTGCAAAAGCCTAATCTTGAACCAAACAAAGCACTGGAGAGAAGTAATGTCACCAACTGACCAGGTAACTGCCTCAGAGGACCCTCTGTCGAAGTCCATTAGCCTATGAGGGTCAAAAAAATAGGCTAATCCCTTTGCAACTGGAACTAGCTAAGAAGGGGATATTACAGAAATTTATATCAGTTTCCAATATTCTCTCTATTTTTTTGTTTTCCTGAGCTGTTTAATAAGGGTTCATGCAGTTATTTCCTCAAACACTTTGCTTCTGTTTGATTCTTGATATGTTTCAATATGTTTTCGTTTGGGATCATTCAATATGCAGTTTGTGATAGTATTTGCTCAAATAATAAATAGTAATGCTTGGAAACGCCATGAAAAAATCATCAAACACTTTGCAAGTAAAGAACAACAATAATAACACAATCTAGTGCTCCTTTTTGAAGAGCTCACGTACCTTTTTAAAACTCCACATTGAAGACATAACAAGCATCAAATTTATGGGGCCCTCCAATCACTATCATGTGCGCCTCCTCAAAGTCCCATGATTTGTAATCCCACTTTTTAATAAGCTTTAACTCTTAGAAAAGAGTATGGCAGTCATAAAGAAGGTACGGTTGGAAAAATAACTAGGGCTTTAACCCTCCACAATACTCCACCATATTCATGAATAAATATTTAGTCGAATCTCCCACAAAAAAACCATAAATTTGTATTTGTCCTCAAATCTCACAAATTTGCAATGAAGCCCTTCTGCAACAAACTATAGAATGATAAATCTTTCTGCTCCAACACCTTCGAAACCAGATCAATTAAGTGCACCTGCGAAATTTGAGTGATTCCATGTAATATCCCAAAATGGGATATTTTGGACAATTTTGGATTTACAGACTTTCCAAAATATCTAAATTAATTTTCTGCTCAAACCTTAATTTCCGAAGTAAAAATCAGACTTGAATATTCAACTAGGGCAGCCCATAAAACACCTCAAAACATCATAATTTCATCACAAACATGATCAACCATAATATACTTGCATTTCACCATCAAATGAACGCCAAATCCACTTCATTTATCCAACACACATGACTGATTAAATCAGAAGTCTGCTGCTACAAAATCTGAGTTTTACAAGTCTTCAAGTACACCAACAAAATAGGGCAAACATGACAAACATGCCCAACAATGTTCTGCCCTAACCCTAAGGGTTATGCAAAATGACCTTCAAAAGGATAGGGAAAGATCTCCTATGTGTGCTGCTCCAATTAGGGCATGAAACCCCAGGTCTTCAACTCTCCAATGCAAAGGAAATCTGCTCCAAAAAGGTGTGGTCAGGTCTGAGATGTTCACTGCTAAAAATGATGATGCAAATGGTGCCAAAAGAAGCCAACAACTCCAACAAAAGATCCTGCAAAGGTGGCGATCAAGAAGTAGGGTCAAACCTTAGGCAAGCTAGCTCCATTCCACCAATGAATCCACTACAATCAAGTGCAAATCAGGTCTGCTCCTCTGCTGCTCCAAATCAGAAATAAAAACATGCACAAGAACCACCCATATGCCTCCAAAGACAAATCGCTCTTCCTCCAATGAAGGGCGCTCAAACTAGGGCAAATCTTCTCTTCAAAAAATGACCAATTCACACCAAGGAAGTGCCACTAACAATGATCTCCAATCTGATTTAGAATTCTGTGTAATGATCTGCCCTAAATTTTTTTTGGAAACAAGAAGACAACACTGAATGCTATGAGCAAGTTCCTCCACACTCTTCTGATCACCCAGATCCCGATGTGGGCAAGGTGAGAGCATACAAATGCTTCAGAGTTAGCATTGAAACCATAAACAATTGAAGTAACAATTTTTCACTTATTCAATGGGAAAGTACAAGGAAAGTAAACCAGGTGCATGCACTTATTCAGTGAGAACTTGATCTATGCATGAAAAGTAAATCTAGGTGCATCCACTTATTCAGTGGGAACCTGAGGTCTGAAGTACTGAAAGGAAGACACATCCACTTATTCAGTGGGAAGCCATGTAAAGTACCCTACTTAAAATGATTGAAATTTTTCCTTGCTGTCCCAACTTTGTTTGATAATATTTCTTGCAACCGTTTACCATATAAACATCAAATACGATGAACAAACATGTGTAACATCAAACCATCAAATACCATACTTTATGGAAGCCTTCAAATGAAATACAAACCAATGTTCAGTGGCTGGAAATGATGACAGTCATTGACTGTTTTATATCAGACCTTATTCTTTACACATAAATGCATGCAAATGGATCAAAACTTGTATAATATCAATGCCAAAACCCTCTAGAATGATTAATACATCAACTCAGCTCAGCTGGGCCTTGAATGAGGCTTAAAAACATGACTGATATGACTGTAAATTCGCTGCTACAGGAATGCTACAGGAGCTGAAATAGCTGTTACAACCCAGCAGGAAAGACCAATACAAAACCCATCAAAATATTCCTTTTCCAAGCAAGCGATGAGCGCCTATATGAAGTAATTGCTTTGATATGCTTCCCAATGATATCACTTTGTCTTCAAACTTCAAATGTCTTCAAGAAACCAACCTATAAACCCTGCAAGTTCATATTCCAGCTTGCTGTCATAAAATCAGACCAAGTAAAATATGCAAAATCTCATGTAAATCACTTCTAAACTCAAATCAGTTACCTTGGCTAAACTCCTCAATGACCAAGAGTTTCATATGATATGAAAATTCACTCCAAACTTCACTAATTCAACTTGCAATTCAAGCACAAATGGTGAAATCTGAATGTTAACACCTCACAAATGGATATGGGGCCATCACCATATCAAACAAGGGGTCATCACCTTGTCAATTGACTGAAATTTACAATTCTCAGCAATAAAACACAAAGTAGAAAAACTTACCAAAGATCAATAGTTTTGAAATGAAATTGGAAGGCTCTATTTATGCTCCTCATGGCTGGACGTCCCATTCCTTTAGCAAATTTGCAAACATTTTGAAGTTCACCAATAGAAATCCTTCCAAATGAAATATTTTAAATGCATGGCATTGTGAAAACAAGCATTTAAAATCAATCTTGATTATTTTAAATGCATAACATCGATCCTCTATGCAAAACGCCCCTCCTTCCTTGGGTGGCAATTATCCTGGCATGCTTTTATTTAATAAAATTCACTTCCTATAGCTGGGCGAATGCATCCTTGTTGGGATTTGAACATTTAAAAACTTCCTTTTGACATAGTCGATCCATAACAACTCTTAGGCGAATGTTCCATTGGCCGCTTGGCATTGAATATTGATGTTTTTTGCATTTAAAAAACTCTTATTTACCTATGCGTCGATCCTTCCCAGCCATTGGGACTTTTGCTAATAGAATCATGCTTCAAAATCATAGTCGATTCTCCTCTTGGGCGATTGGCACTCTTGTCAATGCAAACAATCCTTCATAATTGATAATCGCTCCTCCTTGGTGGTCGTTGGCTTCTTAAACAATGCACATACCGATACAAAATTCAATGAAGCATTTAAAATTGTTTTTCCACATGAGCGAATTGCTCAAAGTCCCATGATATCCTCTAACCGTTGGCACAATCCACTAGCCAATTCCAACTGATTGCACATAATCCCATGCGGTCCACCTCACATAGGCCCTATCTTCCCAATCGAGGGCACATGATCCAACACAATGTTTGAACCTGCAATTCTCTATTGGCCAAATGGCTCCAAACTCTATGCAATTATCTTATCCTTGTGTTGACTCCTTCGCCTATGCCAATTTTCCTTTCAACACATGCAAACTTATCTTGATTGTTAGAAATAGACATAGGAAAATGTTATTAAAGATTTCATTTCCCTTGTCCACTTGGCATGAGTTGCTCCACTAGAGAAAATAATGAAAATACAATTTTGAATATTGCATTTTCCATGACACCAATCTCTATACATGACATTTGGCTAAATAAAATAATATCTCCTATCAACACTTGCCAAAATCAACAAAAAACACTAGTCGAGCCAACATTCCGGTTCTACATGCTATAGAAACAAGCTTAAACTGGAAAATCATTACTTATCTCAAAATGGGGACATTACAAGCCATTACAACATTTGCAACTATGAGAGTAATTACAATGAAGATTCATCAAGTTGCAAACTGAGATGATTAGTTCATAAACCCAAATTCAGAGATGAAGGATATCAACATGATCAAAGATGGGAATGTGCATTAATCTCATCATGACATATTACCTTACTGCTGTATGTTGCCAGTGATCAGAAATCTCTATTGCTGCTGTTCAATGAACCCTGCAGAGGAAGATGCATGCATCAAGATATTTAGAACTTCATCAAATCTGCCATCTCAAGTCCTCCAACCTTCAACTCTGAACTAGATGCCACTGTATGACTGATTCCCATTTTCAACGACTGCAGTGAAAATATCTGAGAGTCCTCACATCCATACTGATCTTGTACAACTTTCTGGGTGGTGTGGCAAGGCTGGGATCACTTATATCAGCACAGATTTGCCTAAAAACTGCTCAGGACTGAGCATACACCTTGCAAACCGAGGTTCAATCATCAATATAGGCATAACAATCAACTCCCATGTGCTTGCATTATCAAACCCACTGCTACAGTACGGCCAGCTGAGTGCAAGGATGGATCTAATGAAATCTTATCAGCAAAAACTCATTGTATCTTGTTTGGAATGAGGTCGCCTCCACCTCAAAGACAATCTTTCACCTTCAGCAATCACAACAATGGTCAAAAACATCAACACTCAAACCCCTACGTCCAAGTACAACCTGAAGCTGTACGGCCAGCATGAAACATTACAAATTTCAAGGAAAGCAACTATCTTACTCACCAAAAACATTCAATAAATCGCACACCATATACCAAAAACTTTCTCAATCCAAAACTTATCAAAACACATCGAAATCCATGATGGCTCTATGCAACTCTTGACAGTGAAGCTGCCTTTTCCAGCTAGGGTGGATATCTCACCACCGAAACTAGACTTCTTCAAGAGAGTTTTCGTTCTCAAGAAGGATGAAGATCTCATAGGTTCATTCCTGCAGCATAACAATATCTCAACAAGCATAAACCTCCAAATGAGGTCTCATCTTCCTTTTATAGGCACTTTTTAGGGGTTTGCACAATAAAATGAATTATAAAATAGAGAAATATACTTTTCCCCACAAACTTCCCTATTCCATCACTTTAGCTCTTACTTTTATGTGCCTAGATGAAAGATTACCTTTTCCCCTTTCCAATGAGCTATTATACCATAGCACTTTATTATTATTTGCCAAATTATAAGTCTAAGTGCAAATAATTAACTATTAGCTTATTAAAATACAACCTTTTGCGGAAAATCCTAGACTTCACCAAACTGCCAAATAAACTGTACCAACATAATCCACAGGGTTTGGAATGAATGACGATGCCTTCTAGATGATTTTTTAAAAATAGACGGCTCCTCCAAGAATCTTGGAGAGCTATCCAAGAAGCCGAATCAACTTCTGAAAGTTGCATTGACATCCTGAAACATCACTGAGCTCAAATCCAACATCAGAGATCAGCAAAAACACTGAACCAAGAGATCTTTATAAAGGGGAACCCCTTACCATACCTCATAGCCTATAAGAAATAGATTAGAGAAAATGTAATTAAAGATTTCATTTTCCCTTTTACAATTTGGCCTTAGAAAACACTTATGAATTTAGCCCCTCAATTATAGGTCCTACCCCCCTGAATATGAGAAATTACAATAGGAATTGCAATTTCCACATGATTAAGCCCTTATGATTTTGGCTTATATGAAAAATACAATAAAGATTATTTAACCAAAATCACTTTCATTCCCTTGCCATGTGTTTTAGCCTACGGGAATGATGAATAGGCTAAACACTCATACCACTTGTTAATCATTCCGGAGATGAGGACATGACACAAACTCTGTATGAGCTTGCTCCCAATCCACCTTCAGCACAATGGTGATTCTTGTATGAAATCACACCAGACCTCTAGAGGGTTTTCCTATTCAAGAGCATTCTACTAGAGGGTTTTCGCCCTCAAGAGAATATGGAAGAACTCTCTGGTTTAATCCCAACAGCATTTCATTACTAAATCCAAGCATGTTCAACAATGAGCCCAGCGCCTCCTTTTATAACTTTTTGAGGGAAATAAAATATTATTTCCTTTATCCCTTCATATATCTCCTCAAACAATATAAAAATAATTCATTATGTGAGCACAACTTAAAGTCACCTTTTTAATTAAAAGCTCCTTTTAGCTCCAACGACCCCTTTTATCAAAATAAAGGAAATATTTGATTAGCAAGGTCCCAATATGATGCATCCATGATTTAAAGCTCTTCATCCCCATTCCAACAAGCTATAACAGTTAAGTGTTAAATGAACATTTCCCAACCTTTTTAACTTAAGTGCAATAATTAATTGTTTAGCTCATTAAATCAACTGATTTTAAGGAAACTCCCAAATATCACCAAACTGCAAAATTAAGCATACCAACATACTCCATGATGTTTGAGAAGATAAATGATGCCTTTTGGGCGACTTTCTAAAAATAGATGGCTTCTCCAAGAATCTTGGAGAGCAAACTGGGAACCCGATCAAACATCAAAAAGCATCACTGCGATCCTAAACACCATCTGAGCTCAAAGCCATAACCAAGTGCGCTGTAAAACTGATCTGTGGCCACTCTAAGAACATTGGAATTCTCCCAACAAAGCTGGATAGCCACTAAGAGACTAAGAACAAGCCAAAATGCTCATAATAATCAATTCGCCAAAAATGGAACATTACATTGCACTCCTCGAAGTGATTCACTCCCATGATAAGAACATAATATTAAATGAAAGAGTCATAACAACATCATTAGGAGAATACTTACAAACCTCAATTTGCCTTCCAAATCCCCCTGAGTGTGAAAACAAGTCCTCATGTCCTCTAGTGGTAATTACTCCGAAAATGGATACATTACAGTCCTCCCTTCTCGGATTTGCTTGTCCTCAAGCAATGGCAAAAATGCAATAAGTGAGGTAGTGTCAAATGACATGTACCTCCATCCACCCGAATATCCTGCATCCTGTGAGATAGTGTCAAATGACATGTATCCGCATCCGATCAAATGCCCTGTGATCACACCAAATCTCCACCTGTGGCTGTACCTATAATGTCCCATTTTCGAGCCTAGTCAGTGATGGGGCCATTAGCCTATTTTCATGATCCCGATGGGCTAGTGGATGGTGTGGGATCACTTGTGGTTGATCTTTTGGTTCAGTTTAATTATCAAATTGGAGTTATAAGGGTTATTTTATTTGGTAATTAAACAGGTTCCTTTATTATTTATTGTGCACGAATGTCTAAGGTGATATAATTTTAAGTGACTTTAATGTTATATCTTGTGGGGGATAAATAAGTATGTTTTATACTTATTCCCTAGTCACTTAAGTGTGCACATAACTTGATATTACAGTTATTTTATAAGTTGGAGGTGTTAAAGGCTCTAATTTCAAGAAAGTTTGGATTTGTAACTCCTAGGTGCTTATAAAAAAGAGAAGTGAGCTCATTTGGGGACTTATGCTTGATTGATGATATTGTTATGCTGCTGGGATTGAACCAAAGGATTATTGCACCTTCTTGTGGACGAAAACCCACTTGAGGATGATCAGTTTCGGTAGTGAGATATCTACCATAGCTGATAAATGGTGGTTTCTACCTCAGGAAACCAATGGAGCTTAACGGATTTGAGAATTTTGTGGAGTTTTTTCAGTGTAATCAATGTTGAAGTTTTGTATAGTGAATTAGATGATTTTTGGTGTGATTTTTGAGTGGTCTTATGAAGTTTGAATGCCTATGTACTTGGCCGTACACTTCCAGGCCGTACCTCTGTTGAAGGAATCAATGCATATCAGAAATAAATGTTGAAGATTTTGGAAATTTGTTTGATTGCATAGCTATTGCCTGCCCTAGACGATTCCTTTGTAAGTGATTTGAAGTAGTTTGATGTTGTTTTGTAATTTCTAGAGGAATCTGTACATGTTCTAGCCGTACAACTGCTGAAGGGGTTCGATGCTCATTCAAAATAATAGCTGATGTCATTTGAAAATATGTTATTTGCATTAGATTTATTGGCCTAGACGCCCATTTTATGAGTGATTTTAGAGTTTTTGGTGCTGTTTTGAGAATTTGGTGATAGTTGTACCATTTCCTGGCCGTACGGCCCTGATCAACATTTTCTGTTTGCTGTGGGTTGTGATGTCATTATTTTCATCAGTGGACTGCTCAGAATTGTTTCTTGGGGTCAGTTTATCAGATTTGCACCATTGTTTTGAATAGTAGTCGTGTGGATCAGTTTTTGTGATTTCTATGCTTCATACATGGCTGTTGTACCAGTAGTGACAGTCAACAAATAAGTGTTAAATCAGACTTCAGCTAGTTGTTAGTATATGCATTCTTCATTAGGAAATTTGATGATTCAATTGCCACCATGATGCAGGGTATGATCTTCATCAATGAATTTCAAGGGAATTACTCATCAAAGCTCCAACTCTTATGCTCTCTATATGTATTGAATTGAATATATCTGTATTTCATTGTAATTCAATTCACATTAAGTACCCGTGGATGGTTTACCGCCAGTGTGGAGAATGAATCTTCTTTAATTTTCTTACACACTGGAAAAATGGAGTATTCCCACTGAATAAGTGGATGGCATTGTAATTTCCTTTGTTTCTTACCCACTGGAAGTGGTGAATCCCCACATTTGTGGATGCCTGCCGCAGCGGATGAATCATAGCTCATAGTTTGTATAGTTTTCATTGTAGCCAATCACCGTATGCTCTCACCTTGCCCATTCCGGGATCTGGGTGATCAGAAAGTGTGAGGCATTAGTAGGCTTTTGCTATTTTATGTTAGTATTGTTTATCATTGTATTTTCAGTTGGAAAAAAGAAAAAAATTAGGTGTAGATTGTTATAGTACCCTCCAAGAAGAATGTGAAGATTTGAATGAGAAGTGAGCTCTGGTAGCCGTGGCCATTCACACTCGAGCTCGACCTAGCCCCATCCTCCCGCTTCTGAAAATATGCCCGCAACCACAAGTGCAGCAATCTCCAAAACTCCCAAGGCTCAATCCATCAAATACAAATGGCTAGTGCAAATTGAAGCCTCGAAGAGAATCATGCTTGTCAACAAGTGGTGAAGAGTGTAATCTCTGAAACATGCCCACTTGTCACCAAGCCTCGGCTGCCTCATGACATCATTCCTACTCTGAAGGTTGTGAAGCAATCTATCTAGATCCCAAGTGTCAGACTTGTCACCTCCTGGATCCCAAATCATCACCCCTCTACATACACAGAACATGAGGTAGTGGAAGCATCTCGAAGTGTCCTTAACGCCAAACAATCCTCCAACTCCTGTAGATCTCCCATGGATGCGAAGTATGCCCAACATAGGTGCAAGAAGGTGTATGACTACTTCCACTAATTTGCTGATATAAACCCAAACAACAACCTCATGATGGTAAATAAGTCCCATGTGAGTGCAAATGGTATCACCAATGGCAAAGGGTGATAAGATATAATTACTATGCCGTTCTCCCATGATGAGGAGATGATACAACTCCCCTCTCAACTCCCAAACAACTGCTGTCCTCCACCTACTTAGTAGGAAATCCATGCACGATAAAGTAGAATAGTCATCTCTAACCCATACATGCAAAAAGTCCTCATGGACTAGGGCTGGAATGTCAATGTCATCATGCTCACCTCCAAATCTAATGTCATAGCCCAGCTGCAATACAAACCTTAGTGTCTCAAAATCAGAAATTAGGACAATGTCTCCATACCTAGGCAATGAACCAACTGCATCTCCGAGGTATGCCCATCCAATGCAAGTGCCTCAGTAGTACGCATCACCAAACTCGGAGATAGAACAACCTCCAATACTACCAAAGGTTCAATAGAATGATGGAGTTGTATCACCTTTTCACCCGACTCTACATCTCCAAGAATGATTAAGGGATCATCACAAACTGAATCTCTTATGACTCCCTCTTCAAGTGAAGCCATGACATTACTGGCTGATCCACCAAGTGTAGTCTCAACAACTTCAATCTCCCCTGATACTTGAGCCTTTGATGGGCTCCCAAACAAAAGTGACTCATGATGCAAATCAGGTACAAAAATTTCTGAATCATACCTTTCCACTTGTCCACCCAAATCTGCATTTTCTTGCTTGTTCTTCTCAATAGGCTCCGCCTTTGCTGGTTTCACCTTGATGCCTTCTTCCCTTGGAAGGAATAGAGATCGTAGATGTGCTTCCTCTTGCCTCCTTGCTTGATCTTGCTGATGACACCGCTCTTTGACCTCGTGCAAGTGTTGTCTTGCTTGGGCAGCCAACATCTTTGCCTTCCTTGCTTGTTGCAGCCAATCGGTTCACAAGTCTTGAGTTCTTTTGACATCTTCCATGTTATTGTGGATAAATTTAGGGTGGTTGTGACTTGCAACCTTCATATCCTCCATGTTATTGTGGATAAATTCAGGCTGCTTGTGACTTGCAACCTTCAAATTGGAGTTATAAGGGTTATTTTATTTGGTAATTAAACAGGTTCCTTTATTATTTATTTTGCACTAATGTCTAAGGTGATATAATTTTAAGTGACTTTAATGTTATATCTTGGGGGGGATAAATAAGTATGTTTTATATTTATTCCCTAGTCACTTAAGTGTGCCCATAACTTGATATTAGAGTTATTTTATAAGTTGGAGGTGTTAAAGGCTCTAATTTCAAGAAAGATTGGATTTGTAACTTCTAGGTGGTTATAAAAAAGAGAAGTGAGCTCATTTGGGGACTTATGCTTGATTGATGATATTGTTATGCTGCTGGGATTGAACCAGAGGATTATTGCACCTTCTTGTGGACGAAAACCCACTTGAGGATGATCAGTTTCGGTAGTGAGATATCTACCCTAGCTGATAAATTGTCATGTCCCCATTTCCGGCTTGAACACCAAATGGAACTTGGATTAGCTTACTCCTCATTCCCGGAGGCTAATTCTAAATGATGAGGGAATGAATTGGTTTTTGACTAACGAAATGAGTTGTTTTGCAGGTACAAAGTCAACTATCAACTAGTGACAAAAATGGCAAAATTGGCTAAGTCTGGAAGCCAAGTAAGCGAGAACTTGACCCTCAAGAGTCAAGGCGCACTTTCTCTCTCTTCTAGCCTCAAGTTGCGCCTAGCCTAGAAACCTGTTTCCAAAGAGATTCTAGAGTGGCATTTTGCAAAGAGATGGATTGTTTGATCATCAAGGAGGAATTGAATGAGAATTTGGAGCAACTAGAGGGTCTTTTGGCTCTGGGCACAAATATCAGGTAGAACAAACCCAAATGTGCGCCTAAGGAAGAAATGAGCTCCAAATCAACTCCAATGTGAGGCGCTTCCAAAGTTGGAGGTATTTGACTTCTTTGTAGACTCAAACTTTGCAAATTCTTCGGAGGAAATGGCCAAGTGACCCCTAGGCGCAAATCCCATGCTAAACCACCTCAAAAATGCGGCTAGACTTCTCAATACAAGGCGCTCAATGAGCTAGAATCGTCCAGTTGTGGCACCCAACAAGTATAATTGATAGATTGAGTTCTTTGAAGTCAGAAGAATCAGTTGTTTGAAAGATCAAGTGGATTGCAAGTTTAGGCGCATATTTTTGTCAATAATCACCAATTTTGGCGCCTAGGATGGAAACTCACTGAAATGGCTTATAACATTGAAGTTGATCAAGTTAGGTAAAGTTGATCTAATAGAAGAAGGATAGAAGACTCCTAGAACCAGCTAGGCGCACTCTACTACCCATTTCACCCTCAAAATGCGCCTAGACAAGTAAGGCGCCTTTTCTATTTGCCAAAGACTCAAATAGCGCCTTGGTTTGATGATCATTTCGGACACTTGAAATGGCGCCCAAGGATCTATCAACTTGCATCATGAAGAAAGGATCTATTCTCAATTGTTGCTCAATAACCTAAGTCATTAAGTTGTGAAGAAATAAGCCAAGATGGTGAAGGCGCACTTCTTGGTCTCAATCATCTCAAAAGTGTGCCCAAGCAAGTTAGGCGCAAATTTTCCTCTGTCCAACCTCCAGATAGCGCCTAGACTCCAGAGACCTCATTTGGGTGCTCAATCTTCAATCAAAGTCTAAGAGTCTTCACTGGATGTTGTTTGAAAGCATAAAGGGTCATCAAACTTCACTAGGCGCATATTCATGCTCATGCAACCTCAGATTGGCGCCTAGGATTCAAACATCTTCTTAAGTCATAGTTTCACTCCTCCATGATATTGTTTTGGTACTTGGAAGCATTCTTGGGTCTTTGCAAACCCCAACTAGTGCCTAACCTTAGCAAGGCACAATTTCATGAAGCAACCATCTCAATGAGCGCCTAGTTCTGCATTGTGCACTATTTCATGATCAAACTACCTCAATATAGTGCCTAGAGAAAGCAAGATGCCATTACAAGCACTTGAGCTCTCATTGGTCGACAAGATGACCTTGGGATCCGTACCAGTTCAGTGGGTAAGGTTGCCACCTCAGATTGAGTTGTCAGATGGAATATTCTCCATGGATATGCTCTTGGAAAATGTGCTTTGGTTCCTCTTGTGCATTGGGAAACGTGCCTTCATTGCCTTGAGGAGCACTATAAATGGAGGAGAGGCTCTCTCATTTGAACATCTTATCTTTCGGCGAATTTTCTCTCAACAAAAGCTTAATGCTTGTGATCTTGAGGCCTGCGAGTTTCAAGTGTTGGGGTGATGCTCCCTCAACTGACAAGGTGATGCTCCCTTGTTACATTGTGAGGTGTTGACATCCAGTTGACATCATTAGGTTCAATTAAAGTGATCTACATCAATTAGAGTGACAGAGCTAGTTGTGAAGAAGTTGAAAGCATTGTATACATCTAGGCTTCAAGGCCTTTCCTTGTAATCATTTGAATAAGATTGTATGTTCATGCCATTGTGGGCAATCATCATTGTAATAAGACATTTGCATTGAATTGAATCAAATAATAATACAAGTGCCCAACTTCAAGTTGATTCATGCAAGTTGCCTTTGTTATCTTTCATATGTGATGTTAAGTAGATTAAGTGATTGAAGAGTTAAGTGCAAGTAAATTTGTCTAAGTTAGAAAATTTTTAGTTAGAACTAGTTGTGTATCTTACATAAATTATGGTTTTTACCTCAGTAAACCAATGGAGCTTAATGGATTCGAGAATTTTGTGGAGTTTTTTCAGTGTAATCAATGTTGAAGTTTTGTATAGTGAATTAGATGATTTTTGGTGTGATTTTTGAGTGTTCTTATGAAGTTTGAATGCGTATGTACTTGGCTGTACACTTCCAGGCCGTACCTCTGTTGAAGGAATCAATGCATATCAGAAATAAATGTTGAAGATTTTGGAAATTTGTTTGATTGCATATTTATTGTCTGTCCTAGGCAATTCCTTTGCAAGTGATTTGAAGTAGTTTGATCCTGTTTTGTAATTTCTAGAGGAATCCGTACATGTTCTAGCCATACAACTGTTGAAGGGGTTCGATGCTCATTAAAAATAATAGCTGATGTCATTTGAAAATCTGTTGTTTGCATTATGATTTATTGGCCTAGACGCCCATTTTATGAGTGATTTCAGAGTTTTTGGTGCTGTTTTGAGAATTTGGTGATAGTCGTACCATTTACTGGCCGTACGAACCTGATCAACATTTTTTGTTGGCTGTGGGTTGTGATGTCATTATTTTCATCAGTGGACTGCTCAAAATTGTTTCTTGGGGTCAGTTTATCAGATTTGCACCATTGTTTTGAATAGTAGTTGTGTGGATCAATTTTTGTGATTTCTATGCTTCATACATGGCTGCCGTACCAGTAGTGACAGTCAACAAATAAGTGTTAAATCAGACTTCAGCTAGTTGTTAGTATATGCATTCTTCATGAACAAATTTGAGGATTTAATTGCCACCATGATGCAGGGTATGATCTTCATCAATGAATTTCAAGGGAATTACTCATCAAATCTCTAACTCTTATGCTCTCTATATGTATTGAATTGAATATATTTGTATTTCATTGTAATTCAATTCACATTAAGTACCCCTGGATGGTTTACCGCCAGTGTGGAGAATGAATCTTCTTTAATTTTCTCACCCACTGGAAAAGTGGAGTATTCCCACTGAATAAGTGGATGGCATTGTAATTTCCTGTGTTTCTCACTGGAAGTGGTGAATCTCCACATTTGTGGATGCCCGCCGCAGCGGATGAATCATAGCTCATAGTTTGCATAGTTTTCATTATAGCCAATCACCGTATGCTCTCACCGTGCCCATTCCGGGATCTGGGTGATTAGAAAGTGTGAGGCATTAGTAGGCTTATGCTATTTTATGTTAGTATTGTTTATCATTGTATTTTCAGTTAGAAAAAAGAAAAAAATTAGGGGTAGATTGTTACAGTGGTATCAGAGCTGGTCACTCTTGCCAGCCTGTGTTCTTCTATAGATCAGCTTATAGTGAATCTCAGTTCAGTTGCATACTCAATTGATGAATCCATAAGACACTGAGTTCATCACCTACAGAAGGAGAAGGTATCCTCAGTTTGATCCAGAACCAGAGGAAGGAAACAATATGAGTGAAAGGCAACCAAAGGAGCTCAGTATGAGAGACATATTGAATGATCTTGCTAGAGGCTAGCAAGATATTGTCAGAAGTAATCAGTAGATGAACAGACTGTTGGCTCAGTTAGTAAGTTAGAATCTAGGAGGACACCTTGCAACAATAGAGGTAATGATGGAGATCGTGGAGAGGCTAGCAATTCCCATAATGCTGGTCAACCACACAATGCCACTCATGCATCTAGGACCTCATCTTCTAGACCTATGATGCTTGTGTTTTTGGGTCAGCAACAAAATCCTATTGGAGGACAGCAGTTTGTCACAAAATGCTTTGATGATTATCGACGAGAATGGGAGTCTTATGGTGATGATTTTCAAAATCTTATGTCCTTCAATGAATTATGTCAAATCAAGTATTGAAATAGACCCAGGATTCAAAATCAGGATGTGCAAAAGAAGCTTGGGAAAGTGCCTATTCCGCCTTTCGATGGTTCATCCAAATGCACAGCCAGGTCTTGGGTGCAAAAGATGGACAATTATTTGTGCTTGAATCCTATGTTGGAGTTGGATTCTATCAAATTTGCAGCTGCCCACCTTGAAGGAGATGCACATGAATGGTGGACACATGGCATGATCACTCAAGGTCATAGCTTGATTACTTCTTATGCTGATTTTACTCAGAGATTAATTGATAGATTTGACAAGTATGAACCTGAGAGTCACTTTAGACAGTTGGCTCAAGTTAGACAAAAAGATTCTGTAGATACTTACATTTCTGAATTTCAGAGGATAGCTGTTATGGTGACTGATATTTCAGAGGCAAGATTGACATATCTCTTTGTTGAAGGTTTGATGGAGCCATTAAGAGGTTTAGTTAAGGATTTAGAGCCTAACTCATTGCATGAAGCCATCAAGAAAGCAAGGAATATGGAGTTCACTACACCAAGAAGCAAGTTTTGTTCTAAGTCATTCCCATCAAGGAAGGACAAGAGACCATTCAAGAAAGAATCCAATCAGCCCAAGTCATCTTTTCTTAAGTTGGATGATGAAGTTAGAAATGAACTTAGAAGGAAAAAATTATGTTTCACATGTAAAGAACCTTGGGCTCCTGGGCATAAATGCTTTGAAAAAGGAAAAACACAACAAATGGAGGCATATTTCACTGCTGAATCTGAATCAGAAAAATCAGATCAGCAAGATGAATCAAGTGAAAATGAAGATGTTGATGACCTCGAAAAGGTAGAGGCAAACAAGGAAAATGAAGTAACATTTGCACAATTATTTGGGAACCAAAGGAATGATCCTTTCAAGGTTCATTGGGTACTTGGTGGCCAAAGAATCATTGCTCTCATTGACACTGGTGCATCACACAACTTCATCGATGAGGGAGTTGTTGCTAGAAGGGGATTGAAACCTGAGGAGTTTGAAGGTTTCAAAGTTGTTGTGGCGGATGGAGGCTGAAATCATTGGGAGATATGAATTTAAATCTGCAAACATTGGAATTAAAGTTTGATCATAATGGCAAGAAGGTTGTATTAAGAGGGATATCCACTGGAGGACCAAGGGTAGTGACTGCAAAAAGAATGGAAAGGCTGTTCCGTCATGATCAGATTGAGTGGGCTGCTCAATGTGTGATTATACCTACCCCCACTAAGGAGGAAAAAAGATCTTATCATCCTGAAATTCAAGACTTGTTCAGTAAGCATAGTAAAGTCTTTAGTGATCTACCTCCTGGAAGACCTCCTGATAGAGGTATTGAACATATTATAGAGCTTGAAGATGGAGCAAAACCAGTCATCACAACTCTATATCGGCAGCCCAAAAGATTCAAAGATGAAATTGAGAGGACACTAAAAGAGTTGTTGGCTATGGGTTTTATTAGACCAAGAAAAAGCTCTTTTGCTTCATCAGTAGTCCTGGTTAAAAAGAAAGATGGTACTCTTCGTTTGTGTATTGATTATAGGGAGCTTAACAAGAGGACCATAAAGAATAGATATCCAATACCACGAATTGATGAGCTGTTGGATGAGCTTCATGGGGTTGTCTATTTTTCAAAAATAGACTTAAGATTTGGTTATCACCAGATAAGAATGAGGGAGAAGGACATTGAAAAAAATGCCTTTAGGTGTCACTATGGGCATTTTGAATTCTTAGTTATGTCGTTTGGCTTGACAAATGCCCCTGCAACATTTCAATCTTGCATGAACAAAATTTTCAGCTAGCATCTTCGGAAGTTTCTGTTGGTTTTTTTGAAGACATACTCATCTATAGTAAGACATGGAAAGAACATTTGCAGCATATAGATGAGGTTCTTGTTATTTTCGAGGCTAATTCTTTATTTGCCAAAGAAACCAAGTGTGAGTTTGGCCTAACGGAGATTGTATATTTAGGCCATGTTATCAGTGCCAAGGGAGTTACCATGGACAAAGAAAAAGTAAAAGCCATTTTAGAGTGGCTTCCACCTACAAACCTTACTCAATTGAAAGGTTTTTTTGGTTTATGTGGCTTTTATATAAGATTTGTGAAATGTTTTTCACAAGTTGCAGCTCCTCTCACCGATCTTACAAAGAAGGGAGCCTTCAAATGGTCTCAATCAGCCCAAGAAGCCTTTGATCGATTCAAATAACTCATTTGTAGCACCCCTGTTCTTGCATTACCATATTTTTCTAAGCCCTTTGAATTGGAATGCGATGCTTCTTGAGAAGGTTTGGGGCTGTTTTGATGCAAGATCTTAGATAAGCATCCTATTTGTTTTGAAAGTAGAAAATTAAGGGGTGCTGAAGTAAACTATTATATTTATGATAAAGAAATGGTTGCCATAATGCATGCCTTAGTCAAGTTTCTTCAATATCTAGTGGGAGGTAAGTTTATTGTGAAAACAAATCATAACAGTTTGAGATACTTCCTGAATCAAAAAGATTTGAATGAAAGGCAGCAGAGATGGGTAAGTAAGTTGCAAGCTTTTGATTTTGACGTTCAATATGTCAAAGGCAAAAAGAATGTTGTGGCTGATGCCTTGTCAAGAAGGCCATATTTACATTCTATGGTTGAGTTGGTTGCTGATTGGAAAGAACAAATCGTCCTTGAGTATGCCAAGGACTCCTTTGCATCAAGTGTTGTGGATGGAACCTTCAAAGATGATAAATATGAGGTGAATGGTGGTCTGATTTTATACAAGAAAAGAGTCTATTTGGTTCCAAACTCCAAGGTAAAATCTCTTATTTTGAAGGTTTTTCATGATTCACCCTTGCTGGTCACCAAGGTATATTTAAAACATATAAACAGATTAGAGAGAGATTTACTTGGAAGGGGTTGAAAGAAGAGGTTTGCAAACATATCAAAGAGTGTTCTGTATGCCATCATAACAATAAGAGAACACTTATCCTACTGGTCTGCTTCAACCACTTCCCATTCCCAATCAGAAGTGGGAAAGTTTGGCTATGGATTTCATCACTGGTCTTCCCAAGGTGCAAGGGAAGGATAGTATCTTTGTGGTTGTTGATAGATTGACAAAGTTTGTTCACTTTTATGTTGTGTCTACAGGATTTACGGCAGTTCAGGTGGCTGAATTGTTTTTTAGAGAAGTGTTCAAACTTCATGGTTTGTCAAGAAGCATTGTTAGTGATTGTGATAGCAAGTTCCTAAGCTTGTTTTGGAAGGAACTATTTAGATTGTGTGGCACAGAATTAACTCCAAGCACCAGTTACCATCCCCAAATAGATGGACAATCTGAGATAGTTAACAAGTGGCTTGAAGGTTATCTCAGGAACTATGTCTCGGGCCAACAAAAGGCATGGGTAAGATGGTTACATGTTGGTGAGTATTGTTATAACTCTTTTTACCGTATGTCAATAAAAATGTCTCCATTCATGGCCTTATATGGATATGAAGCTCCTAGCTTCACTGATATATTGTTTGGTGACAGTCGAGTTCCTAGAGTTAAACAATTTTTGTAGGACAACCAGGATTTACTGAAATCTTTGAAAGAAAATATCAGATCAACGCAAAATCAGCAGAAGTTATACGCTGATCAGCAGCGTATAGAGAGAGTTTTTGAAGTGGGGGACATGGTATATGTCAAATTTCAGCCTTACAAACAGTTTTCCATCAAAAAGAGTGGGGCTGAAAAATTAAAGCCTCGATTTTATGGGCCTTTTAAGATCATTGGTAGGCATGGTGAGGTTGCTTATGAGCTGGAATTGCCTGAGCATAGCAAAATACATAACATTTTCCATGTCTCTCGCCTTAAAAAGGCTCTTGGACAGAATGTTGTGCCATCATTAGTATTGCCACCTATTGATGATGAAGGACGACTTCAACTTATACCTGAGGCTATTCTTGATCAGAGAGAGGGTGTTGAGGAAGATGACTATTAAGGAATATCTAATCAAACGGAGAGATCTTCCTTTGGAGGATGCAACATGGGAAGGAGAACACATCTTGCAGCATCCTGTATTGCAATTGCTTGCGGACAAGCAATTTTTGGGAGGGAGGACTGTAATGTCCCCTTTCCGAGCCTAGTCAGTGATGGGGCCATTAGCCTATTTTCATGATCCCGATGGGCTAGTGGATGGTATGGGATCACTTGTGGTTGATCTTTTGGTTCAGTTTAATTATCAAATTGGAGTTATAAGGGTTATTTTATTTGGTAATTGTTTAAACAGGTTCCTTTATTATTTATTGTGCACTAATGTCTAAGGTGATATAATTTTAAGTGACTTTGATGTTATATCTTATGGGGAATAAATAAGTATGTTTTATATTTATTCCCTAGTGACTTAAGTGTGCACATAACTTGATATTAGAGTTATTTTATAAGTTGGAGGTGTTAAAGGCTCTAATTTCAAGAAAGTTTGGATTTGTAACTCCTAGGTGCTTATAAAAAAGAGAAGTGAGCTCATTTGGGGACTTATGCTTGATTGATGATATTGTTATGCTGTTGGGATTGAACCAAAGGATTATTGCACCTTCTTGTGGACGAAAACCCACTTGAGGATGATCAGTTTCGGTAGTGAGATATCCACCCTAGCTGATAAATGGTGGTTTCTACCTCAGGAAACCAATGGAGCTTAATGGATTTGAGAATTTTGTGGAGTTTTTTCAGTGTAATCAATGTTGAAGTTTTGTATAGTGAATTAGATGATTTTTGGTTTGATTTTTGAGTGGTCTTATGAAGTTTGAATGCCTATGTACTTGGTCGTACACTTCCAGGCCGTACCTCTGTTGAAGGAATCAATGCATATCAGAAATAAATGTTGAAGATTTTGGAAATTTGTTTGATTGCATAGTTATTGCCTGCCCTAGACGATTCCTTTGCAAGTGATTTGAAGTAGTTTGATGTTGTTTTGTAATTTCTAGAGGAATCCATACATGTTCTAGCCGTACAACTGTTGAACGGGTTCGATGCTCATTCAAAATAATAGCTGATGTCATTTGAAAATCTGTGATTTGCATTAGATTTATTGGCCTAGACGCCCATTTTATGAGTGATTTCAGAGTTTTTGGTGCTGTTTTGAGAATTTGGTGATAGTTGTACCATTTCCTGGCCGTACGACCCTGATCAACATTTTTTGTTGGTTGTGGGTTGTGATGTCATTATTTTCATCAGTGGACTGCTTAGAATTGTTTCTTGGGGTCAGTTTATCAGATTTGCACCATTGTTTTGAATAGTAGTTGTGTGGATCAGTTTTTGTGATTTCTATGCTTCATACATGGCTGTTGTACCAATAGTGACAGTCAACAAATAAGTGTTAAATCAGACTTCAGCTAGTTGTTAGTATATGCATTCTTCATCAGCAAATTTGATGATTCGATTGCCACCATGATGCAGGGTATGATCTTCATCAATGAATTTCAAGGGAATTACTCATCAAAGCTCTAACTCTTATGCTCTCTATATGTATTGAATTGAATATATCTGTATTTCATTGTAATTCAATTCACATTAAGTACCCCTGGATGGTTTACCGCCAGTGTGGAGAATGAATCTTCTTTAATTTTCTCACCCACTGGAAAAGTGGAGTATTCCCATTGAATAAGTGGATGGCATTGTAATTTCCTTTGATTCTTACCCACTGGAAGTGGTGAATCCCCACATTGTTGGATGTCCACTGCAGCGGATGAATCATAGCTCATAGTTTGCATAGTTTTCATTGTAGCCAATCACCGTATGCTCTCACCTTGCCCATTCCGGGATCTGGGTGATCAGAAAGTGTGAGGCGTTAGTAGGCTTATGCTATTTTATGTTAGTATTGTTTATCATTGTATTTTCAGTTGGAAAAAAGAAAAAAATTAGGTGTAGAATGTTACAGTACCCTCCAAGAAGAATGTGAAGATTTGAATGAGAAGTGCGCCCCGGTAGCCATGGCCATTCACACTCGAGCTCGACCTAGCCCCGTCCTCCCGATTCTGAAAATATGCCCGCAACCACAAGTGCAACAATCTCCAAAACTCCCAAGGCTCAATCCATCAAATACAAATGGCTAGTGCAAATTGAAGCCTCGAAGAGAAAAATGCCTGTCAACAAGTGGTGAAGAGTGTAATCTCTGAAACATGCCCACCTGTCACCAAGCCTCGGTTGCCTCACGACGTCATCCCTACTCTGAAGGTTGTGAAGCAATCTATCTAGATCCCAAGTGTCAGACTTGTCATCTCCTGGATCCCAAATCATCACCCCTCTACATACACAGAACATGAGGTAGTGGAAGCATCTCGAAGTGTCCTTAACACCAAACAATCCTCCAACTCCTGTAGACCTCCCATGGATGCAAAGTATGCCCAACTTAGGTGCAAGAAGGTGTATGACTGCTTCCACTATGTTGCTGATATAAACCCAAACAACAACCTCATGATGGTAAATAAGTCCCATGTGAGTGCAAATGGTATCACCAATGGCAAAGGATGATAAGATATAACCACTATGCCGTTCTCCCATGATGAGGAGATGATACAACTCCCCTCTCAACTCCCAAACGATTGCTGTCCTCCACCTACTCAGGAGGAAATCCATGCACCATAAAGTAGAATAGTCATCTCTAACCCATACATGCAAAAAGTCCTCATGGACTAGGGCTGGAATGTCAATGTCATCACGCTCACCTGCAAATCTAATGTCATAGCCCAGCTGCAATACAAACCTTAGTGTCTCAAAATCAGAAATTAGGACAATGTCTCCATACCTAGGCAATGAACCAACTGCATCTCCGAGGTATGCTCATCCAATGCAAGTGCCTCAGTAGTACGCATCACCAAACTTGGAGATAGAACAGCCTCCAATACTACCAAAGGATCAATAGAATGATGGAGTTGTATCACCTTTTCACCCGAATCTACATCTCCAAGAATTATTAAGGGATCATCACAAACTGAATCTCTTATGACCCCCTCTTCAAGTGAAGCCATGACATTAATGGCTGATCCACCAAGTGTAGTCTCAACAACTCCAATCTCCCCTAATACTCGAGCCTTCGATGGGCTCCCAAACAAAAGTGACTCATGATGCAAATCAGGTACAAAAATTTCTGAATCATACCTTTCCACTTGTCCACCCAAATCTGCATTTTGTTGCTTGTTCTTCTCCATAGGCTCCGCCTTTGCTGGTTTCACCTTGATGCCTTCTTCCCTTGGAAGGAATAGAGATCGTAGATGTGCTTCCGTTTGCCTCCTTGCTTGATCTTGCTGATGACACCGATCTTTGACCTCGTGCAAGTGCTGTCTTGCTTGGGCAGCCAACATCTTTGCCTTCCTTGCTTGTTGCAGCCAACCGTTGCACAAGTCTTGAGTTCTTTTGACATCTTCCATGTTATTGTGGATAAATTCAGGCTTGTTGTGACTTGCAACCTTCATATCTTTCTTATGCTCCATATGCCAATCACAAGTGTCCATCTTGGGGGCCTCTTCTACTTTGTGTTCCTCATATGAAGTGGTTCCTGTGAAAGAAATAGGACTGTTGTCATGAATTAGAAAATCATACTTGTCATCATACCTTATGTAACAATCTACCCCCAATTTTTTTTTTTTTAAATGTAAACAAGGAGAATGCAATTTTAGCACAATTATGCATGAACAACTAAATTGCCTCCACACTTCTGATCACCAAGTTTCCAGTTTGGGCGAGGTGAGAGCATAATGTGTTTTGGCTTACAAATCAAGATTGTGCAACAAAACTAACTACATTCATCCGCAAAATGAGTAGGTATTTGTTTTCAGCAGGCATCCACTTATTTAGTGGGAATTCTCCACTTATCCAGTGGGTGAAATTAAGAAAATAACATTGTTTATTCCTCCACACTGGCGGTTGAACAATCTAGGGGTACTTATGTGTTATGCAACATAAAATGGTAAGGACAAAGAGCATTCAGCTGAGAGCTATATCATATGGAATACAATATACATCAAAGTATCAATGCAAAGGACTAGCACCACATTATAGCCTGCACCCTAAAGTTGATCAAGTTGCATAAAAACATGGATAACCAAGCTGGGATTCACTGCATATGGTCACTGATGGATAAATCTGAAACATTTCTCTGTTAGCTCCTTACAGTATGGCTGCCCTGTATGCATATCAATTTGCCAATATGAAGTTTCCAAAACCAAACTGCTGACATTCAGTTTTTAGAGCAGTCATAATCCTTATAAAACCTCCAAATAGTCTATAAGTGCTCATATCAAGACCCAAATCTTTAAATAAATGCAATTGTCCCAGACTTAGCTGTACAACCTTAATGATAACATGATCCTTGCCTATGATTTAAACTTGACCTCAACACAATAGGTTTATTTCTGTGGTGAAATGGCTAGTCTTAACAAGGAAGATGCTTCAATTAAGCTGCCTAAACAATCACAGACCAGTCAGAACTACATTCTATATAGGCCATTATATGTGCTGTACGGCATCATGAGACCCAACCATGGAGTCATTAAGAGCACAGTGCAGAAAGCTCAGAGCAAACTCTTCTACAACATCATTGACACTCCAAAACACTCCCAATGAATACTATAGAAGACCCATTTCAATTAAAGATTTCATTTGAACCACATCAGATTCATCTACAGGTCCGTAAGGTCATGAAATGGCATATCTCTTCAAAGATTTCAAAAAGGCTGCCCAGAATTTCAAATGAATAGATCAGAAATTATTGTTAACTCTAAACAAAGACATTTCACATATTATATGCTTCAAACAACAAAGCACCATCTCAGAATTCCCAATCGAACCTAGCAACTGTACGACGCTGGTCATGTACGGCTGAGGCTATACTCATAAACCTGACTTCAATCGCCACTAAACATTGCTCAGATTTTTATGCCAATACACAACAAACATTTTACAACCTTATTTATCTCCAAACAAAATGATATTTTTATCACAAATCAAATCGTCCTTCATAGGTACGGACTTCCTGTACAAACAACTTACAGACAACAAATGCATGATATAACATTCATCTTTTCACACCAAAAATTCATACAATCCCAACACCTAAAATGATAAATTGGAAAGCACAACAAAACTTCATGAAAATCTTCAAAACTTCTCTGCTCCAATCTCCTGCTTCAGCACAATGGTTATTCCTGTATGAAACCACACCCAAACTCAAGAGGGTTTTCGTCCTCAAGAGCATTCTACAAGAGGGTTTTCGTCCTCAAGAGAATATGGAAGAACTCTCAGGTTCAATCCATATGCAAACAAAATCAATTTCAAAAGCATAACATCAAATGAGCTCTCATCCCTTATTTATAACCTTTTGAGAAGAATATAATATTATTTCTTTTTTTATCTCATATTTCTTCTCACAAAAAGGCCTTTTTTGAAATAATAATAAAATATCAAGTGTGAGGCCCTCTTTTTAGGGTTTAGGGTTTAGGGTTTAGGTTAAGTGTCTATCATTTAGAACACTTAAGAACCTTTATAATGAGCTATAACACTTAGGTATTAGTTAATTATTTTCACCTCTAGGAGCTTAAGTGAAAATAATAATTAAAATAGCTCATTAAATATTTTTTTTTGCGGAAAATCCCAAACGACCTCCAATTGCAATTTAAACTGAACCAATATGTTCTGTAAGTTTTGGGATGTGAAATGATGCTTTCCGGGTAACTTTCCAAAAATAGACGACTCCTCCAAGAATCTTGGAGAGCAATCCGTGAACCCGATCAATCATCTGAAAGCATCACTGCAACGCTGGACATCCACTAAGCTCATTGCCATAGAAAATTAGGTCATTTCTAGAAGGAAACTTAATTTTATAATTAATATTACACTAAGTTGCAATAATTAAATATAACCTTAGGCAACCTTAGTGAAATATTAATTAATTATTAGAATAATAGTCCCAAGCCAAATTAAGCACTAGAAATGCACTGATAATGAAGACTCGAGACACACAACTGTTCTGCCTATAGAATTGACCACTCCAAGAACTTTGGAGTTCTTCCAACACGTTGGATAGCCTTCACAAGACTACGAACAAGCCTAATGCACACAAAAATCAATGTGCCAAAAATGGAACATTACACCTTATCAAGCAGTCTTCTAGCTCCTCCATCTCTTCCTCATCCTTTGCCGCATGTCCTCCTACAAGTGCAGATCCAAAGGGGGCCTCCAACTGAAAATCTCTTGCCTCTAATTTGAATTGAACCTGTCTTCCTTTGACTGCCATGTTATGTGTAATATCTCAAATGGGGATATTTTCGCCTATTTTGGATTTACGGGCTTTCCAAATGAAACTTGTTTGGAATGACTGATTTTTCTTTACTTTGAAATCTGCCCTAACTTTTGTACTTTAGATTTCTGCCCAAAACCCTAATCTCTGATTTTATTTTCTGCTCTTAAACATGTAATCGTAACACCCAAATATGCATCCAAACATAGCATATAATGATGACAAATGATACTAAACATTACAATTCACATCTCCCATGAATTACACCATGAAGTACACATTCTAGGGAATCAAGCATTAATCAACCAAGTCTGATTTTCTGAGTTAGACACTGCTACTACAAAGATGGAAGTTCTGATCTGAATTTTCAATGGATCCTAGGGCATAAACAAACCAAACATTGCCCAGAATTTCTGCCTTACAAATCAGTCTTATAGGAAAACTCAATGATAAACCTAAGTGATAAACCCTAGCTGAGCGGATGCTCCAAGGAATGGCATCTAGGGTTTGCTGCTCCAATTTCTGCTCCAATGATGACAATATTCTGCCCTGATTTTCTGCACTTTAGTTTTCTGCGCTTTTAGTTTTCTGCTCTAACCCTAACTTCTGCCCTAAAACTCAGACTTAAATAATTGCATACAACTTCCATAAAAACATGACAAATCACCAAAATATCGTTGCCAATAATATTGCCAATATCATACTTGAATTCCACCACAATTTATGCAATTAAACCACTTCAAATGACAATCATAAATGACTGAAATATAATCCAGAAGTCTACTGCTATAAAATCAGAACTTAATGAGTCTTCAATTACATCCAATGCATGGCCGATCAAGACAAACAAGCCCAGCCCAAATCTGCCCTAAACCCTAAGGTTGTACATACCAAAAGTAATGCAAAATCATGATAGCAAAGTCCTCAAGATGATCTCCCAAATCTGATCTGCAATTCTGCCCCAAAAACAATGAAGTGCAAGTGAACTCCCGTCACAGAATTCTCCACAAGAAGAGCTAGCTTTTCGTCCAACTCCTCTCAGATGCTTGAGGTTTTCGTCCCAAGATCTTCTCCCAAGAGATAAACTTCCAGATGTGAATGAATGAATGCTTGATTGATGATTTGCAAATGCCACAAATGACCTCATATAAATACACATTAATCCTCCTCTCCTAGCCGACCTAGAGAGAGGAATTTCTTTTATTTTAATAATCTTTTTCCTCCAAGAGGGCCGACCAGCATCAAGTGACATGGGCGCCAAGGAAAACTCAAATTAAAGATATGAATTTTCTTTCCTTCCTTTTCTTCAAGTCTCCTTCGTGAATGCGCCAAGGATATGCATTAGTTTATTACTTATTCTCCATCCTAGGTCGTCCCAAATCAATTTAGATCTCCACCATGATGAGCGTATTCACAAGACCAAGGCATTAAAACTTATCCTTTCACCCAAGTGGCATGTGCTTAGCAAATCTTTATACTCAAACTCCTCAAAAATGTTTGCTCCAATGGGTAGGAAAATATATTAAGTACAAGTAACACATCAAACCCCTTAGAAAAATATGCCAAGTTATGTCCAATCCTCGATTCTTCTCCCCAAAGTCCTGGAGTATGAAAACAACCCTTCCGCTCTCCCATGGCGATCATTCCAAAAATGGGGACATTACATTATGATATTGTGAAGACAAGGGACTGCTGTTCACAAAAATGAAATCTGCCTTCGTCTCATACCTTCCAATGGTGTCTCCATAAATATCTTCATTATTTGCTGTCCCAACTGAAGAACTCTTCCCATGTCCAAGCAAATCTGAGTTCTCATGTTTGTCTACCATAAGAGGTTTATCCTTCAAATTACATATGCTTTGGATTTTCTTTCCTATGCCCTGCTGTATCAGATCATACCTTTCGTGGCTTGGACTTACAACAAGTATATCATGTCTAACCTTCAAATCTTGGGTGTCATTATTGGAAGACTCCATACCACTACCATCCTCTTGTATTAGGGTTGCTACCTCATGATCATGAAAAGGTAGGTAAGAGACTGCTGTTGCAAATCAGAAAATCAGAGCCTGTGTCTTTGTGTGGTGTCTTCAAGATCCTCAAGCACTTCTTTCTTCCTTGCTACATGCTCTATATCAAGCGCTGATCTAGTAGCATCCAACTGAAAATCAAGTGTATCTTCTATCTTCATGACTTCATCATAGGATCCTTCACTTCCATCCTTCATGCCTCTACTCTTTGCCTTCTTCATGTTGTATTGTCTTCCATCGGATGTGGCTGCCATAGAAGTCAGAAATTTTGTTGAGTGTGATGAGGAATGTGCCATGCTCAACTCCCAACCAACCCTTTCCCCAGGATCTTCCGCTTCTTGAAGGGCCTCTTGAGTGCTCTTTATCTCAAAGGTGAGCCTATCCACCTCATCTTTCTCTCTTCTCAAAGCATTAGCATATATCTCGCCAATCTTGAAGAGATGATCTCGGTCCCCAAGTAGATGCAAGTAGTTTGACTTCACCATAGCCAAGGCCTCTTGGAGCTCTTGGAATCCGTCAAGATATGGATCTTCTTCAAAGTATCCATGCCTCCCTAGAGCTCTCCAACACCAACCCGCCATTACCTTATGAATATGATCAAAATGAGTTAGAGCTGCCACAAACTTACCTTCATTTGTCTTCAATGGCCTTTCCAAGTGATGTGACTTGTAAGACCCAAGGTCTTCATGCAATGTATCATGATCATGCCTTTCCAAACCAATTCCTTCCTTGACGTCTTCTCCATTACAACCATGTGCTAAGTCATCACCATGCTCGACCCAAGGATCTCCATCCAAGCAGTGGGTAGAGTCTTCTACATCATGGTCTTCCATAATAGGTGAAACAACTATGACCTCCCTATCCTCCAAGGGATCATTCAACTCTTGCCAATCTATATCAACCTTAACAACATCTCTTTGTTCGCTACATAGCAATTTTTCTGAACCATCCTCAATTGTATGAACAATATCCATCTCAAAAACATCCCAACTGCCCTTTGATTCCTTGCCCTTGTGATGCAAAGGTGATGAAGCAATGCTAGGCTCAATCAAAAGAACAACAAATGAACTCATACCTTCTTGTAGCTGATCCAACCTTGTAGGTTTGGAAACCTCCGTGATAGTGTACCCTCCATCCATGTGGTCATCATGAAGTCTTGGATGTTCGCCACTTGCAATGTGTGATGCTTCCTCGCCCATATCCTCATGATGCAAATCATCAACAAGTAATCCTTCCTCTTCCATGGCGGCATCTTCTTCAACCTTGTAATCCTCATGGACACTTATGTGTTCTTCAATTGTGGCTTCATTAGGTAATTCTCCTTTATCCTCATAGGGCTGCAAATCTTCTTCTTTAGCATTCCATCTATCCAACTACCTTTCCAAATCAACTTGAAGTTGCCACAAAGATGCAAGCAAGGATTCCACCATGTTATCATCCATGACTTATAAGCCAAGACAAACCCTTCTTCAATATTCCATGTATGATCAAACCCTCAGGATGGCAAGATCATGACACTGATACCACGGTAATATCCCAAAATGGGATATTTTTGACCATTTTGGATTTACGGACTTTCGAAAATAACTAAATTAATTTTCCGCTCAAATACTAATTTTTGAAGTAAAAATCAGACTTGAATATTCAACTAGGGCAGCCTATAAAACACCTCAAAACATCATAATTCCATCACAAACATGATCAACCATAATATACTTGCATTTCACCATCAAATGAATACCAAATCCACTTCATTTATCCAACACACGACTGAAAATTAAATCAGAAGTTTGGTGCCTACAAAATCTGACTTTTACAAGTCTTCAAGTACAGCAACAAAATAGGGCAAACATGACAAACATGCACAACAATGTTCTGCCCTAACTCTAAGGGTTATACATACCAAAATAATATAAAAATGACCTTCAAAAGGATATGGAAAGATCTCCTATGTGTGCTGCTCCAATGCAAATGAAATCTGCTCCAAAAAGGTGCGCTCAGGTCTGAGATGTTCGCTGCTTCAAATGATGATCCAAATGGTGCCAAAAGAAGCCAACAACTCCAACAAAAGATCCTCCAAAGGTGGCGCTCAAGAAGTAGGGTCAAACCCTAGGCAAGCTAGCTCCAATCCACCAATGAATCTACTCCAATCAAGTGCAAATCAGGGTTGCTCCTTTGCTGCTCCAAATCAGAAATAAAAACATGCACAGGAACCACCCAAATGCTTCCAAAGACAAATTGCTCTTCCTCCAATGAAGGGCGCTCAAACTAGGGGAAATCTCCTCTTCAAAAGATGATCAATTTACACCAAGGAAGTGCCACCAACAATGATCTTTAATCTGATTTAGAATTCTGCTCTTCTTCTCCACAAGATATCAATCAAGCACAATTGAACTCCTGTCACGGAATCCTCCAAAGGAAAGAGCTAGGGTTTCGTCCAACTCCTCCTAGGAACTCAAGGTTTTCGTCTCAAGCTCCTACTCCAACATATAACACCAAGTATGAATGAATGAATGCTGATTGATGCCTTGAATGCCACAATTCGACCTTGTATTTATACACAATTTGTCTCCTTTTCCCTTGGCCGACCTAGGGAGAGTTATTTCTTTTTATTTAATAAACCTATCCCTCTAAGAGGGCCGACCAACATCAACTCTTATGGGTGCCAAGGTAAATTCAAATTAAAGATATGAATTTATGATTCTCCTATTCTTTTCCATGCCATCTCCCTCCAAGTACGAAGGAAAGGTATTACTTTATCCATCCTTCCATCACAAGTCGTCCCATGTCAACAATGTATAGAAAATAATCTTCACAAGGTTGGCGCACACATGCATAGGATCCAAACAATGCCTCATCATCAAGATAGCATCAAACATAGAATTTGCTACAACTTTATCTCTTGGCAAAAGCATGACAAGCCTCCACACCCATAATCCCTCTAAATGGCAAATCTCCATACTTGCACTCCTCCAAGTGATTCGCTCCCATGGCAAGAACATAATATTAAATGAACGAGTCATATCAACATCATTAGGAGAATACCTTCAAACCTCAATTTTCCTTCCAAATCCCCTTGAGTGTGAAAACAAGTCCTCATTTCCTCTAGTGGTGATCACTTCGAAAATGGGGACATTACATTCCACCAAGATTGATTGAACTAGGTTTTCGACCAATCAACCAAGAAACCATTTGGGTTTTCATCTTGCTGGTAAGAGTTTGGTCACAGACAAAAATCTCCAAATCTCCAAAGAGAAATAAACAAACTTTTGAATATTCCCAAATGAGACCCCCATCATTCCTTTCATAATCTTTCTTGGGAAACCTTTCGGAAAGTATAATTTAAAATCACTTTTTAATTAAATAAGCCTTATTGCTCTGAAAAATGATTTTATTTAAAAATTAAACATTTCCAGCACTTTAGTCACTTTATCTAGCGTCCATGATTTAAAACTTTTAATTCCCTTTCCAACGAGCTATGACACTTAGGTCATCTTTAAATATTTTCAATTTTAGAGGACTTGAGTGAATTTAATAATTAACTAGCTCAATAACCCACACAACTAGTGGAAGATCCCAAATTGAAGCGAAATGCAGAATTAACCATACCAACATGATCCTGAGGGTTTGGGATGAAGAATGATGCCAATTGGGTGACTTACTATAAATAGACACTCTCTCCAAGGATCTTGGAGAACATACCAGAAGCCAGAATTCACTTCGCAAAGTGGCATAAGAGTCCTCAAGACTAACTGAGCTCACTGAAAACAACAAATGTCCCTTTTGACAAGGCTTGCGCTCACCGAGAAACCTGGAGCTAACTACAATGTTGAAGTGACTAAAAATGGGGACATTACAATTCCATTGCATGAAAAATTGATGATTAAAAGGATGGGATGCTTGCATATAGATAAGTCCCAAGGCTATCCTCAAAAGCAACATGTTGAAACTCCTTGAAAATGTCTTTTCATGATAAGTTTTAAAGCACCTCTTAATTAAACAGTCAAAGGTTGGTCACACCAAGTCTTATCCTTCCATTGTCTAAACCACAAACCAGCCCAAACACAAGTAATCTTAACGGCCTAACAAGTTGCAAGTCACCATTTTGGCTTTTACATTTACTCATCACTTGCTTTAGTAAATGCAAAAACTGTATGTTTAGTTTTTTATGTAATTTCTACAGGTTTTATCAAATGATCATTTCATCTCTACTTTTATTCGATATTTAAATAAAATATGGTTTTTTGTAAGTCTGTTAGAATGGTTGTAATTCTCTTCAATGTTATTTGTTGTCTGTCCAGAGAAAGGTGTTGTTTATACATGGGGAAGCAATTTCAGTGGTCAGCTTGGTTTGGGAAAAGGTAATTATTTGCTGACTTTCTTCCTGTGGAATCTTCTCATACAAAAATATCTAGGATTAGAGTGCATTTTCATCTATTAGACGAAGACACGCCTTTTAAAATGCAGAGAAGAATCTCCTTTATGTTTTCATGGGGGTGATTCTTCTGCATGCACTTTGAGACGTTCTCTGCTGTTATGGGTATGGTGCAGTAATGTAAAGGGGTGTTGCACTTTAAGGCTTACAAATGTTTTGTATTCAACACAATAGGGTGCTAAGTCATGTTCATATTCTAGGGATTGTTGGTTTAATATTTAATGTAGTGTTTCAATACCCACCAAGCACATGCTCCGCTCACAAATACTTGCATGTGAAAATAGGTGGCGAGCAACTTGCACTTGGACTTGCCTACTGCTTGTAGACGAGTCTGCGTCAGGTACTTGCCAAGATTGCTCTGCTCATGAGTACTTGTGTGTGAAAACGGGTGGTGAGCAACTCTTGGATTCACTCTCTGCTCACAGACAAATCTGTGCTGAGTACTCGCTGAGTTTTCCAGTGAGTGCTTGTTAGAACTTGGCAATTAACTGGTGCAAATTCACCTGCACGTAGCAGGGTTGTCTGAATGCACCCTAAACCCTGCAAATGTGCTACAAACACACTTTTGTTTGCATATACGGGAAGAGGAAAATGTAAAATGTTATAAGTTGAATGAAATTGTAATTTTTGTCGATGATTTTCAATCGTGTAATTCGTATCATATTATTGGCTATTGTATTTGCATGTTGATGCAATATTGTACCTGTTATTCAAATCTAAAAGAAAACACTTCCCTAGTGTTTTACAAACTCATTTCATATGTGTTGTAACTGTGTTTTGCATATATTCATGTTTTTTTAAAGAACTTAAGTACTTATTTTTAATCTACAAAGTTTTACTGAGTTTTTGCTGAGTAGCCGAGTCGGAGTCATAATTGGGTCTGCTGAGTTTTTCTGAGTTGCGAGTTTTGAAACTATGATTAATGCACAAAAATAGTAGGGCAAAAGTAGTTCATTTTGATCAACAGGTTACAAAACTTGTCTAAAATATAGATAACTTGAAAATTTTCTTCAAATATGGTAAAATTATCCAGGCTGGCAACGTCATAAATTTTGTTTGTGCTTAAGAAATGTCTGAAGATGTAGCAAATAAGTGCACATTACATTTGGATTTTACAACTTCACCATTAGAGATCCATGTTTTACCATGATTTGTATCAGACAACCAATAGGAACTGTCTAAAAATGTCTTTAAGGCATTTACAAATAACAGACTGTTTGGCTCAAGACTTTATGGTTGGTGATAAGAAACAAGTCTGGATATATGTGTGGATTGCTATGTAGCATAGTGTATGATCTTACAATTTGAATTTATCAGAACTTTAGTTTTGAGCTTCATTTCCTTATAGACCTTAGTTTTTTCTTTGGGTTCAAGAAGTGTTATCATCAAAATGACAGACAAATTGTGACAACAATTGGTTCAGGCAATCACCCTGAGTATCAATCAGAGGTTTCCTAAAGCTCCCACTTTGTTCCTGTTACAACCCAATGGAGTTCCCCTTGGCAACCCTGTACGGATATTCCAGCTAATCGTAAGGATTTTCAATAAACTCTTTGCATATTTTGAACAGTAAAATCAGTTTGTAAAAAGAGTGATCTGTTTGCTAAAAAAACAAATTTAATCCCTAATGAACGGGACCATGAATCCTTTGAGCATTCTAAAAGTACAGATTTATTACAACATAATGAGAAGCAAAAGAAGTGAATAGAGAACTTGTGCATGAAGTAATTGTATTCAATCACATGCAAATTGAATAAGTTCCTACTAATTCAAATGTTTAACACAAAATAAAGTAGAGCATATTGGGGCATAGCAATTTGGAATTGTAATAAAACAAACACAATCAATAAGCACAGGTTATTGGAAATTGAAGCACCACTTGAATTAATCAAAAACATGATTCAGTTGTATGATTAAACAAATAAGCTGTTTCAGATCCTGAAATTACAAGGAGGTTTATGAGATTAAAAATCATAGACAAATATCTTAGTCGATTTAGCTCTTGGAAATCGAAATGGATAGTATCTCTTTGACTGAAGCTGGAACTCTAGTTCTAACCTGTCAAGGGAAAATATGGATAGAGATGGAGAAGGAGCACAGACAGAGACAAGAAGAAATCAAAAGTATTAATCCTTGAAGAAAATTTATCACTACTGTGAATCACCCTGCATCCTCTTTTTGCTGAAAAATATGGAGTTTGAAAGCTTGCATGTCTCACGCATGGAAAAAAAGAATCTAAATATCTGCTTTAAAGGATCAGCTTACTTTGAAAAATCTGGCGGTTGAGAATATTCATGAAAACAATTGGATATAATCCAAAAAGGGGTTCATGTTTTGTCTTCATTTTGCATTAAAAGCCAAATTTTGACTTCACTTGGATACCCTTTCTTCTATCTCTTTGCCTTACCTTTTAAAATATAATTGCTTCAAAGTAATTATAATCTCTTCTTTGTCCTTTTCTGGAAATATGTGTGGCCTTAGGAATACTCACTTTTTTATTATAAATTATCCCCAAAATATCTGCTTGCTAAAGAACACTCCTTTTTTGAAATGAAAAATAATAATACCTGATTCATAACCAGCATTGAGTTGCCTTCAATTAGAAAATGTTGTATATTCATTGTCTTTGCTTTGTGTCACCACTTTCTAGTGCCAGTAATTTGTCCACATTGTTGCTTTGCACTTCAAAATTTGCATGTAGGCCTGTCAAAGTTTAGTTTATATATCCCAGAGGTGAGGGGAGTATGATCCAATGTGGTTTTGGATGTATCGAAAAGAGGTTGGAGGAGTAATGACACTATACACCCCATAGCTAAACAATTATGAGGCCATTGATATCTGGGGATGGGATGTTCTCTTGCGTGTTATCCATTAAAGAATAGGTTGCAATAATTTGGGTTTTGATTGCTTGGCACTAAGTTACCGAATCGGAATCGGGTAATGTAATGTCCCCAATTTTTGCAAGTAACTTAAATGTGTCTAATTGTAAATTGATTTTATAAAGTATTTTAATTGCTTTATAAAATTAATATTTTATTAAGTTACTTGAAAAATACTTTATTAAATAAAGTATTATTGTACACACACATTTAAAAAGGGTCATGTCAAGGCATTTAATATTGTTTAGTGTGATTGTGTACACATAAACTTGCATTTAATAAAATTAGGCTAGGCCTAATTGATGTAAGGGCTTTAAAAGAAGGCCTGAGAGTCATTGTTGAGCATGTTCTAGATGTCTGTATGTTTTGGTTTGGTGTTTATGACTTTTGTCAAGTTGTATTCAGCTCTTGTCAAGGTGATGTTCCCTTGCATTTGCAGAAGTCGGTTTAGTGATGCTCCCTTACCGTCATTGAGGTGAAGTTGCTTCATACTTCACAATTGTGCTCCAAAGTGTTGTTCTAGGTTTTCAGTGGGTTTATTGCTGATTGTTGATCATTATACCTCATTGAAGACATTGTATGCAAATTTGAGAATAAAGTTAATGTAGAAAGTTTTGTTTGCAAATTTATTGATTTGTAAAATATAAATTTGCAATTTGATTCGATATTTGTGGTTTGGCTTTTAAATGTGAAACTCAGTTTTTATACTATTTCATAGCAATTAGAGTGCAGGCTTATGTCAACCAGAAGGGAGACAAGTCTGACAGATTTATGAGTCAGTAATCCAGCCGCTCTTCTTGTTAATTTTTGTATGAAATATATTTGCAAAGATCACTTGTACTGTGCATAGTGGATCGTGGGACCCAACTTCCACTAGCATTAAGATTTAGTTATTACATAGCAGATTCTATGCATTGAAATTTCAACCGCAGGTTCTAAACATGAAGACTTGGCATATTACAAAGACAAGTTCGTGAGTCATCGGGTTGCCGCTCATTAGATACCAGTGCAGCATACAGATGCCAAGAAAGGATTTTTATCATCAAGCGCTTGAGTTTTGATTAAGGTAATTCGTGGGTCCCAGCGAATATGATGCATTATCAAATACCTCAGAAATTATGTAGTTGCGTATGATAGAGGAGAAGCCGCTGGCATTATTTGAAGATTTCCACGAGTCAGAGAGGAGAATAAAAGGAATCGTAAGTTCCAGGATAGCATTTCATTCGCTGATATTGTTTAAAAGCTGATCGACCCCCTCAACAAAATGATTGCCGCCGCTTGGGAAATGATTGAAGAAGATACAGAGAAACCGTGAGAAGTCTAAGTCGCATGCAGAGAATTGTTGAAGATTATCTTTATTACTGGAGAATACCATAACGATCAAATTTCCAGCTCAGTTTTGTTTGATGCCAATTCGCAACTTGGAGGTGCATCGATTGGCATATGAGTTTGCTTGTTTGACCAAGGCATAGTTTATATCATCCGCTAAGGAGTTTGGTGATACTTTGATAGAGATTTCACAGACTGGACTATTTGCAACATTAGTATTTATAGACGGGATCGTAGAGAGCATTCTCCAGCCACAGTGCTATAAACTCAGGGATAGATAATCGAATTCAATACATATTTTGCCTTACATTCAATTCTGGACGCAACGTGAATGGAAAGGTTTCACTGTATTGAATTTCACTAAAGATTGCAATCTCTAGATAGATATATATATTTGTAGATGTAGTTACGGTATTCAGGTCCATTCCAGATATTTCATCGAAACAACAACAATTGATCAGCATCATCATCATTAGCAGCTTGTGTTCTAGATTGTCAAGAGTAGTTTATCATAACTAAACAGTTTATCATTGGTGCTGCTTGTCTAGAAGGTCTGAAACTTTTCTATCCATTAGCTTAATTTCATTGAATGATATATTTATGTCTCTGATATGAGTAGCAGGAAATCAGACTGACATTCAAATCTTTAATTTGAATCATCTATTTTATCTAGTCAATTGTCATATCATCCATTAGCTTGGCATCAGTTAAAATCAGATGGTTGAGTGTATATCCGAATTCATTTAAAAACTAGAGTTCTAGCATATATCCATCAGGGATATTACAGGTAAGGGTATGTGTACATGGATATGATACGCCAATACGACAATTTTATTTTGGGGGAGCTAGGTACGTCTGTACAAAAAACATATAAAAATCTAAATCTAAATATATATATTTGCAAGCCTAAAAACTATAGTATATTAATATAAAACTAATGCTAAATTAAATTTATTTTTTTAACTATATTCCAAAAAAATACCATACTATCTATACCATATTAATATGGTTTATTTTTTAACTATACTCAAAAAATTATTAAATACTATAGATATGTTAATATTCAAGTTATTAAATACCATAGATATTAAAAATTTAAATACTATTGGTAGCTATTGATGGATAGTTATTACTTTAAATACTATTAGGATGAATTTTACTTGAGACAAGTTGACCAACACAACCTTAAAAGATATGTGGATACTAGGTCATTTATTATTATAATGCTTGAACTTAGTCATCTTTCCATTTCCATTTATATGAATAGATTCACGATTTTGTCATGTGGTATTTCCTTTTCACATTGTGAAACAATGTGTAAAATAATGGAAGGAAACATTGATTTTTAGGGTTTTCTGCGGCTAATAAGTAAACAAAAATTTGTTGAAATCAATGTCGACGCCTAGAATCGTGAAGGAATGGGTCTGGAAGCACCACACCACTATTGGATTCGCATGGGTTGTTTATTGGCAATCTGGTGGTTCACACAGACATAGAGTAAACAGAATTATGTAGTATAGTGCATAACACAGAGCATGAAATTATAACAGCATTGCATAGAATAAAGCATTGTTCCCATTCATTGAATATATCAGTATTACACTACAATGTTACAATGCTGCCTCTACATTGGAATGATGATACATATATAGGTTGTCTAACGGTTGCCAATCGTCGCCGACACCGGTTGGGAGTAACTACTCGCCGATACCAACTAACCAACATATTTACCGATACAACAATATAACAAATATAATTCTGCCTAACATCATCCCCCGCAAAAAAACAAGTCGTCTTCCAGATGACGGAAAAACATGAAGTATCAAGTGACATTAGGTAAGCTCTACCAGACTGACGACAATGCTGAAGTAGGAGCTGTGTAGAAGTAGAACCAACACATTCGGAACACTTGCTAGTAGACCAACCAACCAAGGGACCCAATCTGATAGCACACTGAATGCTGCGAATGTTGCACCCCATCGCTCACTGAATCGAGATAGTACTGGTGTGATGGGGGTTTGGGGACAATGCCCCCAATGGGGTTGAGGGGCAGCGCCCCTCGCGGGGGTTTGGGGGTAGCGCCCCCGCCGCCAAGCCCAAAATAACACCTTCAAAACCATTCGGACCTTCATGGCGCACATCATTTTTCTGACAAAATCGGACACTCATTTGCAATCCAAAAACTCATATAGTCGGCTGAGAACAAGAATTAGTATGGCGGAATACACTTCAGGCAGTAACAACTTCGTATGACTGGCTAACTTCTCTTGGATGACTCGTACAACTAAGAGATTTTTGTACGGCTTTGCACGGCCTGGCGTTTTACTCTGTCTACCTATCATCCTTCCACTCCGCTTCTTTCCTCCCGTACGGCATGGAAAAAAAAACTTTGAAGTGTCCTTTTAAAAAAAAAAAATGCGGGGACGGGCCTGGTCATATGCTGTACGGTCTGGCCATACGTCGTACTCTTTTTTTTCTTTCAAAATTTTCTCGACATTTTATTGTCTTTTCCAAATTTTCATCCATGTCAACCTGAATCGGATTTTTCTATTTTTCTCCTATGGGGTCCACGTTCGATCTGCAACTCCGACTTTATTGATTTTGTAATCGTCGGCAGGGACCGGAACTATTGTCTTTCTTGGAACCAAAATTATTGTCTTTTGGAAGCAGCATACTACGTTTGACAAACTGTCCAACTTTTTAACATCATTTTTTCTCTGTTGCTTTTTACCGATCGCCAAAAAATTGCAAGTCGGCAGAATTACTCTATAGTCCTTATTCTTTCTGTATGGTCTCTTTCTGGCCGATGTTTTCAATGTTGTGTTCCTGTCGTTAGTTTTATCACCTCGATTCACCTTGCTTGTCAATGACTCTTCATACCTAATCACCTTGTCTGGTTCAAATGTATGTGCAAGTGTATCATCTATCTTGGCTTCAACCTCTGTATATTCTTTCTGTGCCTCTCCTGGTTGGCTTGTCTGTTCTGGTCGACTTGTCTCTGCCACTATTTGCTCTGTTACTTCGAGCTGATTATTACCTTCCTCCCCTTTGTCACTCATTACTGGTTCCTCTTGCCAAGTGGTCGAGTATTTGTCAATCCATCCAGTGCTTCATTCATCAGCAATGTTTCATTGGGCCCAATATTGCAGAGTGTTTCACTAGTCATTCGAGAGTATTCGCCACTTTCTCTTATTGAAATCATGTTACACTCTGGTTGGAAGAATTCATAGTCTTCCATCTGCCAATGAAATAGCCTGTTCAGTGAATTCGTCTCATCCTCCGAGCATTCATGGAGGTCGAGAATACCTTCCTCGTTTGGCTCTATGGTTCCTCTTTCTCCCTCCATTCCGCATCCTTCCTCACATTCTGAATCTGATGATGCCAACTCTTCACTCACTGCTTGATTTACTAGGTCGATCACATATTTTTTCCCGTTGCTCTCTATGGATAACGTGTTTCTCTTCCAGTTGTGATCTGCTCTCGTTGCCACCAACCATCCTCTTCCAAGCAATGCGTCGTACCCCCTCTTCTGCACCGAGATGATTACGAAGTTCAACAAGAACGGTTGTGACCCGATCGTCACCTTCTGCGCCATCAATGTTCCCAACGGCTTGATGCCATGCTGGTTGGCGCCCACCAATTGGAATGTCGGTGGCCAGAGTGTAGGTTTCCTGAGACTCTTCCATGTATCTTCGAGTAGTACATTGACTGCTGCTCCTCCGTCGATGATCGTGTTTAGGATTTTCCCTCCAATCTCCATTTGTATGATCGCTGGGTTTTTTCCGATGTTTACCGACAGTAACATTGGGTCAATGACTTGTTCACCTTGTGGTGTAGGTTCTACTCTTAATTCCTTCCTTTGACCTTCCTGTCGTTGTCGTTGGTCATTACCGAGTATGTTTGTGATTGCCATTCCGAGTTGTGGCATAGTTCGGATAAGGTCCATCACCTTGATAGGTACAGTGGTTTGCAGTATCTAACGAACAATATTGTTCTCCGCCTCTGATAGCCAAGAGGTACTTGGAATATCCAGAGCGGTCTTCTCTTCCTTCGTCATCGCCCGCTCCACTTCTACTTTTGCTTCCTTCATTCTTTGCTTTTCTGTATGTGGCTCTGGGTAGACAACGTTCTTTGCCTGGGCTTTAGTGGTGACCGCCAATACCTCTTGGTTTTGTTCTTCCACATTCAGCATATTGATGCCTTTCTGCTTTGGGCAGTCATTGTCTTCATGATCACTTGGTCCACACCATTTGCACAGTCTTCCTCCCGAACCTTGACCATTGTGGCATTCCCTGGCGAAGTGACCCCATTCATTGCACTTTCTACATTGTATCATGGGCCTCCCCTTACTGTTGTACTGTATTCTATTCCTCGGGCTATTGTTACTTCTATAACCTCCAGGGGATGCATTGCTATTGTACTGGGGCTTTGGTGGTGTGTTCGGTGGTGTTGACAGTTCTCCTTGAGTGAAGAGTACTTGTGTACCCCTTGCTTTTAGATTGTATGGGCATTCCTTGATGGAATGTCCCATCACTTGGCAGATATTGCAGAACAACTTCTTTGGGTAGTTTGCCTTTGCGTGACCTTCCCCCTTGCAATCCGTACACCACAGTTCTCTGGCTTCCCTCATACTCTCCTTGTCGGCCTTCAATTCTTTCATCATTCTCATCATGTCCTTCTTGAGTGCTTGCACGGTCTTGGACTCACTGTCGCTGTTGTCGTCCGTACTCTCCTCGTTGTCCGTCTTCCTTTTCCCTCGGAAGGATGTTTTATTTTCACTCTCTATATCCATCGCTCGATTGTACGCTTCATCGTACGACGACGGAGGCACGACTTTCATTTTCTTTCTCAGCGATGGGCGCAACCCTTCGATGAACCATCGCTTCTTCAGCCCGTCGGCCGGCTGAGTCTTCAGTTTTCCCAACAATTCTTTCAGTCTCCAGTTGTAGGTTCGCACGTTCTTGTGCTTCCCTTGCTTCGTACTGTAGATCTCCACTACAATTTCACTGTCATCCCTCAGGAGTTTGAATTCATCTTGGAATGCTTTCTTAAGTAATCTTCGTGATGCCCTGTGTGCTTGGTCCAACTCTGTGTACCAGTCGATGGCACTATCTCTCAGTGTCGCTGGAAATGCTTTCAGCCACTAGTCCACATCATCTTGCCCATTGGCTATCCAAATCGTCTCACACGTCTTACAGTGTCGTACTGGATCTTCTGACCCATTCCTCGTAAATTTTGGCAACTTTTGCCTCTCTACTTGCGGAGTCACCATCCTTCCCCGATGCCCTCCTTGTGCGTTGGACCTGACTGGACTGGTTCTCTCTCCCAGTGCGTCACTTGCACTCTCGGCCATGTTCGAGTCTTCCCCACGTCCTCTGTCGGCGTCCTCTACACCTTGAGTCTCCTCAGGGTCGTTCCGGTACTCCCTTTGCCCTGGGGTCTTAGGTTCAGATCTTCCAACTCTCGGCCCTTCGTCGTCCGATATGGATAACTCTCCGATGCGGCGTATGCTGTTTTCAATTTCTTCTGCTAGTTCATTTCAATTCGCTTTTTCTTTATTTGTCAGCGGTGTCTTGAAAATTCCTTCGTTGGTTTCGTCGACGAGGTTTTGGTGCAACTCGGTATCTTGATTTATTTCATGACGATGTTCATTGGCAATTTGTCTCAACCTTTTTCCTTCGTTCTTCTTGTTCCTTTAATCTCAATGATTTTTGTGTTCTTTCCGCTGGTGTTTCTTGCCTACTTGGTACTTGGTTCTTATCCTTATTGAGTTGTATGGGCATTAATTGCTACTTGTAGGGGCCTTAGTTGCCAAACGTACTTCTTCGGCTTGTATCTTGTTCCTCCTCTTCCCGCTTGGGTTCTCTCAACGAGATTTCCCACACTGCAGAGGTCTTTTGTTAGTGCATCTTCACGATCTTCGTTTGCTTGTACCGGCTCTTTGGTCGGTTGCCCCATCATGACGCCATCTTCATTGTGTTTTTTGTCGACCCTGAGTATACCCGATGGTTTGCTCGTCCCTGATGACAGCACTTGTCCGATGGTCTCCGACGACTCAACTTGCCATCCGATGGTCTCCGACGACTCAACTTGCCATCCGATGGTCTCCGACAACTCAACCTTTCATTGACTGATAATTCCTCTTGTCATCCACTAACCACTCCTCTTGTCATCGGCTTGTTACCCTCGAGCCGTTTTCGAACAGGCAATGGCGCCAAATGTTTACTGGCAATCTGGTGGTTCACACAAACATAGAGTAAATAGAATTATGTAGTATAGTGCTTAACACAGAGCATGAAATTATAACAGCATTGCACAAAATAAAGCATTGTTCCCATTCATTGAATATATCAGTATTACACTACAATGTTACAATGCTGCCTCTACATTGGAATGACGATACATATATAGGTTGTCTAACGGTTGCCAACCGTCGCCAACACCGGTCGGGAGTAACTACTCGCCGATACCAACTAACCAACATATTTACCGATACAACAACATAACAAATATAATTTCCACCTAACATAGGTTTGGGAGCTATTTGATGGAATTGTTTTCAACTTGAGAAATGACGAACCTTGGTCAAATCCACAAAGGATTCCAATACGAATCCAATTTTGAGACGTTTTTTTACCCAGAATTGGCATGATTTCTTGTCAATTTGGTAGCATAGCTCGGCAAAAAATTTCCTTTGAGGTGGGCACATTGTTGAATACTTTGTTATTGTGATATTTCTGCAGGTGCCAAAACATGAATCCAAGTGCAAGCTTGTGGATGAGTTTTAGAGCAGGCATATTGCCCATGTAGATACACCATTCTTTGAGTTTGTGCATATAATGTTGTCAGCTTAGCTAATTGTGCTTGAGATTTGGATGTACTATAAGACTAGATATCTTGGGTTAGGTGGCACGAGATAAGGAGATGTTGAGCAGTTTCTTTGTCCCATAAATTCCCTTTGGAGGTGGGCGACCAAGTTTAAGGTCAAGGATGAAGTGTTAAGTGCCCAAGGTGGAGTGCTCATCTTGGAGAAAGAAAAATAAATAAGAAAAAATAAAACATCTTGTCTAGGCGCCTAGCATGGGGTCGGCCTCATGAGAAAAGACAAAAAGAAAATAAAAGAAGTCATCTAGAGGTGGTTGGCCAGCTTGGAGGAGGGAGATGAATTGTGTATAAATACAAGGTTGTTGGAGGCATTTCCATCATTTATTCACATTTGTATTTTCTTGAGTTTATCTCATTCGGCTGCGATATTGCCAGCCTTCATTCCAAGGACGAAAACCCTTAGGAATGTGGTGAGTTGGACGAAACCCTAGCTCATCCTTGTGTAGGTTTCATCATGGAGACCTAATTGTGCTTCATTGGCGACTTTTGGAGTAGAAGAACTTGATTGCATATTCAGATTTTTGTGGGCACATTGCATAAGGGCTTTGCCCTAACTTGGAGTGCCACACCTAGAGGAGGGCGTCTTGACTTTTGGAGGCGATTTCACCATTGTTGAGGGTTTCTAAACCCTAACCCTAGTAGCCGCCCAAGCACCATCATTGTGGAGGTTTGTGGAGCATCCTTTCATCATCTTTTGGTATGTACAAACCTATGTATTAGGTCTGATTTGGACAGTGACATTCCAGGCTAGGTTTGTCAAGTTTTAGCCCTTGTCTTGGATGTAATATTCAGACTTCATATTCTGATTTATAACAGCAGACTTCTACTCTGAAAATCAGACATGGTTGTTGGTCTTGGATGCCCTAAGTTGTGTATTTCATGGTGTAATTCATACTTGTGACGAATATCAACTTTTAGTATCATTTGCCATAATTATTTGGCATGTTTGGGCATATATGTGTTCATTGTAATCAGAAAATAAAATCAAAATTTAGGGTTTTGAGCAGATATCTAAAGTACAGAAATTTAGGGCAGAATTCAGAAATTTAATTCCAAAATTTTAGGGCAGATCCCATTGGGGATATTACATAACCACATAGATGTCATCTTTAATTTCGTATTCACCCAACTATATGCCCTTTTGGCGTTTCAATTCACACCTCTGGAATGCGAGTTGGAAACAAACAACTATGCACAGATAACCTGCTCTTCAAATTAGGAGGGGAAGTTCCCTCTTTGCTGATGATTGCTTTAAAGATAAATAAACTAAATTGCCTATATTTTTTATTCTCAACTGCAAGCACAAGGTTATAAAACTCTATCGTTGCAGCAGAGGTTTTTCTTTTAACTGCTAACTACAGCTAGGCCTAAACTAAATGACGCTTTTGACAACCCAAGTAAATTCAGAGCTTAGGAATCAAAAGTAAACAGGGAATGATTTGTTAACACAAAAGCTCAAATAAACTTATTCCAGATTGCACCCGAAGACTCATTGTACTTTTAGAATGAAAAATGAAAGTAAGAAATTGTAAGCAACACATATGACAGTAAACTAAATGAAAATGAGACAGAGAATCAGAGCAATGGAAGGCATGAGATTTCCTTTCTCAATGTCAAAAAGCTGTTACAACTCCAGGACAACAATATTGAAGCAAAGACAGGCACGGAATACGCGATCATTATCAAACACTGGATTACAATTGACACAAGGTGAACAAGCACTTGAATAACAATTTGCAGGCAAGAATAGACTCAACAAATTTTGCGATCACAATTATAGTTACCAAACAATGGGCAAGGCTGCCCTTATTTATACACAAATCAAAGGAGTAGGGAACCCTAAAATCTCCTTGATCCTAGCTAACAAACTTGCCAACTCACAAGCTTTATTTCTATTCTAGACAAAAGATTCCAACTAACACCTGGTTTAAAACAACTTGATTTAAAGCAGAGAAAGCTCCAACTATTACAAAGTGATTTTTCTATTTAGAGGATGGATAAGCTTGAATGAAAATGAGAACTGTAAATTAGAAAAGCATTGAGTTAATTGCCGCTTTTTTGAGCTCCATCCTTATCTACATCGCTGCTCCATTGGTGACATCACCCACTGATATTTTGGGAAACAATATCCTCCAAAAAGCTAGTAACCTCTTTCTTGCCAAGAATATTGATACTTTCCAAGATGATATTCTGATTTTCTTACATCTCTTCACCATCTGCAATCATCTGTAGGAATTCACGAACTTCGTCGACAGCTTTATCAAATTTTATTGTCATAGTGGCAAAATGATTCATCTTGCCGACACTGAGATCACCATTAAAACTGCTGCGGACTAGAGTTTGGAATTTCGTTTGTACTTCACTGAGATCATACATGATACCATCTTCTCTTTCGTATGAGCATGGGATCTGAGAAACAAAAGACCTCACGAACTTGAGAACACTTACCACCTTTTCCCTCCATTCCGCTAACTTTGAGGATATCCTTTCATGGGTTTTTACTGTGAAAAGGTATTGTCCTTTCCAAGTATAAACCTTCTTATTTTCTGCTGAATCAACGAAATTGTATGCTACCTTGAAGTCAGAGATTATGATCTCAAATACTAGCTTGTCCTCAGCCATACTCTGCTCAAACCCCTGAATACCTTGACGCAGATCATGAGCGTTGTACTTCAATTGATAGATCTGTGAAAGTACATATCTGCCTTTAGTTACAAACTCTTCCACCCAATCCTTCATGTGCCTCTCGTAAATGACCAACTAACTTAGCTGCTACTGATCGGCCGGTGATTCCAGAATCTGAGGAAGCAATAAGGTGGCCTGTGAAGTGCCATGAAGAAGATTGGAAATATATTGCTGCAACTGCCTATTCTCAGCCTTGAGGGTTGCTTTATCTTCTTCGTCCTTCAATACTCTCTCCTTCAGATTATCTGCTGCAACTTCAAAGAGATTCACATCCGTGTGCCGGGTACATCGACCAAGATTGGCTCTGACAACCTTGAAGTCATCAACCTCAATTCCATTGACATTCTTATCTTCCGACGGTTTTGCAGTTTCAAGAATAATCTCTCCATCAACATTCTTCTCCATGTGAACTTGCTTCTTAAGTTTCTTCTCTGGTATGTCTTGGTAGACGCTATCAAGTTCTGTAAAGTTCAACTCAAAGAATGAAGGCTTTCTCCTCTTCCTACCCAAGATGTTCTCAAGCCAAGATGAGCTAATTTCCTTATAAGGATTGGTTTGGGTTCCGTCAACTCCTGATGGATCAATGTGTGTCGCAGTGTTATGAACTGGCGAATCTGGTTCTAAATCTATATGAATGGGAGAATGCCTCGGCGATGAAGGTGGAGAAACATGAACTGAAGGCATTGTTTCAACGTGCGGTGCTGAATCAGCCAGAACTTCTGATGCAACTGTTGGCTGTTGCTGCTGAATATGGATTGGAGACTCAACCTTTTTCCTCTTCAACTTGGCAATCTTCATTCCTTTTGGAGGAATGCTGATAACCTTAACCCTTGGTTTCGGTTTAGAAATGGAAGGCATAGATGATTGAACAACTAGCGGCTCTACAATCGGAATGGCTACTTTCCGCTTCTTCTTATTACTCAAGAATATCATACTGTTCTTGACAATCCGACTCGTTCTTTCCTCAATTGAGGTGTTCTCTTTGGCGGTCCAATTAACTTGTGATAGTGGCTTTTGCTCGATCCGATCTCTAAATACATGCGAAGTAGAACTTCACCATCATCGTCTGACAAGCCCTCTACATCCTCTGACAGGCCCTCTACACCTCTGACAGGATATCAACCAACTGCTGAAAGGTAAACCTGCTATAGCTACGTTTCCGCATTTCAAATTCATTTGCACAATTAGCCCTCTACATCCTCTGACAGTATATCAACCAACTGCTGAAAGGTAAACTTGCTATAGCTACGTTTCCACACTTCAAATTCATTTGCACAATTAGCCCAGAAATCTTCAACTGCAGGCACATGTACACAATTCTGAGCAAGTTGTGCTGCAAAAACACAAGGATCGTATGGAAACCTGCTGTCAAATCACTTGAGGCCATATTTGGACAATTCACCACCAATTACTTTAGCATCTGCTCCAGATCTGCATCTGTATATACCCATCCCAACCGGAAAACTGAAAGCCGCCCTGCGCCTACTATGCAAAAATGAGTGAACTTCATAGACCTGCCTCAGAAACTCCATGAACGCTACCTCATCCTTAGGATATCTTGGTAGCATGACTGACTCTCCTTAGAAGCCATATACCTTGATGTAGGAAAATGTGGGAAACTGGATAAACCAATCAGCCCACTTCGCCGTTGCTGATTTGGCATTAGCTGAAAACCGTATATGCAACTCATTGTCAAGATCTTGTACCGCATGCATAAGGAATGCATTATTTACCCCCCTATAATGTCGTTCAGCCTCTGAAAACTCTAACTGCAGGTAATGGTGATATATATGTTGAATGCCCAGAGTTCCAACGATATTCAAACCCCTAAACTGACCTTGAAAGGCCATTAGATATACGGGGTATGACATCATGTGGAATTCATGAGCCTTTTGAAAATCAATTATCTGATGGTGGAGACTGTCACTGATTAGCGCTGGCCAGTCATAGTGTTCTGTTCTGTGAACAATCTGGGAGATGATGTAAAACATCCAAGGCCGAAATTTATTGGCCTCTGCTTAACTTGTGACCCAGTTTAGCAGAGGAATTATTATCGTGTATTCTTCCTTGAACTCTCCACGTCCAATGTTCTTTGGCAAAACATTTTGGTTCTCTTTCAGCGACTTTCGAGCAATCCTTTTTTGATGTTTTTCTTTGTCATTGTGCCACACCTCACATTCTTGAATAGAAATGACGAAATTCTCCTTTCACGATGGTGTTGAGAAACATTTCTCAATGTCATTAGGCCTGAGGCTGCAAAGTACACGCCCATCTGGTGATTGGATTTCCCTTGTAACTGAATTGTAATGCTCAGTACAAGCAATTTACAAATTCAATGCTTTGCACTGTGACGAGGAATGAAGCCACTGCAAGCAACCTAGAGTGACTCAGATTCCTGATGGCGATGTTTCCTGCGTCCTGTAAAGCATGCAAATTGAATATTGGAAGCACCTTATGCAAATCTGTCTCGACGGTTCTCAGGTAATCATGAATTAACGCCGTTTTAGGCTTGATTTCTATTAGAGAGTACTGCATACTGAAAAACTTGAAGAATGCCTGTAAACACGCCTATGTTTGGAAATATTTTGCTGAAAAGGCTGAAAATTGTTTGCTGATTTCTTTTTTAAAGCAGATTTTGAGAGAAAAAGTTGGCACGTGGGTTTTTTAGACAATCTTGTTCTGAAGCAACCCAGATCGTCAGATTCCGAACAAGTAGAGGGTTTCCCGAAAAAGCGGCAAGGAAAAACTAAATTTTTCCAATCTTTAAGAGGACGTAATTCCAGATGAACCCATTTCGATGAAAACTGAAAAAGCACTTCGTTTGGGTTCTCAAATCTTCATGAGAAGAAAACGATGTTCTTCCTCTGGATGCAACCTGCAAAAATAATGAATAAAGGAGGGCAAAGGTTTTGTTTTTATAGAACAAAGGGTGAAAAAGCGGCTTTCTTTATGAAAGCACAAATCTTGAAGCTTATCCGCGAAGATAGCAATATTTTGAGCAAAATCCAAGTTGATATGCTCTGATAGGATGAATTCCTATTTTATAGTTGCCTAAGGCTCACGTGTGAGGATGATGAAAAAGCTGCTACTTTGATGATGTCGTCAAATACACGAAGTTGCAAAAGTATTAGCCAATTTTTCTTCGTTTTGAAACTTTTGCACTTGTCCTGACTTTGCCGTGACCTGCCTCCGACTTCAACAAGACGCTAAACTGTCACTGTTGTCTGAAAAAGATGACTGATCGTGACATCTTGAAGTTTTATCAATTCTGATTTGATCCCCAACCTCGAACTGACGATCTGACGATGTTTGACTACAATTTTGATTTTTGGAAACCGTCGCCGGACGAAGATCGAGAAACGACTGAAGGAGGCATTGTCGAGACAAGAAATTTTCTAACACTGGAAAACCTAGGCGCCCTGATTGGACAGGGGTGCCTAGGATCTCATGCCTTAGCCAATTTTATGAGATTTTCAATTTTGCTTGCTTTTCGTTTTTTGTGCACCTTCCGGTGACTGTGGGCCCCAATTTGGATGTTGAATCTCGCTTGCTGGAGCAAAACTAAGACAGATGGTGAGGCAATCAGGCAAGCCTGATGAAAATTGAATTGATTACATCGCTCGCTGGCCTCAGAAATTGGATCAAACTGATTTTCTATGAATCTGACCAGACTGACGGAGGAAGATTTGCAATTTTTTGGGAAAGTATGAAAAATAATCTAACTCTGGGAAGATTGTGTGCCGCTAGCCTCTAGGGGCACCTGGGATTTCATGCCTTAGAAATTTTTTGATAATTTTCAACTTCTTCTGTAGTTTCCTCATTTTGCGTCTCAGCAGCTGTTCTTTGTCATTGATTCCCGTGATCTGCCGGACAACTGTCAGTGGATGAACGCTGGATTGGATAGCCTGAGCATATCTGAGATGAATCTCAGTTGTTCCGGGCCTGTTGACTGAATTTGACTGATTTTAACCACCCAGAAGTGGGCTGATGAGGCCTTACCGTTTTTCGAGAAAACGCAAAAAAACTATCTCTGGACAAATTGGGTGCATCTGGCCTCCAGGGGCGCCAAGGAAACTCAGACTTAGCCAAATTTTGGCTTCTTTCAACTTTTCTTTGTTTTCCGGATTCATCATGCTTCGTTTTTCGTTCTTTGCCGGTCGTCGGTTGCTGAATAGTTCTTCGCCTTCTGAACAACACTGAAATCTTGAATCTGACCCCTGGCAGATGACCTTCCTCCATTAATGGCTTCGGAGTTCATGCTTTGCCTTCTGAAAAAGCAAAATTGACCCAGTAGAGAAAACTCGACTTTTTGCAGATTCCATTTGGACCACCTTGATTGTGAAGCAATATCAGCCAATTAGAATCAGGCAGGACTCCTGAATCAGAGATTCAATTTTTAGAAACTTTCTAATTTTAGAAAATTTTGCTAGCATCCGTATCTCAAGAAACCTAGAAAACCTAAAATTGACGTCTATTTTTAGAGACTTTCTAAAAATAGAAACTTTCTATTTTTAGAAATTTTGACTTTTTGACGACAAATTTTTCACTCTCACAAAATGCCTTAATGAAGCAAAAAATTTGATTTGGCGTAACATGCCCAAATTAGGAATCTTTCTTGTTCATAGTCACGTTTTTAAAATAAATAAACACTTAAGTCTAATATTAAATTAACATTAGAAAGTTAAGTGAGTATTTTAAATATTTCCCCAGAGTTACGAAAACCACTGCCAAGGCCCGGAAACCCAAACTGGACATGCAAGTAACTGAGACGAAAGGACGATGACGGGTGTCGAAACAATGACTTTTCTAAAAAGAGGTGCGCTGTCCAAGAAATGTGGAGCACCAGCCGGGTATTTGGAAACGTTTCTAGAAGCGTCACCGCAAATCCTGATGTCGACTGAGCTCAATGCAACAAATAGAAAATCCAAAGAAGCTGAACAATTGCATCTCGAAGAACTGTGGAGTTCCCTTAACAACCTCATTAGCCTATAGGAACTCGTGGAATAGGCTAACGGCCACCAAAGCTAACTAGGCACGAGAAGGGGACATTACAGAGAAGCCGTCTATTTATATAAGTCACCCAGTTGGCATCAATCATCTTCCCAAACCTTCAAGATCATGTTGGTATGGTCAAATTTGCAATTCGCTTCATTTTGGGATTTCCCGTAAGTTGGGTGAGTTATTAAGCCATTTAATTAATAAGATCACGTAAGTTATCTAAAGTTGGAAATATTAAAAGATGACTTAAGTGTAATAGCTCATTGAAAAGGTAATTTGATGTTTTATTTGATGGGGTACATAAAAGTGAACGCCTATGCATGAGAAATAAGGAATAATTAAAGTGAGCACAAAAGAGTTATTTATTTAAAAAAAAAAGAAATATTTCTCTAGCACGCTAAAAGTGCCTATATAAAGGGATTTAGAGCTCATCTTGGACTATGTTGAAGATTTTGAGTAATGTTATGCTACTAGATTGAACTTGTGTTCTTGCAAGAACTTCCTGAGGACGGAAACCCTCTTGAGGAATATCAACTTTGGTGGTGAAAGATCTTCCTTGGTTGATTGCTGGTAGATTCAAACAAAGTCTATGCTTGTGCTTCGTTGCAGATTCTCGGGGTTTGAGAAGAAGGGTTTCTTTGCAAACTTATTGAAGATTCTATGAATAATAAATTTGTGTCTGTTTAGTTTTCATGAAGATTTCATTGAAGATTTACAGAGTGTTAATTAAAGTGTTACTGGAGGTTGTGTGGAGGGTTTAACCCCTATTTTCCAGTGCCAACATTTAGAAGGATTTGCTAGAGAGAGGTGCCTCATGGTGAGGGCTTACTGAAATATAAGTAAGGGATTCTAAATATTTTATTTGGCTACGCACAACTCCTTAGACAAGTTGAGGAATATTTCTTATAGCTGCCACATATGAGTTGGAAAGTCGTGGTTTGTTAGATGCGTGGGAGCTCCATAGGAGGAGGCACCTGGTATAATGTGAGGAGTCTGTGTTATGAGAGGATACGTGGGAACAAGTAATAGTGGCCCGACAAGGAGTGCGTGGGAACTAAGTGAGGTTGTGGAAGTCATTTTTGGAGGTAGCGTTAACTATTTGGAAGGGTTTTGATTGGGTGTGAGTTGACCGCCCAATTAGAAGAGATATTGTGGCTGGTTTGACCTGTGTTTCTACTCCTCAGAGGTAGTTCATTGTATTAGGTCTGTTGACACAGAATATTGAAGGTTCAATCTGCTGTTTGCATCATCAATCCTGAGTATCAACAATCCAACAACTCATATGATTTCTCAGAGTTTCCTGTTGAGGCTAGAAATGAAGTTATAAGTTCTCTGAATCTCTGATTTTTAATATCTGTATATTGAATGACTCTTATGTTCGTTTTTAATCAATACAAGAGGACTGCAAACTGTCTGATAAAATGTCTCATTACTACGAATGTATTCTGTTGTTGAAATTATGAATGATTTTGTAATGTCCCCATTTTTGGAGTGATCACTACCGGAGGACATGAGGACTTGTCTACACACTCAGGAGGATTTGGAGGGCACATTGAGGTTTGAAGGTATTCTTTTAATGTTGATGATATGACTCCTTCATTTACTATTATAATGCTACCTTGGAGCGAACCACTTGGGAGGGTCACAAATATGGAAATTTGTTATTAGGAGTGTGGAGACTTGTCATAATCATTGTCAGGAGGTAATATAGTTCCATGTGGATGCCACTTTGATTTATGGATGAGTGAGATAATGCCTTCATTCATGGATAAGTTCGAGGTCTCATTATACACATCACCGTACAGAGATCACTATTATACTTTGTTGATTGGGCGACTTGTGATGGGAGATTAAATATTAGCTAACACCTTACCTTGGCACTTGGAGATGGCGTGGGAAAATAAGATAGAAATAATAAAATCATATCTTTAATTTGATTTTATTGGGCGCCAAAATACACTAAGGCTGGTCGACACTCTTGGAGGGAAAAAGTGCATTAAAAAATCAATATCACTCTTCCTAGGTCGACCATAATGAAGGGAGATAAGTTGTGTATAAATACAAGGTCGATTTGGCATTTGAAAATCATCATTCACTCATTCATTCATACACACTTGGGAATTTATTTCTTGGAGAGGATCTTGGGACGAAAACCTCAAGCATCCTAGGAGGAGTTGGACGAAAACTTAGCTCATCCATTGGAGGATTCCGTGACGGGGACCTACTTGTGCTTCATTGCTTCTAGGGCAGATTTGTATATCAGATTTGAAGATCATGATTGAGGATTTCTCTTGGCCGTGGCATTGTGCATATTGACTAGGATTCATCCTAGGGTTTTGAGCGCTACACCTTGGAGGAGGAGCGACTTCATTTGGGAGGCGAATTTGTGGAGGTATTGCTGATTAGGGTTTGGAGTTAGAGCAGATTTCTGGAGCAGCAGAGTTGCAGATCCAATTCGCTAATTTTGGAGGACTTCTTGTTGGTGGGTTTGTTGTCATTGCTTAGGGTTTGAACCCTACTTGTGGAGCGCCATCACTTGGAGGTCATTTTGTCTATGTTTTGGCATGTAAAACCTTAGGGTTTATTTCTGATTTATAGCTGGGCATGTTTGGCTTGTTTGCCCTAGCCATTTGATGTATTTGAAGACTTCAGAAGTTCTGATTTATAGCAGCAGACTTCTACATTTATTTTTAGTCATGGTGGCTGTGGATTGAAGTGGTTTCATTGTGAAATTCAAATATGTTATTGCCAATCATGTTGGCAATGTTTATATGTTGATTTGATATGATTTTTGGGCTGTTATAAGTGTATGATCAAGTCTGATTGGAAAAACAAATATTCAGAAAATTAGGGTTAAGCAGAAAATCTGAAATCAGAAATTTGGAAAGCCCGGAAATCCAATCTTGAAGAAATATCCCCATTTGGGATATTACAGTGGTAGTAGAGCTTGGATCCTACTAGCCTACGGGATTCATGTGGAGATTGTGAATTGGTGTTCATCTAATGTTGGCTCATGAATTTTGAAGACGGAAGATACATTAGTTATAGGAGAAGGCAGTGTATTGTTGGGTGTGAATTGGAAGAAGGCAACATGAGTGACCATAGCCATGAAGATTGTCATGAAGATCAAATTACAAGGGCAATGCTTAATGATCTAGCAAGAGGGCAGTGGGATTTGCTTCATCTTTTGAACATATTTATGAGGTAGAATCTTGGCAAGGATGGAGGCAAAACAATAATGGACGTGATAGAGGCAATCAAAACAATGGGCACAATGATGCAAGCACTTCCGGGAATCAAGGTGATACTTCGGTGTGCACATCTCATTCAACCATGCCGAGGCCGCTCATGCCTACATTTCTGGATCAGCAAAGGGTTGCAGAGGATGAACTGCAAGCTCAAGGAGAGACCTTTGATGACTACAGGAGAGAGTGGTTGGCACTAAGCGATGAATGCAGAGAAGCCTTTCCATGGAATGACTTCTACCACGTCAAATATCGGAACAAGAATGACCTCGAGAAGGGAGGAACAATCATCACACAAACCATGAGTTGCAAAAGTTGGGGAAGGTCAACATCACTCCATTTGATGGCTCAAGGAGAATCACGGCATGGGCTTGGATTCAAAAGTTGGACAACTACTTCACATTGAGCCCTATGATCGAGAAGGATGCCATACAGTTTGCTACATTACACTTGGAGGGCGATGCTCTTGATTGGCGGTATAATGGCTTGGTGACTCAAAGGTTGATTGATAGATTTGATGATTCAAATCCAGAATAGTTCTTTAGGGAGTTGGCACAACTCAAACAGAATGGTCCAGTGGATACATACATTACGGAGTTTCAGAAGCTTGCCTTATTGGTACCAAATGTTTTGGAGGCACAATAGACATTCCTTTTTATTGAGGGACTCGAGGAGCCAGTTTGAGGATGGGTAAGGGCCTTAGATCCTCCGACACTAAGGGAAGCAATCAAGAGGGCTCGAGGAATGAAGTTTTCAACACCATCCAAACCGAAGTTTCAAAGCAAGCCTTTTCAGCAGGATCCGAAGAAGAACTTTTGAAAGGATGAACAGAGGAAGCCCATACTAGATTTCGAGACAAGGAACGAGATGCGGAGGAAGAAACTTTGCTTTACATGCAGGGAGCCATGGGTGTCGGGGCATAGGTGTCAAGGCAAGGCCAAGGCATATTACATTGAGGTCTTCTTCGATGAAGAGGAAGAGGTTCCCAACACTAGCCCGGAGGAAGACGTGGAGGAACGGCATGAGGAGAGTGACGACACACAAGGTACTATTGCATTTCTTTTCGGTGTTCCGAAGCATTATCCTTTTAGGATTAGAGGTGTGGTAAAAGGTCAGAGAGTATCTTGTTTGGTGGATAGTGGAGCCACACATAATTTCATTGATGAAGGCTTCGCGGTTAAAAGAGGATTGCAAGTAGAGGAATTTCCAAGATTTAGTGTCCTCTTGGCGAATGGGTTCAAAATGAACTGCACAAAGAAGATATCTCATCTAAGCATTCAATTGGAGGACTACACTTTTGAGGATGAGTTCTATGTGGTTGGTATTGGAGAGACTAAAGTTGTACTGGGAATTCAATGGCTAAAATATCTTGGGAGATATATACAGGACTTCAACAAGATGGAGCTGGAGTTTACTTCGAATGACAAGCAAATCATATTGAAGGCAATCAGCAATAGCACACCTGTGAGTATGGCAGCCAAAAGAATGGAGGTTCAATTCAGATTTGAGGCAAGAGATATTCAGATTTGAGGCGAGTAATTTTCAGCTTGAGGCCCCTTTTGGATCTGCACTCATAGGAGGACATGCGGCGAAGGATCAGAAGAAGATGAAGGAGCTAGAGGACATTGAGATAAGGTATGATGACACATATGATTTTCTGATTCATGACAGCAGTCCTACTTCTTTCATGGCAGCTACTTCACATGAGGAAAACATAGTGGAAGAGGCCCTCAAGATGGATACTTGTGATTTGGACATGGAGCATGAGGAAGATATGTAAGTTGCAAGTCACAACAAGACAAAATTTATCCACCATACCTCAGAAGATGTCGAGAGAACTCAAGAATTGTGCAATGATTGGCTGCAACAAGCGAGGAAGGCGAATATGTTGGCTGCCCAGGCGAGACAACACTTGCATGAAGTCAAAGAACAATGTCATCAGCTAGATCAAGCAAGGAGACAAAAGGGAGCACATCCACGATCTCTATTCCTTCCAAGGGTAGGAGACATCACGGTGGAACAAGCAAAGGAGAAGCCTATGGAGAAGAGCGAGCAAGAGGAGTATGCAGATTTGGACAGGCAAGCAAAGAGGTATGATTCAAAAATTCTTGCATCTGATTTGCATCATGAGTTGTTTGGTTTTGAGAGCCCATTGAAGGATCAAGTAGTGGAGGAGCTTGGATTTGTTGAGAGTACACTTAGTGGATCAGCCACTAGTGGCTTGACTTCACTTGAAGGGGGAGTCATAAGGGATCTCGTCTGTGATAATCCTTTGATCATTCTTGGAGGAGAAGTAGAGTTGGGTGATACTGTGAGACAACTGTATCATTCTATTGATCCCTTGGTAGCATTGAAGGCTGCCCTATGTATGAGTTTGATGATGCATAATACCGAGGCACTTGCATTGGATGAACATACTTCGAAGATACAGCTGGTTCATATGCTTAGGTATGGAGATGTTCCCATTTTTGATTTTGAGACACTAGGGTTTGTGTTATAGTTAGATTTTGACATTGGAGTTGGAAGTGAACATAATGTCATTGACATTCCAGCCCTAGTACGTGAGGTTCTTTTGCATATAGGGGTGAGAGATGATTATTCTACTTCATGGTGCATGGATCTCATACTAAGTAGATGGTGGACAAGAGTTGTTTTGGAGTTGAGAGGGGAGTGGGATCATCTCCTCATCATGGGAGAGCAACATAGTGATGATATCCTATCATCCTTTGTCATTGGTGACACCCTTTGCACTTTCATGGAGCTGATTTATCATCATGAGGTTGCTGTTTGGGTTCATATCAGCAGCTCCGTGGGAGCAGTCATACACTTCCTTGCACCTTCACAGGAGGCCTATAGGAGTTGGAGGTTGGTTTGAAGTTGAGGACTCTTCAAGATGCTTCCACTGTCTCATGTTCTGTGTATGTGGAGGAGTGATGATTTGGGATCCGGGCGGTGACACTTGGGATCTAGTTGGGTTGCTTCACAACCTTGGGAGTACGGATGATGACAGTGTGAGGTAACCGAGGCTTGGTGACAGGTGGGCATGGTTTAGAGATTACATTCTTCGCCACTTGTTGACATGCATGTTTCTGTTTGAGGCTTTGATTTGGATCAGCCATATGTGCTTGAGGGATGAAGCCTTGGGAGTTTTTGAGGTGATTGCTGCACTTGTGGTTGCAGACAAATGTTCAAAATCGGGAGAATGGGGCTAGGTTGAGGTTGAGTGTGTATGGCTACGACTAGTGGAGCTCACTTCACATTGCATTCTTCACATTCTTCTTGGAGAGTATAGCCACATGTGGAGATTTGGTGTGATCACATGGCCTTTGATCAGATGGAGATACATGTCATTTGACACTATCTCACAGGATTCAGGATATTTGGGAGGATGGAGGTACATGTCATTTGACACTACCTTATTTGTTGCATATTTACCATTGCTTGAGGACAAACAATTCTGAGAAGGGAGGACTGTAATGTCCCCATTTTCGGGGTGATCACTACCGGAGGACATGAGGACTTGTCTACACACTCAGGAGGATTTGGAGGGCACATTGAGGTTTGAAGGTATTCTCCTAATGTTGATGATATGACTCCTTCATTTTCTATTATAATGCTACCTTGAAGCCAACCACTTGGTAGGGTCACAAATATGGAGATTTGTTATTGGGAGTGTGGAGACTTGTCATAATCATTGCCAAGAGGTAATATTGTTTCATGTGGATGCCACTTTAGATTAAATATTAGCTAACACCTCACCTTGGTGCTTGGAGATGGCGTGGGAAAATAAGATAGAAATAATAAAATCATATCTTTAATTTGATTTTATTGGGCGCCAAAATACACTAAGGTTGGTCAACACTCTTGGAGGGAAAAAGTGCGTTCAAAAATCAATATCACTCTTCCTAGGTCTGCCATAATGAAGGGAGATAAGTTGTGTATAAATACAAGGTTGATTTGGCATTTGGAAATCATCATTCACTCATTCATTCATACACACATGGGAGTTTATCTCTTGGAGAGGATCTTGGGATGAAAACCTCAAGCATCCCAGGAGGAGTTGGACGAAAACCTAGCTCATCCATTGGAGGATTTCATGATGGGGATCTACTTGTGCTTCGTTGCTTCTAGGGCAGATTTGTATATCAGATTTGAAGATCATGATTGAGGACTTCTCTTGGTCGCGGCATTGTGCATATTGACTAGTATTCATCCTCGGGTTTTGAGTGCTACACCTTGGAGGAGGAGCGACTTCATTTGGGAGGCGAATTTGTAATGTCCCCATTTTTGCAAGCATCAGAGTTTGGAGGATTAGCCTATCATTTGACCCTCGTAGGCTAAGGCAGTGGTTAGAGGGTCCCTTTTGGCAAAGATCAGTGTGTTATTTCTCTCAGAGCTCAGTTTATGTTCAGGTTTGGCCTTCGTTGGATTCTATTTGGCTAACTTACTATTTATAGTAAGTTACCATTTTAGGAAGTCAGGGTTTCTATATATAGCAGGGCACCTGGACAGGTCTTGATTGCAGTGTCAATCCCTTACTCAATTGGTTTGATCAGATAATGAGGGATTTACTATTTATAGTGAAGCAGTGGTTGATAGAGAGGGACCCCTGCTATTTTTGGAAGGGTGGTTGGATATACATAGGGTATCATGGTGAACCTCCTTGTTCAAACGGAATTTGAAAATCATAAGTATTTAAGGAGTTATTAATTTTTAAAGTGGCCTAAATGATATTTAATTATAAAAGGTATATTATAAAGTTAAATTATAAAGTAAAGTGTAGTTTATAAATAATGGGGCCATGACCCTCAATTAAAAACAACTTAAAGTACATTTATATTTATTGAGTTGAACGCCCATGTATAAGGAGATAATATAAAGTTTTTATTGTAAACCTAAAAGTGAATTTGAAAGTGGATTTAAATGCCATTAAGGAGATTGAGGTTATAAAAGGACTCAAAAAGCAAATGCTTTTTCATTCTTGATGTTATTTGACTTGTGCTTTTTGATATGAGAGTTGAGTGTAGAAATACACTAAGGGTTTCAGTCCATTTTCTGCAGTGAAGAACGAAAACTCTTCATTGATTATGCAATTTTGAGGTTGTGAGAGACTAGCGAAATTATTGCCATAGTGTGGGCTTCATTCAGGAGTCCATTGAGAGCTTACAGATGAAGAATCAACATAGGGTTTTGAAGTTTTCTATCACCATTATTATCAGAGGATATTGAGGAATGCATTTTAGGTTATGGCATTGTATTTGATGGTGTTTTGATGTCATTATGATCCCATGAACAGGCCGTACCTCCCTCTGGTCAGGCTGTACCAGTTAATAGCATTAATGGTGTTTGAATGAGGTTTTGGGACTGGTTTCTTCCCAACTGGGATCGATTTACCTTTGCAGCTATAGCAGAGATTTCTGAGTGTGATTTGAGGGCAGACCAGGGTTAATATTAGTTCGGATATATCCCAGAAGAGGGCCATACCACCTGTAGCTGCTTTTCATTGTATTTTCTGGAGGTTGCACATCAAATCTGGGCGTAGGTAATCACCACAGATCTGTCAGCTTCTATCGATTGTCTATAGTAGATTTGGAGAGGAAAAAAAGAGATTGTTTATGGCTGTAGGGTACTCCTAGCCAAGCCGTACTGCCACCAGCTGGGACGTGGGCATTTTGGACCTCAAACGCCTCATATTTGGGGTATTTTCTGTACATTCCATGGAGCCTTATTGCTATCTTTGTTGTACCCTGAGTTCATGAAGGGACAATCACTGTATTAAAGACTTGGTGGATTCCTGTAGCTCCAGCACTCTATTTTCTGATATTTCAGTCTGCAGCTTGTAAAATCAAAACATGGGTATGTTATGAAAGCATTGTTATTGCTATTTGTCATTTGGGTTTTCAATAGATAGTTGTGTTTGCACTCCTTCAAATCAATAGCATTGTTAGTGTTGTGTTATCACCTTGTTGGCAATGTGTATGCAACATTTATTATGAAAACAAATCAAACAAACTAAACCCATCAGCAGCATACAAAACAGACAAAAAAATATAGAGACAGAGAATTAAGAGGTTGTGTGCAAAGTGTTTGACGATATTCCTTGAGCCTCTAATCAGCATTTTGAGGTCAGAACTAGCAAGGGATATTACAGAATTTGTGGAGGTATTGCTGATTAGGGTTTGGAGTTGGAGCAGATTTCTGGAGCAGCAGAGTTGCAGATCCAATTCGCTAATTTTGGAGGACTTCTTGTTGGTGGGTTTGTTGTCATTGCTTAGGGTTTTAACCCTACTTGTGGAGCGCCATCACTTGGAGGTCATTTTGTCTATGTTTTAGTATGTAAAACCTTAGGGTTTATTTCTGATTTATAGCTGGGCATGTTTGGCTTGTTTGTCCTAGCCATTTAATGTACTTGAAGACTTCATAAGTTCTGATTTATAGCAGCAGACTTCTACATTTATTTTCAGTCATGGTGGTTGTGGATTGAAGTGGTTTGATTTTGTATTTCATTGTGAAATTCAAGTATGTTATTGGCAATCGTGTTGGCAATGTTTATATGTTGATTTGATATGATTTATGGGATGTTATAAGTGTATGATTAAGTTTGATTGGAAAAGCAAAGATTCAAAAAATTAGGGTTAAGCAGAAAATCTGAAATCAGAAATTAGGAAAGCTTGTAAATCCAAACTTGAAGAAAATATCCCCATTTGGGATATTACAGATTTATCATCTAAACTTCATAAACAACTGTCCCACATCATCATAATCAGAAAATCAGTTTTTATGAGCAAGTTGTGATCTGTTTAATGAAATGTCAGCATGTTATAAATGTTAAAATTGTGGTTTTGAGCAAAAAAATCTTGGTAGGGGATCTTACATTTTCATTGGGAGCCAGGACTTGCACTTCAATTATTTGCTGATTTTCTTCTATTTGCCCACTTTTAGGTAACTCAGGCTGTTGTACCTCTGACTGCTTGTGTGATTGGAGTTTAGGCGGCACAGTTGTAGTGTCATCTAACTGTATGGCTAGTGGGGATGCATCATTGAGGCCTATCAAACAGTGTATTATGCTGATGTATTCTCTTCATGCTACATGCTTATGAATAATGTATTCTTGTCAGCCTCATTTTCTTTAATTATTGCTCTGCTCAAATTAGTAACAAAGCAAATTATCTGATTTTTGAGCTAAGGAAGTCAGCTGCTTTTGGAGAAGTGGAGAAAATATTAATACATGACATCTTTGTTTTTTCACAGTTTCTATGTTCATTGTTTTAATTTGATATATGGCAGTTTAAGAGCATAAACTTTTCTTCATGGTTGGATTGTGTTAGATTGTTGTGTATGTCAATATTGTTCCAATATATGTTATATGCAGTTTTTGGGATTTACGTATTGCATTTCATTTTCAAATGCATATATTGCTTTGTGATACATATAATCTTGTTCATCTAAAATCAGATGCGCCCAAAAAAGTTTGTATTGCAAATGAAGTCAAGCCTTTAAATGGTTTGCGAATCAAAATGATTGCTTTGGGCTCTGAGCACTCACTAGCTCTCACAGGTAAGGGATGGAATGTTTTTTTTTGTTATTTAGAACATGCAATGGTTACTCCTATTTTTAATGTATTCCCAATGCTCTTCTAGGTTTAGAGGATTGATCAGACATGACTATGATCTAATTTCTTAAGTCAGTTCATGCTTTTATCTAGTAAAAGAATATACTTGTACTCGTCATTTTGTTGTTTTATCAAGCATACTCTTGTTCACACTTTGATATTCTGTTATTTGCATGGTTCAAAACTTCAAAGAGGATGGTGAGGTCCTTAGCTGGGGCTTGGGAGAAAATGGAAGACTTGGTCACGGTTATGAATCAAGCATGTTCAGATTCCTTGAAGTTTCAAGGTTTTCACTGAAATACCTAGATTTTAGATTTCCCGTAACAATTCTGAAATTAGTCAACAGGATATTGGAGAGAAATTGTGTAGAAAAGAAATTTAATCGATGTACAAAGTGTGACCTGGAACATGTATTAAGGTTCTTTCAAGTTTTCAACAATGGGCCACACAGTCTGGTCTAGAAAGTGGATTAACTGTCTTTCAATGATGCACACAAAGTGTGCCCAGAAACATCAATTAAATTTCTTTGTTAGACAATTTCCCTCTCAAAGTCTGTCTATTGAATATAATGGATTGCTTGAAATTATGGATAAGTGAAAGAAAGGTCAATTTTAATAAATAGAATTACCATAAGCTTCAAACATATTTCAGAGAAGTGCCTTCACATAAGTTCTAATAAAATCAGCGTAAAATTCTGGAGATGCCTACTAATTTTAGAGATCTTCTCCATTTGATTCAGTTTCAAACATTGTGTTCTGTTGCATTTATTATTTTCATTTCTTTAATTTTACTTAAGAGTATTGGTTGCATGTAAATTATATTTAGAAGTCCACTAGTGAATTCAGGGAAGTTATGGAAGAAATGTCACACTGGAAAATTGAACACCCATATAGATGATGTCTTTTGTTTTGCATCAGAATTGAAAATATGGATCTGTGGAACATTACTACAGAATGCTGTACTTGATGGAAGTTTTGTCTTATTTTTTAGAACATCTGGAGAGATGAAAGAGTCTGGCATTTCAGCCTTCTAAGCGCAGACGTAGCTTTAGAAAGTAAGGTTCAATTGGATCTACTGAGAACTCTTATCGCAAAAGAATGGAAGTGGTTGGGCAGATGTTTACCGTTGACATCATAATATACATCATGAAGCCCATCTTCACATATGAGGCCATCCATGAACATCTATGATTGAAAAGAGTAAAGACAGTTTATTAGTGGGGAAGAAAAACTTTAGAAGTTATGAGTAATTGCAGATCACAAAGACTTTACATTGCAGAAAATAGCACTCATATACAATATATTAGGAAAGATTGTTCTGAGGTAAGAATTTTCACTGAAGACTCCTTAAACTGTTAAACAATCTCCATTCTATTGGAGATAATATCGTCAAAATTGATCGCAGAATCAATACTGTTGATAACAAACTTGCTGCCTTAGAAGCCAGCCTAGACTGGTTAGAAGAAGAAGAGAAGAAAAAGACTGCTAAAGAAATAGTCCCTCCTGGATCAGATATATTTACAAAATTGAGGGAACAAACTCCAAAATTTGAAAAAGAATTTAAGAAAGCTGAATCTTCTGATTTGCCTTTCACTGTTATGATGGGAGCCAGTGTCGCCGTGCAACCTTGGTATTTAGACATTGACAATCTATTGGACCCTACAGAACATATTAGGGCTTGGTCCAATACTTTTTGCACAATCCAAGGAATGTGTATGTTGAATGGTGTTGCAGGAGCAACACTAGCAGTCCAATACTTATGGGGAATCACTAGAAAATGGTGGAGTACTAAGAATGGAAATTATTTGGCTAGATTTGCAAGTCATTTCCAAGAAAATTTTGACGACTTGTGCAGATGATTAATGGAAATAAACAGTATGTGGGGTACTTTTTCCAACTCCAACTCTAAATACAAGGAAGCGGATAAATCTGGTGTGGCATAAGATGATACAATTTTGGAGTTGACAAAAGAGCTAGTTCTCAATTTGGGCAATTTTAAAAAGGATTATGTATAACTAGACAAAGGAAGGCCTTTGCATGCTTCTACAATGTAGAGAAGTTACTTAGAGTCAATTGTATAAATAAATATAGTTCTAGCTGATTAAAAATGTCACTAAATGATTGAAATTTTGAATGATGCCAGATGGCAGGAAGACTTCAGAAGCATGATGAGTAAGGAGGGTGACTGTCATCAAAGTTCTCAAATCACATGTTTAGAGCATATAGGTAAAACAAAGATATCGGAGGTTAATTCCCTGCATATTTACTATTCACCAAGGGTTAAGTGATTCAAATGAAGAGCTAGTACATCAATTCTCCAATTGCCTGCCTGTAAGAAAGGAAAGTTTGAATTTAGATGAAGAAAAGCATGTAATAACCATAATATTTTTGCCTGCAAGTGATTCAAATGAAGAGGTAGTACATCAATTCTCCAATTGCCTTCCTGCAAGAAAGGAAAATTTGAGTTTAGATGAACAAATGGATGTAATAACCATAATATGTTTAAGTGTAAAAATATACTTTTTTCCAGGACATACTGTGCCCTAAAGTGAGTTCCAAAAGAGCAGTCTGTACAAAAATATGCCATTGACCTTGACAATAGTATTGGTTTAAAAGAAATAATGTTGAATCAACTCAAAATATCACGAAAGAATTCTGAGGAGATTAGGATAATACTAGACACTTGAGTTCATCTTTAAATGAGGCACTGCCTATTGTAAGCATTCATAATAAACTAAGTTACCGATCTTGGTACTGGTTCGGGTTTGGGTTCGGAGGTTCGGTTTGCGGGTTCGGTCAAATTTTTTTTTGGGTGTGGGTTCTTCCATACAAAAGCATATAAAAATCAGAAATATATTCATATTTGCAGCAGTAATTAAGTTTAGAATACCATAGCATCAAAATATTCAATAAACAAAACCTTTTTGAGATATAGAATGATCATAAACATACCTTTTTCTTCTATATAGCATCAAAATACCTTTTTGGGATACTGAATTATCATAAACAATACTATGCTGGTGATGGATGATAAGAAATGCCATTGACAACTACCTATTCTAATTATACTTGTAATTACCTTTATATTTTGGCAAGATGATGATGCAAAGGGTATGGTGATACAATAGGACCCAAAATATTTCACTCAACTTACATTGCAGGCTGCCCTAGAAAACAGGTCTTGAATATTGAAGAGGTTGATGGACTACAGTGCTCATTTGTACTAGTTTATATTGATAAAATCATGTCCAGGCTGCAGATAGTTCATTTTATCTTTGGTAGCAAAGTTGCAATCAAGGGACTTGCCAGCTTTGAACCATGAGATAATGCCACAATGAAGGTCCCTTGCAATCAAGGGATTTCGCAAAGTTTCACTCCTGTAACCTCACACAACCCCCAAACCCAAATGATAATTAATTGCCCACATTGTAGGAGTGCTAATTAACAGTGATTGCATGCATAATACAATACTATAGAGGATGCATGCAAGCTAATCATGGTCGTAAGAAGGTATACAAGGATGGATAAAAGCAAGAAGGGTCTTGAGTGTGCAAATTCTGTCTGGGTTCTGAGCAAATTTTGTTTGGGTTCTCCTGGGTTCGTCCCAGAAGAACCCACAAGGCATTTGAAGGACCCTGGCAGAATCCTCTGGAGGACTGGACCAGGACCTGGTTCGAACCGAACCAGTACCCAGCAGTCAAATGCAAAAAACCGGTAACATAGATAATAAATATAGTGATTGTGTCAATTTTGAAAATTTAAACGTAGTGAGCATGAAAAATCGCTTTTCCATTTCTTTCATTGAATTCACATAAGAGGATGTTACCTGAAATAGATTCATTAGTTTTTAGATTGCTTTTTGAGATATAAACAAATGAACATTGTAGATGAAGATATATTGAAGATGCACCTCCGGTAACAAATAGAAATTTATATATAACATATTTTATGTCCATTTTTAAGACGATGAATATAAAGAATGCAAATGTTTTGTGGGTGGATGGTCGAAAGATGCTCAATAATAAAGTAATTTGTGCAACATTGAAAAAAGGTATGTAGTCATGTTGATTGGCTAGCAAGAATTAAACCTTATTTCCTTTTTATGGAGTTTTGGTCATCTTGTGTTTGCCAGTGCAATGAAGGTGGACTTGTGTCATGTCCCGATATTAAGGTATTGTTTAAATTAAAGATTTAAACATCTTGATAAAAGACGAAAGTCGCCTTCAAGGATTATGGGCAATTACGTATACATAGATAATATTTAATAAGCAATATTAAATAATATTATTCTATAAATATTCTAATAATATGTTTATTTATAATTAAATATATTATTAAATACAAAATATAATTATTAATATAAATATAAATATTATTATAATTATACATATTATTAATTTAGATATTATTATAATTATAATAATAATATAATATATATAAATATAAATTACGAATATAAGTAATGATAATATTATATATATAATAATAATATAATTATTATTATGAATATAAGTATTAACTCAATGGGCAGATCGGGCCAAACAAAATATTCTTTAAAATAAGCTTTAAGGCATCGATTAATGGAAAGAGGGAATAAATGGAGCAATCTAATAAGTCTTAAGGCAGCGAACAAGCATAAAGACAAAAATCCATGGATACCCTGCAATGTATACTAGGCAACAAATATGATTAGTCTCATATGATTATAATTAATAATTATGACTAAAGGTGCGATCTAATTTGGCAGCCATGTAATACATGATATGTTACGATTCATAATATGCTACAATTCATTAATAAAAAGGGAGAATATGATATGTGCCAATTGATTATTATCAAAGGGCTGGGATTATACAGTGCATATTCTAAAAGGGAGCGATCCCTTTAACAAATGAGACAACGATTGGATTAATCTCTCTGGGTTAAGAAGGTGCGATTCACTAAAAGTGGCGACTCCTACGTAGGAGTATCAACTAATATATATAAGAAGTGATCCCTATTTAAGGAAAGGGACAGCGATCTGCTATTTATATAAGGCAGCGATAGATATAATAATTCCTATATACTAAATGATATAGAGAAGGAGGATGTTATTTTTCAAGAGTGGTTTTGATAGATTTAATCGAACGGTGATATGAAAGAATACATGATAGATTAAGGCTGTATGCATTTCTGTTATTCATATGTCTGAAGGTCTATGATAAACAATCCTAGATCAATAGATAAGAGAACCATTCCTTAGTTGCTGATGGAGAACTATCCCTCGGCTATTGAAGAAAATTGTCTTGCAGCTGTCCCACAGTTGTTCTGCAGCATTGCTGATGCAAAGTTGTCCTGCAGTATTGCTGATGGACGAGTTTAGAACTTCCATCACAGCCAATGGAAGTTGCAGGGAAGTGCTATGATTGTGAAAACACTATAGAATGCTGTAGGATGACTTGAGAGACTTTTCAAGCTATTAGAATGCGATGACAAGTCCGTCATGTAATTTTTGAGATTATAGTAAATAGAGCATGAAAATCCATCAGCAGTTCGTTCAGGGATCAGCATCTAATCATCTCTGCCAATACAATAAATACACAGTCTTCATAATTCTACTGAACGTATCAATTGAAGGACTCCTCACCATCGATCCTTGGCACAAGAGAAGTATTTGGCAGCAGATATACTGCAGACATACATTTCATAGCAGCAGCAGTATCGTTGGGGCTCATTGCATCTTTAGGATCACCGATCTCTAAGGAGTTCACTACCTCTTGAATCACTAAGCATTTTAGAGGAGTTTGTCATTGTTTGGAATGCACTTTTGATCATTGGATCTGCCCTGTCATCACTACAGACCGATCTGCATCATCATTCAGTGACTGATCTGCATTCCTTGTCATCAATTTGTCGAAATTGTGTTCAAGGTTAAGAAAATTTTTGACTCACATAAAGGGGACATTACAACTTGAATGAGATAAAGGTTATATATAACATTTTCTTTGCATATGTTTGAGATGATGTCTACAAAGAATATATTATTCGTTGATATATTCTCACAGTCAAATTTAGCTCCAAGTATTTGCTCTCATCCATTAGCTCTTAACTAGTACAAACTCGATGAGGAATGAAATATTTTAAACTCCTTTGTAAGCAATTGGATTATGTGGTCGAAATATGTTGTGTGTTTGTTGAATGAATGCAAAGATATCCTTAATCTTGTTATTCTTTGCTCATACAAGGACATTTTATGACCAACTTGTTTGCCAATGCTCTTGTTATAAGCTACATTGTGAAATAATCTATTCCAACAACTATGTATCAACATCTCTATCCATGCATTTTCTTAAAGGACTTGGTGAAGTCAAGGCTCTATCTTTTGAACAGTTATTGCAGTTGCATTATGTGTAGAGGCATACAATACCTTTCTAGTGGTTTACCTATCATTTGGCAAGTGTTGTAATTGACTAGCCATTCTTTGGCATCTTTGAATAAATTAGGCCAACATAGTGCTGCAAAGAGAATTTTTGTCGTAGTCACATACAATCCCATATGTCTCCTATTTAATCTCATGTGCTTCTTGTAGAATCCCTTCAAATTCTTCCTAGAGCACATATGTTTGGAGTACTTAGCTGACCTATTTTTGCAACATTCGGTATCAATTGAAATGGCTTTGACTTGATCAATATTTTCTTCCATTCTTAATCACGTCCTTGAGAATGCTAACCATTAGGGGAACATTTCTAATGTTCTCATACTATGACAGGAATATTGCAACCTGGAATCATTGTGCATATGGGAACTCATGATTTATTCTGTTTGGAGGATCTCTTGAATTTCCTGATAATTGATCTACTGTCATGTGATGCTTCCTGTTTACCCTTCTATTTGATAAATGAATACTTGCAATAATGAACATAATTATCAATGCATACCAGATATAGGAGTAAAAGTATATCTTTGTTCTCTCATCAGATTATTATAGAAGTAGACTAGAGATGGTTGGCCAAGGATCAAAGTTGATCAAACTAGATCATACTGCCTTCCTTGACAATACAAAGACTATTTAAAAGATTGGATGGTTGCCAAGAGGAACACAACCGTCAACTAATTGACTCGGACTAACTGACTCTTATAACTACTCGAGAGCCGACAAACAATTAATACATAGTTGGATAACCCATATTATCAAATATAATAATCGACATTGTACACTGACTACATTATCCCCGCAAAAGAAAAAATTGTCTTCCAAATGACAGAAAACAACAAAGCATCAACTAAGAGTAAGGTTGTCCAAATCGGTGACGATGTGGTAGATGGAGAAAAAATTGTATGCAAGGATGGAACGACACATTGAGTAGAAGTAGAACCAACATATACGAAATGCATGCCAATGTAAGGAGAGTGCATTCGCCAATGGCCAAATTGGGGTGAGGGCCACACAACCAAGGAATCCAATCCGATTGCACAGTGGAGTCGAACAATGCTTCACCCCTTTGAAAATCTTATGTGGATTGCGTACCTCAGCTGGACATTTGTGGATTGAAGAATTTGTTGTAGCAACCCATATCTAATGTCATGTCCCCGTTTCCGGCTTGATCATCAAGTGAAAATGGATTAGCCTATTCCTCATTCCCGGAGGCTAATTCTAATGATGAGGGAATGAATTGGTTTTTGACTAACTCAATCTTATTGTTTTGCAGGAACAAAGTCAGAAACTCAAAATTTGGCTAAGTTTGAGAGCCATTTCATCTATTCAAGTATCAAGTTGTGAAGACATGAGTTTGATTCAAGGAGTGGCGCTATCTTTGGAGATGATGTTAACAACCTTTAAAAACATCATACACTTCAAAATTCAAAGGGAATTGGCTAAGTTCAACTTAGGCGCATATTCCACACCGAATCCACCTTAATGTGCGCCTAGTGGTAGCCACTCAGATATGCGCCTAAATGGAGAAGTGGCCTCTAATTTCTTCATTCAATCAAGGCGCCCACTTGGAATGATGTTCTAACTCACCAAATGTGAGCATTTGCATGAAGAATGATCATTTCAAGTTTAGGCGCAAATTCCTTCCTGTTCAAACCATCAAGTGCGCCTAACCTAGAAGATGTTTCCAATCCACTTGAATGAGAGGTGTTTGGGAAAGCAGAGATGGAATATGGACTAAAGGAAACAAGGTTAGGTATTGAAGGAGTAAAATCTTCTTAGGCGCCAAGTTGTGATCAAACAACATTGAATGTGCGCCTAGGCATATCAAGGCGCCAAAACAAGACTCCATGACCTTGAAGATGCGCCTAAATGGGTAAATGATCTTCAAACTCCTCAGAAAGCTAGGGCGCTTGGTAAGACAAGCGTTTTGTTTCGTTTCAAAGACTCCAAGTATGAGCACTCTTAAGGGAGATTGGGCAATGCAAGACTAGGCGCCAAAACCATGTCATTTTATCTCAAAAGTGCACCTCATTGATAAAATGGACTCCAAACTCTCCAAATCATCTAAGCGCTAGTGGGAATGATGTTCCAAACTTACCTCAATGTCTCCAGAAGTGAGCGCTTGCATGAGAGATGAGCAATTCAAGGGAAGGCGCCAATTCACCCTTCCACAGACACCATATTGCGTCTAGGATCTAGTCCAAAAGTGCGCCTAGATAAGAAAAGAACTTTCAATCTACTTTAGATGAAAGGCACTTGATAGAAGATAGTGTTTTTGATTCAAATGTGACTTGAGTTGGAGATTTTATCAAGGAAAAACCACATTCTTCCTAAGGCACCAATCTAGACCCTTTCTACCAATGAGTGCACCTAAGTGAAGTTGAAGACCCAGACACGATGTTGGTACTTTGGATGAGGGCGCTGGATTAAAGGAGCATCAAAAGGTATGATTACAAGTGAGTGAAGGTTTGAATAGTGTAGAACATCATCATAAAGGTGCTAGGCGCAAGTTCAAATCTCTAGAGCCCCAAAGATACGCCTTAAGAAGATTGACTTAGCAACATGAAGGGATCTTCCAATTGGAGCTAGTAGATCTTCCTATGCATTTATAGCGCATCCCCTAGTTACATCTCTCTCAATGGGCGCCTAGTTCTACATTGGGCGCCATTTCATGATCAAACTACCTCAATATAGCGCCTAGAGAAAATAGGATGCCATTACAAGCACTTGAGCTCTCATTAGTCGACAAGATGACCTTGGGATCCGTATCGGTTCAGTGGGTAAGGTTGCCACCTCAGATTGAGTTGTCAGATAGAATATTCTCCATGGATATGCTTCTTGGCAAATGTGCCTTGGCTCCTCTTTATGCCTTGAAAAACGTGCCTTCATTGCCTTGGAAGGCCTATAAAAGGAGCTCTCTCATTCATTGAAACATCTTATCTTTTGGTGAAATTTTCTCTCTGCAAAGCTTTATGCTTGTGATCTTGAGGCCTGTGAGTTTCAAGTGTTGGGGTGATGCTCCCTCAACTGACAAGGTGATGCTCCCTTGCTGCATTGTGAGGTGTTAACATCTAGTTGACATCATTGGGTTCAATTGAAGTGATCTACATGAACCAGTGAGATAGAGCTAGTTGTGTAGAAGTTGAAAGCATTGTATTCATCTAGGCTTCAAGGCCTTTCCTTGTAATCCTTTGAACAAGATTGTATATTCATGCCATTGAGGGCATCATCATTGTAATAAGACATTTGCATTGAGTTGAATCAAGTAATAATACAAGTACCCGACTTCAAGGTTGATTCATGCAAGTTGCCTTTGTTATCTTTTCAAGTGTGGTGTTAAGTAGATTAAGTAGTTGAAGAGTTAAGTGCAAGTAAATTTGTCTAAGAAAAAAATTTAGTTAGTACTAGTTGGGTATCTTACATCCAAGGTATAAAGATAGGTCTCTCCGACCACTGGACACATGACTAGAATTTGGTGTACTTGCAAGCGCCCAAACAAAGTTTGATATGTATGGCATATGAATGTACACAACACTATTGACGAAGATCCCAGAGCCATACTATAGAATCTAATGATCTAGATAAGTAGAACTTGCCACTGGAATCTAAAATCATAGCTCACACATTGTCATTGTGCCCCTAAGTTTCATTTGTTTCACCCTAGTTCTTGAGTCCTAGACTTGCACTACCTTCTCGATTCCTCCAGAGACAAGCAAGTTACACATCATTCATAGCCAATGCGTAGACTGATTCCTTGTGTCCTTCAACTGTAATTGGACTGTACCCCTGCATTTGCGACATATGCAAGGAAGTGGCATTGTTGGTGGCATTTATAGCTCATCCAATCGTACTGGTCAAAATAGAATTTCCAAAACTGAGAACACCATTGGAATTATCATCATCCATTGAATCACAGGTTCATGAGAATGGAGTCAAAGCTTCTTCAATATTGTAATAAGTTGCCTTGATTTTTTTTTTGAAAATCAGACAGCAATACAGAAGTTAAGTGCAACAATGATTCTTTCACACTCTTCTGATCACCCATATTTCGATGTGGGCAAGGTGAGAGCATACAAGTGCTTCTGTGTTAGCATTCAAAACCAAAACCAACAACTGAGAACAACTTCCACTTATTCAGTGGGCATCTGCTTATGCAGCAGGCATCCACTTAATCGTGGGAATGAAACTGAAAGGAAACATCCACTTATTCAGTGGGAATCAAACTGAAAGGAAACATCCACTTATGCAGTGGACAACCACTTGTTCAGTGGGAGAAATAGAAAGGAAAACTAGGCACATCCTCTTATTCAGCGTTAAGCCATTACAAAACCACTTATTTAGTGGGGTAAGAAAACCAAAGCATTAAATTATCAATCCCACTGGCGGTACTACCTTCTAGGGGTTACAATGAAAATATTGCAACTAAATTAAATATTCACAATATAAATATAGGCTGCAATAACATTCAGTAACCCTGATTTCCAACTTGATTGAATTGTTGAAACAGGTTAGCTCATGCAAATCACATAAATGAAAGGTGACACGTGGACTACTATGTGCCTAGGTATGCGATGTATGGGTCCTGCCGAGCTTACGTTGCCTGTTCTGGTGTTTTCGGCCATTTCGCAGAACACATTTTGAAAGGGGCAAACCCTCCCGCAGAATCGTGGAAAGGGTGCCACGTGGATATTCCATGAAGAAAAAAGGCATAAAGTCTGACGCTCAATTAGGAAGAGGAAAAACAAGAAGCCTGTCGCTCGATAGAGTTACAAAGGAAGAATATAATGGGATTGGAGGTATTTTTATAGTGCTTCCATGAAGGGAGGTGGTAGCTCGGAAGCTCGATCTCTGAAACTCCGCGGTTTCAATTTTTATAATAGAATAAGCTACAGAGTGCGGATTTTTCAGGATTCAATGCTCGAAGATCGAGTTGATTAGTTGAGTGGACAGTTTTCCCCAACATGTTACGGTTATGCAACTGCTTTGTTTCAGACGATCTTCTGTTGGTGTTTCAGTTCAAACTGAATGGGACGCTTGTTTTTCCAGACATTCAGTTTCTTCTCATCAAAGTGTTTGTTAAGAATTCATTGTGCAATTTCTTCACATCAAAGTATTGTTAAGAATTTGTTGAGTATTTTCGTCTCATCGTAGAGTTTGTTGAGAAGACGTTTAGCAATTTCTTCTCACGCAAATGATAAATATAAGGAGTGGTGCTGCTTTGTATAGTGTTGTTCTCTGCGTGTATCACATGCGATTATGTTAATGAGAACATAGGATGTAATAACGCTTTGAGCCTATATTGCAGAAGTGTGTGTTAGTGAGAACATAGAGAGTCTAGGGGTGTTGCATAAGAAGAGAAGACTGTATAAATTGAATAGGTGCAGGTTAATGAAAGAGCCAAATGTCTGCCTCTAGTGGACTGAGTTGGTGCTTAGTTTAGGGGATTGTAGTCTCCTTAGAGTTGGAGCTCTTAAATCAGGGGTTTGGCGACTCCTTAGGGTGGGTGCCCTTAAAACATTGTAATTAATGGTTTATTCTGTGAGGGTGAATTAGGACGGTAGATCCTAGTAGCATTTTCTCACCATGGTTTTTCCCATCTTTAGGTTTTCTATGTATATCTGGTGTTCATGTCTGTATGATCTCTTATTGTTCTTGCTTAAGCAGTGAAAGTTATTTTGGGTCTGCTTTTTAGAGATTAGAAGTTTTTAAGTATTTTTTGATCTACTGATTCAGCCCCCCTCTCAGTAGATTGTGTGTGTTCTAACATTGTTTCCATTGGCCCCTGCAAATAGGTAGTTAAGGAATAGTGCACACCTTATAGAAGGTGTTGAAATACAAGTCTTTTATGGTTTTGGTTCTGTCAAGGGCAGGGCCACATTTTGTTTCCATTGGCCCCTTAAAATAGGTAATTAGGCAATATTGCACACTGTTAGTGTTTAATTTCGCACCTTTTGGTGAGAAAGAAAAACGGATAGATGTGCAGTAGAACTGGCCTTCGAATTTGAAGGGGAAGCTCCCTGTAAAATAAAACTTAACTAAAACTCTACAATCTTTCTGGGTTTGCAATGTGTGAAAGGCTGAAACACTCATTCGACAACAAAGCAAAGATTTTGTGCTTTTTGACTGCAAATAGAATCTAGGCTAAACGCTTACACTATTCAGCTAAATACAGAGGCTGAATAAAGCAAGTACACAATTTGGGTTGATTGGACAAAATAACACCATACAATGATGAAAGGAAAAATAAGACAAAGCTGTGATTTCACCCTCCACACAGAAGAAAACACACATCAATGGATACTTAGAAGCAAAATAGGCATATTGGAATTCATTAATGAACAAAACAAGAACATAATCAGGTGAATATACGAGAGTGACAATCTAAGCAAATGAGGCATGAGAATTGTCCTTGCTTTTATTCTTTGATTAAACACACAACTGGATAATGAACATTGAATACTTTTGATTCCTTTGATTAAATCCAAAGATCGAAGGAAACAAATGAACATAGGCGAATTGATTTAACACGAAAAGAACAAAGAAGATCTGAAACGAATGTTTAAGCACAAAGTCATAAACAATTCCTCTCAATCTCAACAACACAAAAAAGCTTTCAGAAAGACAAAGCATATATTTATTCTCAAAGTAATAAAGATATGCACACTGATTGAACAATAATAAGTGAGCAATAAAAGCCTCAACATTTACCGTTGATAAAATTAAGTGTGTAGAATACACTTATTTATAACCTAAAACAAAAGGTGCAAGGAAATAAAAGGAAGAGTTAACTAACACTCTCCACCCTAACCCTAATGCTGCATGGGAAGCATGCAAGCTTATTAGCAATTTAAAAATAAAATATCTCTCATGCAATTTAGTTAACTGAACTTGCATGTTATTACACATTGAGTTCCACTTAAAAATATTCTGCATGATTTCCAAAACAAATCCAAAAATAAGTTTATCTTTGAAAAGCAAAGTCAGTTCTCAAATTAGAAACTGCTTTGGAAATCCCTTTAGCCGCCAAAAATATAATTCTCTTGCAAATAGTGAAAAATGACTAAGTATGAGAATTGAGATTTTGCTTGAATTCATCAACCTTAGCCTCTTCTGGGATAATGATAGGATCTAGATGTGCGATCTTCATCCATAGGATGGTGTTTGCATCCTCCACTGTCTTCGTGAGATCCAAATACTCCTTGTCCTTTGAATATTCATGGATGAGTGCCGATTTGGCCTCAATAGTGATGGAAGAATATTGCATGGTGACTTTGTGGCTTCAAGAAAAGCCTCCTCTTCGCTGTCCTGTTTTAAAAAGATCAAACTAGGCCTCTGTATGCTCGCTGCTCAAGAAAATCAGGCTTTTATTCTTGCTGTCCAAACTCTGATTTTTGTGAAAAAATGCACATTTTTGGCTTTGGAAAGTGAAAATATGAGGCTGAATCCTCAAAAAGTTGCCGGATCTGAGCTATAGACAGACAAGAATGGTGTAAAACACCTTTCCCCGAGGTGGGTAGGCGACAGAAATGAGAAATTTTGGACATAGAGGCCTTAAAAATCACTTTTCCTTTGGCTGTAGGTGGACATTTTGGACTGGAACAGTCATAACCAGCAAGGAAAAAGCTTAAAAAACCTCTAAAAATGGCCGCCAAGGACTAAGCGATGCCTTATGAGTGTGCAAAAGTGCCTCTGGATGATGTAGAATGGAGAATATGGTGCCTTGGAATGCAAGATCTGCCCCTTAGGTATATTCCTGGCCTGGAAAGTGCCTTTAACTAGTCATGAAAAAGCTTGAAACCCTTGATAATGGCCGCCAATGTGAAAGAATGTCTTCCTAGGGTGTAAACAAGTCTTTGAATCAAAGAAATATGGATAGAATGATGCAATATAGTGTTGTCTTGGCCTTCTAGGTGAAGCGCCTCTCCTCAAACTCCTTCAATCTGCCCTTGCAAGCTTCCAAACCTCCAACAATGGCTGCCTTAGGTAGAACGCAGCCTCAAAGCCTTCCCAATGCTTTTAAAAATGATAAAAACAATGCATAAGGCACCTCCTTTATAGTGAACGCCACCTCCTTATTTTATTTTCCTCCATGCAAAAAATAATAGGTTTGAAAAGGAGTGCATTTTGGCAAAAAGGATCGCCTTTTTGGAGGTTTTTCAAAAGGAGTGCATTTTGGCAAAAAGGATCGCCTTTTTGGAGGTTTTTCAAAAGGAGTGCATTTTGGCAAAAAGGATCGCCTTTTTGGAGGTTTTTCAAAAAGGAGTGCATTTTGGCAAAAAGGATTGCCTTTTGCCAAGGCACTTTGCCTTAGTAACTTTCTCAGATTTTACTTTTGAAAATCTCAATTTTTGCCTTAACCATTTTGTCAGAGATTGCTTGGATCAATGTCATTTGTCTCTGCCTGTGAACAACACTGAAAACTTGAATCTGACCCTCGGCAGATGAACTTCTTCCATTAATGGCCTCGGAGTTCGTGTTTCGCCTTCTGAAGAAGCAAAATTGACCCAATAGAGAAAACTCGACCTTTTACAGATTCCGTCTCGACCACCTTGATCGTGAAGCAATATCAGCCAATTAGAATCAAACAGGACTCCTGAATCAGAGTTTCTATTTTTAGAAAATTTTGCCAGCATCCGTATCTCAAGAAAGCCAGAAACCTTAAATTGACGTCTATTTTTAGAAACTTCCTAAAAATAGAAACTTTCTAATTTTAGAAATTGACTTTTTGACTTTTGACGACCAATTCTTCAGAATCTCACAAAATGCCTTATAAAGCTTCAAAACTTTCATTTGGCACAACATAGCCAATTTGGCTTCTTCGAATCCTTCTCCATTCGGGCCTTGTATCGATTTCCTTTGATATATCTTGTACCTGCGGGGTTAGCAAATAATGACAAGGTGACATGGTGCTTGGGAGGTGTGTTTAGGCATCTTTTTAGGGTGTTTGTACGCATAGACGAAAAATTTCGTATGGGTACAACTCACACCTTATAGAAGGTGATTTTCATAATGATCAGGTCACCTGATAATGGGCATCTGTGGATGTAATATTTTTTAACAGAAAAGTGGCCCCCATGGTCTTATTATGACACCCAAGAAGGAAATACAAGGGATTTACCACCACTTGCTTAGGAGGGACGGAGAAGTCAGGTTTAGTGTTACACGATTCCCAATCCACCATCAATCATCCTAACTGGTGGCAAAATACCTACGACAACACTTCCCACTTACCTTGGCATTAATGCAACAAGAATATGTCAAACAAATAGGCTAGGAAGAACAATTCAAATGGGAGAGCAAGAAAATTTAAAATTATAATCAAAGGCAAATATAACATACAGATACACACATCCGCCAATGGCATGCAAAGGAGAGTAGAAAATAATGGGGAACCAAGGCGGCAAAGATGTAATATCCCACCCCAGGTGGACACTTGCTAACACAAATTTCTGCCTTGTTTGGGTTGTATTAATAATGTTCATGCTTAGGGTTTTGTGTTTTGTTCTTGCATGTTTGATATTTGCATTGAATACATGAATATATAACATACATTGAAAACCCACAAAATATATAATGATTTTGCACAAACGGATGACGACCCAGATCATAAAAGATGCTCAAACTAAATACTGTAACCTACCCATTTTATTATCTTCAACTTCCCGGCTACCAAACTTGGGCCAGCATTACATACATTGAAAAATCATCAATCCTCGCATGCAAATGGAAGTTATTAACAATATCAGCGCTGCAATATGAAATGGGACCTCAGACGCCAATGATAGATGATATAGAAGCCAAGTATGAAGGTTGAACTCCTCCTAAAGAACCCCACGACTCAGGCTGAGTAGTACGGCCTTGCTGGTATTGAATATTACATTTTAATCAGCTGGAAACCCCTTCCAAATTACTGCTGTCATAAACTGCAAAGTGCTGTCCGATGTAGGCGTCCATGGATGAAGAGAAAGATCCCACAAAACTCACAAAAACCTCCAATAAATGGTACGGTTGGCAGACTTGTAGCTGTACGGTCTTGGAATGTGTGCCAAATGAATATTAATTGCAGCTTCTATGATATTTATTGTCCTCACACCTAACTGGTTCAAAACCCTTGATGTAACTTCTCAAATAAGCTCTATTTTGACCTCTGTATGAAGCCAAATCTCAAGGCAAACCTTCAAAAGTTATTTCACAACCTTAGGTAGCCTGAACAATGAAGATACCTTGTTCTCCAATGCCAAGAGATTGTAGAAACCCTGGTTTCTTCCTCTCACAAAGCCAAGCTCTCAAAATGTCGAGTGTAAAATCAACAAATGAATGCCTCCATTTGCTTTTTAGATGCTTTTTATATGTCTCATCAAATAGCTCGACCCCCAAGAAGGCATTTAAACTCATTAAAATATATTTTCATGTTGCTTTTGTTGCACTTTAATATAACTCATTAATTGGGCGCCGTTTTCAATGCACTTTATTAATTGACTTAAGTCATTAGTGGCCCCATTAACATAAAGTTAAAAATCTAACTTTATAATGCACTTTATAATTAATTATTAATAAAGTATTACTTTATTAATAATTGAAATGACATAACTTCATAAAAACTTATTATTTTTCCATTCCGTCTGAACCAGGATATCGAGCACTACATCCATTGCACATCCAGATGCCTTACTAAAAATAGTAAGGGTCCCTCTCTAACATCCACTTACTTACTATAAATAGTAATTATGAGAAACTGAGTCAAACGAAGGCCAATCCTGAACAAAACTAAGCTCCGGAGAAGGAAACACCCTGATAATTGCCAAACGAGACCCTCTAAACAACTCCATTAGCCTACGAGGGTCAGATAATAGGCTAATCCCTCGAACCCTAATGCTCACGAAAATGGGGACATTACAAAAGAGTACTAATCAGAGTCAAATCGCTGAAGAAAGTGTATCTCCAAAGGCAGCAATGAAGGATGACCTTTTGTCTTCCTCACCAGGCTTTAGAGCAGTACTCTCCTCGCCAAAACTCAATCTTCAACCTTTCTCTATATACTCAATATAGGACTTCATTTGATGTTCAAATAACCTATTCTTTGATATATTCATATTTTACAAAATTTAGAATTGGGATCATCTAGCATTCATGATGAAGTCCTTTTGTTCTTGTTTTAGGATATTGTATAATTGAGTCTTATGGATATGACTATCATGATTATTCTCTGTTTCATTTCCTTACATTAGTTAAAGATGAAGAATATGCAAGCTGATTTCAATCTTTTGTACTTATTATTTGCAGTGAATACACTCCAAAGCTGATTAAATCTCTGGAAAGGTTTAAGGTGGTGATCAAAATATTCTCTGTTGTATACTGTACTATGTGAAATGGTTCTTGGATAAAGAGCATGAAATTTAAATTAGCTTATTCTTTGTATGCTTATTTATGCAGATTTGCAAGATTGCTGTGGGATTAACACATTCTGCTTGTATTGATGGTAAATAAGCTGATTAGCTCTCTTTTAATTAATTTCTTTGGTTGGGTTATTTGATCTTATACTGAAATTACAAAAAGTAGTCTCTTATGCATCTAATTGCAGTCACTCTATCTGTTCATTGATAACTATTTCATTGCTTATTAGAAAACATTGATAACTATTTCATTGCTTATAATATATTATGGAGATTACTATCTTGTATGTACACAATTTCCTGATTTTCTCATCTGAACTTGCAGAAAATGGCAGTGTTTTTGCATTTGGTCAAGGAAGAATGTTCCAACTGGTCTGTGTGCCTTTTTACCCTTTTTCAATAGTGAAGCATATGTTAGTGTAGTTATTTCAGGTGTAGTGTAAATATTAGTAAATGTCATTCTCTCTCAAAATTGACTCTTGTTTGATATTATCCTTATTTCAGGGTCTGGGGCATACAAAGGATTCCTCTGTACCATCTCAAGTAAAAGACCTGCCATTTGTACAAAAAGTTGCATGTGGAGGCTATCATACATGTGTTGTAACAAGTATTTCTTCTCTTTTTCTCTTTGTATGCAATCCATATATGTGTGGTTCCAAGAAGAGAATTTCTATCTATGTCTATATTTATATGGTGAGAATGTGTAGAGTATCCTGAAAACACTTGAGTAACGATTTTTCCCAACCCACCCAGTGGATAGAATTTTTTGTTCGTCATGCTCTACTTGGCTAAGATCTTGATAGAGTTTGGGTTGAGCCCCACCGTTGCCTCTAGCTGATAGAGGTTATGATTTCTTGGGGTGCAGGGGATACATCAAGGAATTGATGTAGTCATGGTAGAATAAATATTTGACGAGTAGGATCTACATCTATCTTCTTGGCCTTTGCCCTGTAGGGCCCTTATAGATAATAGGGGGCGGGACATTGTTCCATGAGAAGGAAACACAAGAGGAAGATAATATATATCTATATACCCAAACCTTGATTTATTTAGCTTGATACCTAGTTTCTTGTTTTATTTGGGTTCCATTCTTATGGACCTAATTCTACTTAATAAACTATGCTGCATTTCCCATGTTGGTCCTTGCATTGCACCTCTAGGCTTATTTATAATATTTGTTTGTAGTTCTCTGTGGCCCTATTGTAATCTAGAGATCTTGTTTGTTTCTTGTTCATCTTGACCTTTGTTGTGTTCCGTTGGACATTATATTGTTTTCAAATCAAAGTTGAATGAACCAGTTAATCCAGGCCCCTTTTTAGTTTTTCTTTGCATGTGGGTGTTAAAAGCTTGAATATTGGTCACGTTGGGTTATTGGGAGAATTCTATTCCTTAGTCATTTTTAGGCTTTTCCCATGTTCAACTAGATGCAAGACCGACTTAAATCCAATTTGTTTGGAGTTCTTACATCCACTTTTCATATTCTAATTTCAGAATCATAGTCTAATTTCGGAAGCATTGTGGGCATGCATACTTGAAATCTTGTTATGATTGGGTTAATATTTTCGTCAGATCAAAAATGGTTCCACACTAGGTTATTAGTTATCATCTTTTTGGCATGTTTGTGGTGTGAGTGGCTGGTAGATGTAGAGTCTCTATATGCCCCTTCGGGACATCATCTTCTACAGGCACTTCATCTTCTTCGTGGCTTTTTTTTCGAGTCAGCCATTTTCTCTTTCAGCTTGATTATTGATTGGTTGCATTCGATATCAAGGTTCTCTTATGCTCTATTGCAATTTTTACGTTGTTGCCAGATTTTTTAGTTGACTCAGCAAGTCAATTTTGTTCAAGGGATCTGTAATAAATCCACACCATTGATCATTTTAAAAATCAATATGCGCAACATTTAGATGTATTTAGTTTGACATAGTCTTCTTGTTGTGCCATTGGTTAAAGATCAACACATCAACATAATGTGGGCCCCTTCATAGCGAAGTTTAAAAGGTATCTAGTTTCCTTAAGATGCCCTAGAATCGTCGATCACCACCAAAGATCAACGACTATCACATTTTTTCAAGGTTGTCAGTCTGACAACTTGAAAGTGTTGCGCTATTGGATGAAGCTCAATGGCCAGGTTTTTCTCATAATTGTTGCAAGCATAGAGAAATAATAAAAGAACTAACATCCATGTACTACGTGTCTCCTTGGCGCTCCCTAAAGATATTGTCAGTCTAGTGAATTCTCCTTGTTGCGTTATTGGCTAGAGAAGATGTGTTGGAGGTGGTGGGTCCCTTTTTCTATTTGATGCCAAGAAATGCACAACGAAGTTGAAGATGCCACAGAGCTGTGGATCATTTTCAAGATCAATGACTTGCACAACGTTTGAGAGTTGTCAGTTTGACAACTTGTCATGTCTTGTTCTAGATTTGCATACAATTTTCTGAATCTTGCAATTTCAAGATCAAACCCTAGGACTGGAATCTGATCTTTGTTTCTGCAGCTCTCTATTTGACTTCGCCCAACATGAAACATAGTCTACCATGTGCAAAATTGATGGCAAAAGATAACATACATATGCAACTTCTACTAAGAATTACATCATGATTGACAAACCAAGTGATAACAAAATATGACCGATTCAATTCAGATCTTGCTGTTACAGAAAATCAGTTGCTCAAGTCTTCAATTACATCAATGGCATGGCTCTATGACAGCCAAGTACATACATAGACTGCTGCTACACCAAACAGGGATGATACATACCAGTTTATGATATCAAACAATAATGAAAAATGTCAAATGGTCTTCAATGGATCCAAGGGATGATGACAACAAACCCTAAGGCAGTTCGCTCTCCTTGTATGCTGATTGCTGCCCACTAGCTGGTCACCGCCACTTCATGATGTGCAATGGATATCAATGTGTGCAAATCGCCCTTCCAAATAATGCCGAATGGCCGAATGGGTGAATGACAAAGACTGCGCTTCACTAGGCAAAGGTTAACTTCACAATTTGTCACTCCAACCAATACAAAGATCCACCCAATGTCTGCCGCTGTAGCACTCAGGTCTGCATGGTAGAATCACAGCCAAACAAAGGAATAAACCCTCAAGGGTTGGCACTCAAGTGTGCAACCACACACTATGCATCAAACGACTCTCCAAGAGATAGCGAATGGTCTCCAATAACTCCAACAGCTCTTTACAATGATAATAGATATGACTGATCTGATTTGTCTTCTGTTGATGCTCACAAATCTGCAATGAAACTCCACTACGATGGCGCTCAAGATCTGACTGGAAATCTGAAAATGACTCTTCAAAGTCTTCAAATATGCAAGTCTTCAACGAACTCAGATCTGCAATTATGATGGATCGTTGATACCCAGCAAATCCTCAATAATGATCTTTAACCAAAATGCAAGGATCTCCAATCAACTACAAAGGTCTCCGACCAAATCTTCGAAAGATGTAGCAATGGTGCTCAAACAAACAGCAAATTTCCAATGAAGTGCAATTGTGAACTTCGTACGAATTCACCTCCTAGATGTTGTTGGGTTTTCGTCCAACACACCTTTATTCACAAGGGTTTTTGTCCTTGGAATAGAATGCAAATAAATTGCAAACCAAATGAAAAGTTGGCATACCAAAAGATGATTGAAATGATGTCCAAAACCTCTTATTTATACTTGCTTTCACCTTTTCCCTCTTGATGGCCGACAAATTCAAATTAAAGATTTGAACTTTTCTTTTCCCTCCTTGTTGGCTAAAGAGCCAATATTTTATTATTTTAATTCTCCAAAGAGCTGCCCAAATTAATAAAATAATACTATTTTATTAATTTATTCTTCTTCCAATGTTGAGCACCCAAAATCAAAGTATCATTATTTTATTAATTGATTTATTCTCTCAAGGTGAGCGCTCCTCTAGAAATGATAAAATAATATTTTGATCCTCCCATATTGGCAGATCCAATTAAATAATATTATTTAATTTAATTTCTTTTTTTTCTCCTTCACTTGGCTGCTCACACTTAAATAATACTAAAAAATATTATTATTTAATTTTCTTCCTCCAAGGTGGGCGCTTGATGATATTATAATTTTTTTAATTTTTATTTTTCAAACTCTCCGGATGCTTCGCCCAATCGATATTTAGCCTTTGATGATTAATGTAAAAATTACATTAATTCATTTTCCCAATTCGCCAATGCAATGAAAATTAGCTGAGCTGTATAAACCAATGTTCCATTCTCCAAGCCTCTGAACAATATTATCTTGTCCAAGCCTTAGCTCAGCCATAATATTCCCTTGTTTTGATGAATTAGCCTATGGAAATGGTCATAGGCTAACTTAGTTCCTTGTCTAGTGATCACGCTGGAAATGGGGACATGACACAACTCGAAAATGTTGTGCTATTGGTCATAATGGTACACATCAACTTTTTGGTGGAGCCAACTACTGAGATGAGTTCGTAATAGATATAGTCACATAAATAGGACACATGGCATCTCGACGCTCTCTAAAAGCATTGTCAAGCTAACACAATTTCTACTATGCCATTGGTGAGCGAAACATACAGTACAAAGCAAATGGATCTTCTGGAACCATCCGATGTGCTTAGAGAATGTCGTATCTAATGTCCATAACAAGTAGTATTTTTAGGAGGGAAAGGCATGCTGCTTATCTCGTAAATTCTATTGTTCAGATCTCCAAATTGAGCTCAACCGTGCAGATTCAAAGCATGCAGCTCTCAATTTTCAAAATTTTGGTGCCCTTTTGTCTAGGGGTAAGTGTATAAATATTAGATCATGGTCTTTGTAAGAATGGGGAAGATATCGTAAAAAGACTACCAATTTTGACATTCGGGCCTTAAAGGCAAAATACTATAAATCATTGTATTTGATTGTTATGCAAATGTATGACTATGCATTTGGCTTTTGATATGGGTTATATGCAAATTGATATTAATGAATAAAGTATTTGACTTGTTGTGCCTATCAATTGTTTTGTTTGCAACTTCGTTATTGTTATTTATTTGTTGTTTTAGCCTTAGCTAGTGTATTCAAAGTTATGTTACTTGTATGCAATACAGTGATTGTGCACATGTGTGCCCTTTTCTATTTGCCACAACATCTCTTGTTTTGGATATAACATATTCTATGGAATATTTAAATGGCAATAATGAATTTCGTAATCAGTGCATCGCCTTTGTAATGTCCCAAATATTTTAGAGCTTTCTAAATATAATATTATCTTTTTCCCTTTCCAAATTTGAAAGAAATCAAACACTAGAAGCTGGATTACTAATGAAAATAGCTACAACACTCAATTTGATATCCAAATCAGACCCAACTCAGGTATAGTTAATCAGTGGATTTAAATTGTTCCTAATTGGAAGTATGATTGCTGATATAAGAAGCTCATATAGCGTGCAGATTTTAAAATAGCATGAATATTGATACAAATGACTCCAACTGCACTAATATAAGTCTGCAGTCTATTTCATAATCTGAATGTGCACTTACAGTAGTCTGGTGTAATGTCCCCTTAGAGACAACACTAAGTTTTCTTTATATATTCGCTGTCAATTTATAGTTGATCTGCTGTAGCTTGCCTTCGTTGATTTCTAGTGATGTTTGATTCTATCCCCTGAGGACTATGGAGATCTGATGATGACTGAGACAATTCACTGGGATGCTTTGCTGATAGAAATATTCTCAGTCGTATTTAATTCAGAAGATATAATCGATGGTTGATCTACTGGTTCAATGTGTGTATGCTGATTGAGTTGTAATTGCTTGATCGCTGACTGAATTGTGACTATTTCATGAGTGAATTGTGATTATTTCCCCCCGAATGATGAGATCCGATTCCCTTATATCGTTGGATGTTGACCAGACTTACCTCTTCATTCCATTGCTTCCAAATAAACGCCTATCATTATTTAACTCTTGATTGATTTCCTTTACTAATTACATGGGTTTATCATATTATCGTTGGTGGTCTAATTTATCTCTTAAATAATGATCATTTGTATTTAGGGGAGTTTCCTTTAGGAAGGGATCGATCATCCAAAAGGATGGGTCCCTCTTATAATATATTTATTTTATAATATTAATATATAGTATATATGATATAATTTATCATATTTAAATTGTATTTATAATATAATAATATATATAATAATAATTATATTTATCATATATATTATAATTTAATATTATATATTCTATAATAATGTTTAATATAAATAATATAATACTTGTATTTATTACTGATAATAATATTTACATGTATATCCATATATATATATTTATAATTATAATATTATATTATTTATATTTAATAATATATATTATATATTATGTTTATATATATATATATATAATCTTTGATTTGAATGAATATAAATCGATTCGATTACAAAACTTCGATGTGGGGGACATGACAGACCTCCCCTCTTGAGATTGCTTGTCCTCAAGCAATCACAATGATTTCTTTCATTAGCTTGCACCTTTTAATATTTACTTTCCGATGCGTTGAGACGAAATCGTGGTTTTGGGTTTAGATTGAACATGCTTTAGTGAAGAGAATTTGATTGTGATTCCATGAAAGAGAATTTGTGATCAAAGAGCATTTGTTTGATGTTTTGAATAACAACGATGGGAGGATTTGAGAGTGTTGAGATTCTTTGATTACGAGATTCGGTCTTGTACTTGTCATATGTTATTGACCTTAAAATTGAGAAGAGTTATGTTCTTTGAGGAGTAATTGATTATATGATGTCATGATCAAAGAAGATTTGATTTGATTTTGAATAGCAATATGATTGAGGAAATGTAGTTAATCAAATGAATGCAGGAAGGAAGAATTTTTCAATGTTAAAGAAAATTTTGGGAGTATTGATAATTTGAGATTGGAGATTTGGAATAATATTGATGAAAATCCCAAAAGATGAATCTAACGATGTTGTAAGTAAGACCTTGATTGCTTAAGCAAGTTGATGATAAGATGACATATAGCATGATTCTCAGGGTTGATGATGAGATAATGTCCCCCTTTTTGGGATACTCTTGATCTATTAACCTGCACACAAGAATAACTACTAGAAAGGAACATTAACAACATTAAAGATCCATAAATTAGTAATGAAATCAATACATCATAATATAATTAATGATATAACATTTAATTTCAACATATAGTTATCCATACCTCAAGTTGATCCTTTGATAGAATCCATAGAAATACCTGCAAATTAGAGTGTGATGGAGGGCACATTTCCTACCTATCACATCTTGACAAGAGCATGATGGAGGGCACACTTCCTACCTATCATGTCTTGATGATGGAGGGCATTCTTCCTACCTATCATCCCTTTAGCATAATTTTTAAGAGCATGATGGAGGGCATTTTTCCTACCTATCATCCTCTTAACATAATTAAATAAGAGCATGATGGAGGGCATTCTTCCTACCTATCATGTCTTAATGAGGGTATGATGGAGGGCATTCTTCCTACCTATCATGTCTTGAACATGGTTTGCTTGTGCTTGAGCCATCATGAACATTCCTCTCCATCATGAACATTCCTCTCCACTATGTCTCTTTTTCTTCTCTTTTGGTTCAAAATTTTTCCCCAAGTCCTCATTTGTTATGATTTTTAGGTGGTGTTCTCTTTTTCTTGCACACTGGTGACCTGGCTCCCATTTTTCGTTGCAATTGAAGCATAGATTTCTTTTTCGGAAATCGTCTTTCATCGTACCATCTCTGGTCCAGGGTCTCCCATTTCCTTTGCAAGTATGTTCATGAGTCCAGGGTTCCTTGCATTTGTAACATAAGTTTTTTCCCTTTATTTCATTCTCGGATGAGAAAGGTTTGTGAAATCTTTCCTTCTTGTGGGATGGGTTTGTATAGAGATTTGAGGGTTTGTTCTTTTCCAAATGGGTTGCCATTTCAATGGCATTATCCAATGAGGTGGGTTTAAGTGCTCCCACTAGTCCTCTCAATTTCTCGTTCAAGCCCTCAATAAATAGAAATGTTAGTCTTTCGTCTTCAATTCCGGTAACTCGAATCGCTATTTTCTCGAATTCACTTATGTACTCATCCACTGTTCCTTGTTGTCTTACTAGAGTTAAGTCCTTGAAATCTTGTTGTGGATGTCTTCTCTCAAATTTCTTGATGAACTTCTTGGAAAACTCTGCATAAGATGTGATGGAGTCGTGACCTTGAGTGAGTTTCCCATTATGCCACCATTCATATGCTAAGCCTTCTAAATGTAATATGGCAAATTGGAGTGCATCCTTTTCCGTCATAGGGCTAAGTGAGAAGTAGTCATTTAGTTTTTGGAGCCATGCATGTGGTGTAATCTTATTTGTCCCATCAAAATTAGGGAGGTTTACTTTGTTGGTTTTATGTTTTAAGTCCTTGTTAGGAGGTCTTCTTTCCCTCCTTACCATTTCATTCCTTCTAGTATTGCTATAATCATTAAATGATACCACTCTCCTTACCTCCGGTTCTAGGCTTGCATAAGCCCTTGCAATATGATCCGCACTTAATGCATTTGTAATAGGTTCATCGGCTCTTGAGTTTTCTTCTTCTGAAAGGAAAGATGGCATAAGAATCCTTGGATTTGATGAAGTTGGGCTATTCTCTGCATGATTGGATCCTATGTCTCTTGCATTTGAAGAGTTTGGCTGATCCGTGGTGTTACCCACTTTTTGAAGAGCCTCTAAGAACATTTGAGTTGTCTTTTCACCTTGGTCCATCATGGCTTTGGTGATTCTTTCGTTTTGTTCCATCATGGCCTTGGTGGTGGCTTCCATGAATGCCCTCATTTCGTTGTTCATTTCCTCTTCTAGAAGTTGTCGGTTCCTTCTAGTGTATGCTTCCATAAATTTATCTCATAGGATGGCAAGAACAATGGCTCTGATACCAATTGTAATGTCCCAAATATTTTATAGCTTTCTAAATATAATATTATCTTTTTCCTTTTCCAAATTTGAAAGAAATCAAACACTAGAAGTTGGATTACTAATGAAAATAGCTACAACACTCAATTTGATATCCAAATCAGACCCAACTCAGGTATAGTTAATCAGTGGATTTAAATTGTTCCTAATTGGAAGTATGATTGCTGATATAAGAAGCTCATATAGTGTGCAGATTTTAAAATAGCATGAATATTGATACAAATGACTCCACCAACTGCACTAATATAAGTCTGCAGTCTATTTCATAATCTGAATGTGCACTTACAGTAGTCTGGTGTAATGTCCCCTTAGAGACAACACTAATTTTTCTTTATATATTCGCTGTCAATTTATAGTTGATCTGCTGTAGCTTGCCTTCGTTGATTTCTAGTGATGTTCGATTCTATCCCCTGAGGACTATGCAGATCTGATGATGACTGAGACAATTCGCTGGGATGCTTTGCTGATAGAAATATTCTCAATCGTATTTAATTCAGAAGATATAATTGATGGTTGATCTGCTGGTTCAATGTGTGTATGCTGACTGAGTTGTAATTGCTTGATCGCTGACTGAGTTGTGACTATTTCATGAGTGAATTGTGATTGTTTCCCCCCGAATGATGAGATCCGATTCCCTTATATCGTTGGATGTTGACCAGACGTACCTCTTCATTCCATTGCTTCCAAATAAGCGCCTATCATTATTTAACTCTTGATTGATTTCCTTTACTAATTACATGGGTTTGTCATATTATCGTTGGTAGTCTAATTTATCTCTTGAATAATGATCATTTGTATTCAGGGGAGTTTCCTTTAGGAAGGGATCGATCATCCAAAAGGATGGGTCCCTCTTATAATATATTTATTTTATAATATTAATATATAGTATATATGATATAATTTATAATATTTAAATTGTATTTATAATATAATAATATATATAATAATAATTATATTTATCATATATATTATAATATAATATTTGTTATTCTATAATAATGTTTAATATAAATAATATAATACTTGTATTTATTACTGATAATAATATTTACATGTATATCCATATATATATATATATTTATAATTATAATATTATATTATTTATATTTAATAATATATATTATATATTATGTTTATATATATAATCTTTGATTTGAATGAATATAAATCGATTCGATTACAAAACTTCGATGTGGGGGACATGACAGCCTTATTGAATAGATTTTTGTTTTTCAGTAGTCCTCTTTTTCCTCAACACAATCTCAAATAAATTCACTAAATGTCGTACGAAGAGCCAACTTCTTAATCCCGGAGGTTATCTTGTGAATCACGTCCCACATTCACAAGATTTCCCATGTTGGTATAGAAGAGCACGCAAGTGCAAATTTGAACACCAATAGTTTTGACACGTGCTATGGGACCAGAAAGAGACGTTCTAGTTCAAAAGGTCTTTTAGTCAATCTCCTTGAATATCAGCTCGTTTTATGAGCAAAAGGCACAGCTGTGACTAGATCTTTTTCAGCCACTCACCCTCATCTTTTTAGTTTCCCCTCTTGTCATCAACGTAAGGAGAAGGATTATTTAGCCAAATCCTCTAGTACCTATTCCAATGGCAATGCCAAGAGTTCCCAATTTTTTTGTAAATTGGAATGGTGGTACCCTTAATCCCTCCAATTCCTCCAATTGCCTACGATCCCATTCCCGCCAATGCTCTTAAGTGCCTTCCGAAATTCACTAGAGAATATTTCAAGACCCCTACATAACACCTCCAAGATGTCGTAGATATGTGCACAGTGCATTATGTCACAAAGCAAAAAATTGCTTTGAGACTACTTGTGGCTTCCTTTAAAGGAAAAACGCTTGATTGGTATCGGTCATTGTCATGTCCCGATATTAAGGGATTTTTTAAATTAAAGATTTAAATATCTGTATCATGATAAAAGACGATTTAGTAAAATATCAATTGAGATGATAGAAATAATTACATAATAGTAAAATAATATTATTATATGAATATTTTAATATAATTAAGATATAATATATTCATATTATATTTATAAATAACAAATATAAATATTATTATATTATATAAATTAAATATAAATAAACAAATATAAATATAAATAATATTATTATAAATAATGAATATAGACTAAATCTTATTAATTATTATTATAAAACTAATATAAATAAATATATTTATAAAGTTATTATGGCATATATCATAAGAAGAATATAAAGGAAATAAAACTCAAAAGCTCCGATTATTCAAGAGAGGAGGAATATTATAACACAAAGGCAATTATTAAATAAAGGGCAGCGATCATCTAAAATAAAGACAAATCTGCTAATAACAAAACAAGCGATTAATATAGGTTTGTCATAGCTGTGATTAGTATTTAAAAAAAGGGACAGCGATTGGGTTATGACTCATTGAAGAGTCACCACTTCTTTTAAGGGGATGCCCTTCTATCATATAGAAAGGGTATATATGTATAGGAGAATATAATCAGTAGAGGCATAGGAATAGAAAAAGAATTACAACAGATTTAAAGCAGACTCAGAACGGAATGGAACAGCAAGCAAAACAATAATATACATTTGAAACTAAGCAATGAAATGTAATGGAAAATCATTGAGACTGCTAAGTTAAATATATATTGTAAAAGGGATCTAATTCTGATTAAAGTAGTGTGGAAATATAAGAGGATAATAGAATGGAATATGGAGATTGAGAAATAAACAAGTATTATCTGAATTAATATTCAGATTTGCATGAATATAAAAATAAGAAAGAATAAGATATACAATTCGGATATTGGAAGAAGAGTGTGTGAAGAATATGATCAACACTAAAGGGAGACAACCTTTAGATCTCCAAGGATACAAGGGCAAGAATTATATTCCTGGTATGATGTATCTAACCCCATGTCTATTATGATGAATTCCATGTGGTAAGTAATGACAAATGCATATTATCATTAGATATATATAAGCATTGTATGAGATATACATAGGGCAACATCAATAGTTCATGCACATTATTATAATTCATTATGCATTGTTGATGTGATTGTTTGCAACTATGAGTGTGATTAGTTATTATGCATTAATGTGGATTCTTGTATGAATGTCATGATGAGGGAATTAAGGGCCTATGAGGAAGGGAAATGGCGTTGGGATCATCTTCTAAGTACACCACCCCATGGTGGATGTCTGCGGCCTGCCACATGTGGGCCAAGGGGGCATAAGAGGCCACTCTTGGGCTTGGAAGGAGTGATTTTCGGGACACCCTACTGTAGTTGCATCCCTAACCTCCCATCATGGAAATTAATTGAATCATAAGAAGAAACAGAATGGTTCTGATAAGGGAAATGGTGATAGGAAGCCTCACTAGGCACGCCACCCCATATGGATGGCAAGAAGGCCACATGGGGCCAAGAGGGGTAAGGTACCCGCTCTTGGGTCTAGGGTAGAGGGTTTCTTGGGAACCCTATCAAACAATTTTACTTCGGGAAGAATAAATTAATTGAAATTGATATATTAGGGCAATTTAAGGGGTCTTCCAAAATTGGGGACATTACAAGTGGTATCAGAGCATCTTTCCTGCCATCCTGCGTATGCTTTATGTGTATTCAAATGTATTCAAGTGTATACCTTGTGATTTATGTGTATTCAAATGTATACTTTGTGGCTTATGTCTATTCGAGTGTATTGAAAGATATACTTTGTGACTTATGTTCATATGAATACTTTGTGTATTGCGTGTATTCGCGTGTATGCTTCATACTCATGTGTATACCTGATGACCTCGGGATGGTGGACGGGTCCACGGTGTAGTATGGGATGCATCAAATCCCCTTCCCAATTGTCCGATGGTATACTTCATGACTATTTATTCGAGTGTACTAGTATTCAAGTGTATACTCTATGACTTTGTATTTGAGTGCATACTCTATGACTTGTATTTGCATGACTTTGTAATTGTATTTGAGTGTATACTTTATGACTTTGTAATTGTATTCGAGTATGTACTCTATGACTTGACTATGTATTCGAGTGTATACTCTATGACTTTGAGTGTGTACTCTGACTTGATTATGTATTCGAGTGTATATGACTTTGTATTTGAGTGCATACTCTATGACTTGTATTTGCATGACTTTTAAATTGTATTTGGGTGTATACTCTGTGACTTTGTATTTGAGTGGATACTCTATGACTCTGCATTCAAGTGTATACCTTGTGTATTCAAGTATATTCAAGTTTATGCCTTGTGCATTCAAGTGTATACTTTGTGAATTATATGTATTCGAGTATATTCATATACCTTGTGGCTTGTATTCATGTGTATACCTTGCGAAATGTGTATTCATTATGACTCATGTGTATACTTGGTGACTTCATGTATTCATATCTTGTGGCTTACATGTATTCATATTTTGTGACTCCGTGTATTCACCGGTGTGCTTCATGACTTATGTGCATGTTTCCTATATGGTTCATGTTTCCTATGTATACTTTATGCATTTCTTGTATTCAAGTGAATATTTGGTGACTATGTGTATATTTATAACTTGTATGTATACCTTGCAACTTGTGTATACTTTGTGATGTATGTGGGTATACTGTGTGACCAACAAATACTTCATGACTTATGTATATTCAAGTGCGTACTCTATGACTTTGTGTGTTCAATTGTATACTCTATAACCTTGTGTGTTTACTCTATGACTTCGTGTATACATGTATTCAATGACTTTGTGTATTCAATTATATGACTTCGGGTATATGTGTATTTGAGTGTATACTCTATGACTTGTACTCAAGTGTATACTTCATGACTATGTATTCGAGTGTATACTCTATGGCTTGTATTTGTATTCGAGTGTATACTCTATGATTTTGTACTCAAGTGTATACTTCATGAGTGTATACTCTATGACTTTGTATTTGTATTTGAGTGTATACTCTGTGACTTTGTATACTTCAAGACTTTCTGTATTCAATTGTATACTATGACTTCATGTATTCGAGTGCATACTCCATGACTTTGTCTATTCAAGTGTATACTACATGAATTATGTGTGTTCAAATGCATACTCCGTGACTTATGTATGTTCAAGTGCACCCTTCATGACTGACTTGTATTCATGTGTATACTTCATATTTGTGTATTACGTGCGTATACTTTGTGAATTATGTGCATGCTTCATGCTTTATGTGTTATGTGCGTGTATTGCATGTATGCTTCACGCCTTATGCATTACATGTGTATACTTTGTGAATTACGCTTTGTGTTACGTGCGTAAATTGCATATTACATACGTATACTTTGTATGCTTCATGCTTTGTGTATCAAGTGTATGCTATATGTTTCATATATTACGTGCGTATACTTGTGTATTACATACTATGTTCATGTTTCATGATTCGTATACTCCATGTATTAAGCATATAAGCTTGTGTGTGCTCCATGTATTATGTGTATTAATTCTTTGTATGTACGCTTCATCACATGTACGATTCATGCTTCACATATATTTATGTGTGTATAATTCGCATATTCTGTGTATAATTTTTGTATCACGTGTACTTATGTGTATGATTCATGCCTTGCATGTATTTAGGAGTATACTTCATGTCTTATGTATCACGTATGCATCATATATTACATATACCTATGTGCCTCCAGTCTAATAACAAATTTTAAACAAGAGAAACTTATTTGAACATCACTACTGTTGTTGAGAGATATTGGGAAATACAAATACACAAACAAAATGGAATGACAAATTACTCCATACTTTGGAGAATGCTAACGTTGATAGTTGGATTGAGACATGAATACTAACAACAATTCATCGAAGAGATCGATTTAGGACCCTGATGGTTTTAATATCCTAATTATGATTTCTTGAGGGCAAACAATCTTGGGTAGGGCGGACTGTCATGTCCTGATATTAAGACATTTTTTAAATTAAAGATTTAAATATCATGATTAAAGACGATTTAGTAAAATATCAATTGAGATGATAGAAATAATTACATAATAGTAAAATAATATTATTATATGAATATTTTAATATAATTAAGATATAATATATTCATATTATATTTATAAATAACAAATATAAATATTATTATATTATATAAATTAAATGTAAATAAACAAATATAAATATATATAAATATAAATAATATTATTATAAATAATGAATATAAACTAAATCTTATTAATTATTATTAAATATTATTATAAAACTAATATAAATAAATATATTTATAAAGTTATTATGGCATATATCATAAGAAGAATATAAAAGAAATAAAACTCAAAAGCTCCGATTATTCAAGAGAGGAGGAATATTATAACACAAAGGCAATTATTAAATAAAGGGCAGCGATCATCTAAAATAAAGACAAATCTGCTAATAACAAAACAAGCGATTAATATAGGTTTGTCATAGCTGTGATTAGTATTTAAAAAAGGGACAGTGATTGGGTTATGACTCATTGAAGAGTCACCACTTCTTTTAAGGGGATGCCCTTCTATCATATAGAAAGGGTATATATGTATAGGAGAATATAATCAGTAGAGGCATAGGAATAGAAAAAGAATTACAACAGATTTAAAGCAGACTCAGAACGGAATGGAACAACAAGCAAAGCAATAATATACATATGAAATTAAGCAATGAAATGTAATGGAAAATCATTGAGAATGCTAAGGTAAATATATATTCTAAAAGGGATCTAATTCTGATTAAAGTAGTGTGGAAATATAAGAGGATAATAGAATGAAATGTGGAGATTGAGAAATAAACAAGTAATATCTGAATTAATATTCAGATTTGCATGAATATAAAAATAAGAAAGGATAATAAGATATACAATTCGGATATTGGAAGAAGAGTGTGTGAAGAATATGATCAACACTAAAGGGAGACAACCTTTAGATCTCCAAGGATACAAGGGCAAGAATTATATTCCTGGTATGATGTATCTAACCCCATGTCTATTATGATGAATTCCATGTGGTAAGTAATGACAAATGCATATTATCATTAGATATATATAAGCATTGTATGAGATATACATAGGACAACATCAATAGTTCATGCACATTATCATAATTCATTATGCATTGTTGATGTGATTGTTTGCAACTATGAGTGTGATTAGTTATTATGCATTAATGTGGATTCTTGTATGAATGTCATGATGAGGGAATTAAGGGCCTACGAGGAGGGGAAACGGCGTTGGGATCATCTTTTAAGTTCACCACCCCATGGTGGATGGCTGTGGCCTGCCACCTGTGGGCCAAGGGGGCATAAGAGCCCGCTCTTGGGCTTGGAAGGAGTGATTTCCGGGACACCCTACTGTAGTTGCACCCCTAACTTCCCATCATGGAAATTAATTGAATCATAGGAGGAAACATAATTGTTCTGATAAGGGGAACGGTGATAGGACACCTCACTAGGCACGCCACCCCATATGGATGGCAAAAAGGCCACATGGGGCCAAGAGGGGTAAGGTACCCGCTCTTGGGCCTAGGGTAGAGGGTTTCTTGGGCACCCTATCAAACCGTTTTGCTTCGGGAAGAATAAATTAATTGAAATTGATATATTAGGGCAATTTTAGGGGTCTTCCGAAATTGGGGACATTACAGTCATTAGTGTTGAACTCAATTGATTCATGGGACTAGCTTGGAGATGCTTTCTCTGAAAGATTTAAAGAAACGAGAGATTGATCTTCACTATTGTAGAATCTAATTCCCATTAGAAGGGCGTCTGAAGAAGCGATGACAAATTTCAACTCTAGATTCAATAGGACATCGAAAAGGATACTTGCTTTTGTGTGCTCACCAACAGAAATGGCGTTTGTTTTCTACCTTAAAGCCTTCAATTCGGACATATCTATGACGATTCAATCATTAGTGGGTCAGAGCCTTTTGGCATGTTATGATTCAACGGTTAGGTCAAAAAATAATCTGATTGATGTAGGGAGACTTCGTCCTAGGCCACTCATGCTTGTTTCCTGAATTTTGACTTCTCGCTCCAGAAGAATTACCAAAGCTGAATCATCCCCTACCGAATGCGCAATAGATTCACCCTTCTATGTATGTTTATCCTCCTAGTCATATACTTGCAACACAAACAATTCAAAAAATGGATCATGTGAAGCACGTATTTTGCAACTTCTCAAATGAGATCATCAATTTGAAGAGGCTGCAGGCGACCTATCCTATGCCAATGTATCAAGGGAATCAAGGTCAAAGGCCTCAATATTAGTCGAACATATATCAAAATTCACAAAATTAGGAGCAAAATCAAGTATAACAATCAAATCAAATTGTGCCAATACCAACACCTTTGCAACAGGTTCCACACAATTCCAATAAGAGATTTGGTTCCGAGGCAAAATAATTTTCTAGATGAACCTAATATGTGGTTTTTTCCATGTAATGATGCTCATACATCCAAAGCTTGACTGAGAGGAAATTTACAACAAAAGGTAGCTAAACAAAGACCAACCGCTGCTAGAATAGGATGGACAAGAACCAATTTCCCTTATCAATCTACGAGAATTTAGAATGCGGTTTTAACAACCTAGATGCAGGGTATGCCCCTAGAACAAGAAGAGGGAATTGCTTCAGAACAAGTGTTGTGTTCATGGATTGAAGAAGAGGAAGCAATTCTTGCTAATGATTCGACCACATCCAAGGCCCCTTCTTAGGTTTAGTTTGATTATTTCAACAAGTCTAAAAGAAGGACGATGGAGAATCTTGTTCCCAAACCATGAATGGAGCTAATTCAAAAGACTGTGGTTGCTCCGAATTACAATTCCACAATTCCAAGGTAGGAAACTATAAATTCAAATCAGTAGCCCAAAGTTGTACGAACACCATTCGTAGGAACATCTAATGTGATACTTGAAAAGCCAAGGGATCAAGCTAATCAAGGTTACCATTTGAAAGCACGGATTGTTCGATTGCTCAACGTGGTAGATCAACTCAAGAAAACAGCTGCAAGCATTTCACTGTGGGATGTCCTATCTATCCTTGAACAAAGAAATTTGCTTTAGGAAGCTCTAAAGATGCAAGAAAACGCAGCTAAAATGGTTGCTCAGACCATTAATTTTGGAGGGAAATCAACAAAACAACAAAAGGCTATTCAAGTTGATTACCTTGTTGCTGTTCATAATGTTGGCACAGAGGTGAGTAAATCCAAGCCTATGCCATTTTATTTAAAATTAATAATCGGCAAGAAATTGTTACATAACTCTATGATAGACTCGGGTGCAAGCACCATAGTCATGCCAAAAAGGGTTGTTGACTCTTGGGATTAACCTATGAACACATGGAAAAAGGAGTTATGCAATTGGATGGTAAAAATGTCCAAATAGTAGGGATGATAAGAAACCTCCCTCTCACTTTATATGCCTGTCACTACCCAACAAGATGTGGTAATAATTGATATTCCTTTATTCTTTGACCAATGCTTGTCTAGGGATTTCAGTCCCAAGATAGGAGGTTCTCTCCCTAGATTGGTCCCATCTTATCCTCAGGGCCAAATATGGTTATAAATTGAAATTTTATCAGAACCAATTCATAAAGAGCATATTACTCATGAAGCAATGGCTAATTTTGAGCCCGCTCATATTATTTTTAAAAGAAGTGAAGGTGAATATTGAGCTCTTAGAGGGAGAAGAAAACCAAAGTGCTTATACATCAGACTAGATAAATGAATGGATAGTGGAAGGATCACAACGGGACCCCTACAACAACTTGGATTCCACTAGCCTGGGGACTTATGTGATATATGACGATCAGGCTACACTTGAAGTAAATGATCTTCAGAAGCCGGTCAATGATGAAGGTGAGTGTTTCAAAATTATGAAAATTGTGTTTTGATGGTGCTAGATATGCTAATGGATGAGGAGCAGGCCTTTGTCTCATTTCACGAGAAGGAAAGAGAGTTCTTAAAACCTTCCAATTTCAGTTCAGTTGTACCAACAATGTTGCCAAATATGAGTTGCTTATACATGTACTTATTGTAATGTCCCCATTTTCGGAGTGATCACCTAGTGATGACCTAATTGGCAAGTTTTCATACTTAGCCATTTTTGTAGGGCAAAACGATGATTGATTAGGACTTGGCATAATTTTGTGATATTTTTGAGGAAGTCAACACTAGTCAAATAAATTGCCCTAAGGTGGAGCGACCCATTTGGAGGATGGAAAATAAGGGAAAAATATGGAAAAATTGCCTATGGAAGAAATAAGAATATTATATGATTTGTTACCTTGAGGAGGACGACATGATTTAAGGTCAATTCATGATGCATCATATGGCAAAGAGGTTCACTCTTCTTGGAGAAGAGAATAAAGGAAAATAAAGAAAATATCCCTTTTATGGGTCAGCCAAGATGTGAAGGGAAAGACAAAAAGATCATAAGTGGGTGCCTAGGAGAGGGTCGACCTAGGAGGAAGGAGAAAATAACACAAAGGACAAATCTTTAATTTGTATCTTGAGTGCATATCTTACCTTGAAGGAGGTCGGCCTAGGAGCTAAGGAATAAAAGAAAAATAAAAAGGAAATATGACATGAGGTCAGCCAGCTTTATGAGGAGGTTAAATCATGTATAAATATAAGGAGATTGAAACTCATTTCATATATCATTCATTCCTATTTTAATATTGAGTTTATCTCATTTAGCTGCAACTTTGTTGGGCTTGAATCCAAGGACGAAAACCTTTGTGATTCTTGGTGGATTAGATGAAAACCTAATTCATCTTATGAAGGTTTCATAACGGAGACCTACTTGCACTTCATTGGAGATCTATGGAGGTTTTGGGCAGATTGGCATATTCAGATTTTTAGATCAAGATCAGAGCAGCAGATTTGTGGCATTTGGTGTGTATTGCATTAGGGTTTAACCCTAACTTGGAGTGCCACTATTGGAGAGCTTCGCTAGGCTTGTTGTGGAGTATCTTTTGCATGTGGAATAGCAAACCCTAGCCGTATTTGCAGCAGCATTTTCAGATCTGATTTGAGAAAGGCAAATTCATCCTTTGAGGGCATTTTGGTGATCATTCATTGCATATCACTAGGGCAGATTGGAGTGCCATCATTGGAGGGTTTGTTTGAGCATCATTTACCATCATTTGGTATGTACAAACCTAGGATTTCGATCTGATTTGGACAGCAGCATTTCCAGGCTTGTTTGTCATGTTTTAGCCCATGTTTGGATGTAATCTCAGACTTCTACATTCTGATTTATAACAGCAGATTTGTCTTCTGAAATTCAGACTTGTTATGTGCATTTGATGTTCATACATTGTGTATTTCATGGTGTATTTCACTTATGATATTGGGCGAATCATTTGGCATAATATTTTGATGTTTTTGGATATTATATGTTGGCTGTTGTAAGTGTTTAACATTTTGAAAATAAAAATCAGAAATCAGAAATTAGGGTTTTTAGCAGAATACTAAAAAGCAGAAATTTAGGGCAGAAATCAGAATTTTAGGGCAGATCCCATTGGGGATATTACACTTATTTTAGTAGAAAAAATGAAAATAAAGCAGTTGCAGATATTCAAAGACTCTGAGCTTTTCATCAAATAGGTTAAAGGTTCAGCCACAGCCAAAAAATGTCAGGATGAGATCATGCTACCATAGGGTATGAGACCTTTTGGAAGGTTTCGAAGCTCTGAATCTCCGATTGATTTCAAGAAATCAAAATACTGAAGCAGATTGGATGGCTGTAATTGGATCTCAATTCGATCTGACTAAAGATGTCTTGATGAATAAAGATCATGCTAAGTTAATAATAAGGCCTGCATTTGCATCTAATTTAGATAACTGGAAGGTATTTAAAAGTGATGCCCAGATTGCACTATTCCTCAACACTCAAGGGAGTTCGCAGAGCAACTTCAGCCAAAAATTGAAGAGGCTTATGAAGATATGAGTTTACAGCCAACGTCTAATAAAATCCCAAAAGGACTAATCACCCTGGAGAATCGGTTTAGTCCCGATGGTGCGAAAGGAGATAAAAGAAATTTCACTTTTGATAAAGGGGATTATGTTGAAATAGAAGTCTTGCCTGGTTAAAAAGTAAAAGTGAGTAGGATATGTACTCAAAAGGAAATCAACATGCTGATTTAACTTTGTGCAAAGTACAATAGAGTATAGCATGGAACTATGAAGAACTGAAAGGTATAACAAAGACATAGTTGAACACGCTATTGAACTTTCTGCAGACTCAAAACCAATCAAATAGAAATAGAGATCAGGCAATCCAAGGATCAAGTCCTTAATGAAACAAGAGTTTAGCAAATTGATGAAGTCTAAGATTATTTTTCCTCTTAAACACTCAACATGGGTATCAAATTTTGTACTAGTAAGAAAAAAAAATGGGGAAATTAGGCTTTGTGTGGACTTCAAAGACTTGAATGAATCTTCCCTTTAGGATCATTATCCTCTTCCATCAATGAAACAAATATTGCAAATAGTGGTTGGTTCCGAACACTTTTCTCTACTAGACAGATTGTCTGGTAACAACTAGATTTGGGTGAAAGAGGAGGATCAATACAAAATGACATTCACCACCAAGTGGGGGACATAAGCATATGCTAAGATGCCTTTTGGTTTATCAAATGTAGGTGCAATTTTTTTGAGGGGCGTGGATATTTCCTTAAATGAATTGATAATCAAGATTATCATGAAATATTGTAATAACCACCCTTGATTTCAAACCAAATTTTTCCAACACTCACAAATATAATCATTCATGCAAGCCACCCAGTTAGGACAGTAACAACCGAACGTGGAAACGAAGGATGAAGGAAGCAAGCAGGGAAGGATGCACACCAAGCATTGATCCAGGCAGGGAAGCACCGAAGCAAGGAATCCAACAAGGATGATCGAAGGATGGAGGGAAGCAGGGAACGAAGGAAACGAAGAATGAGGGATGGAAACAAGTAGGGAAGGAAGCACAACCACTAATACTCATCTTACCTACCTTAACACCAGCTACACTTACACCTACACTTGCACCTACACTTACACCTACACTTGCACCTACACAACTCTTTCTATTTAAGCAACTCATAACTCACTAACTCCGATATCTGCCTTCTAGTGAGTAGGCATTTTGTCAAACACTTTGCTTTTTGAAGGTTTTGATGTTCTTTTCAATGTATTTGAGTATCAATGTGTTTATCAAGCATATTAAAATGTATTCCAGTCAGATTTGCACAATGATATCATAGGGAATTGAAAAGACAATTTGTCAAACATTTAGCATGCTTAAGGAAGATAATCAGGAAGACAAATCTGACCTCAACAAGAAGTTTCCAGCAGTATATTAATGTTTCCTTTCATCAATAAGATTGTTGTTACAATTGGAAGAACATCCAAATTCAAAGCTTGATGAAGAAGTGGCTCCAAGAAGCTACTGTCATAATATATCAGACTTCTGTAGCTGACTGAAATGTTACCTGTAGCTGTAAAAAACACATGGAACCGCCAAGTTTCACCTTCAATTTGCTCCTATCTGCCAATGCCTACTGTTATAACTTTATTCCATGTCTCAAATAGAATTGCTTTGGCCTCTAGAAATACCACGTCCCATCTTGAGTCTCTTAATGGCAGCGCCTAACTCCTGGATAGTCATGCATCTGTTGGACTGAGTATTTGATAAACTGATGTAACATACACTGTTCCGGATAGGGTTTTATGCCTTGTTTTTTTCGTTTTCTGACTGCTGTTTGGGTTTTGTCATGTCCCCATTTCTGGAGTGATCACTTGACGGAGAATGGGATTAGCCTATTTTCATTCCCATAGGCTAGTTCGTCAATTCAAGGGAATAATTTGGGTGAAGTGGTAAATGGAATTAATGCATTTGCATTAATTATTCAATAAATTAAATAATATTATTTAATTAAAGCAAAATTACAAAAAATAAGAAATAGGTCTAGACCTATTTGGATGCCCACTTTGGAATGGGTAAAAGGAGACAAATTTTAAAAATAAAGGGGAGCGCTCAACTTGGAGGTTAAAGGTAGAGTGTGGTGAAATTCAAATTTGGGTCTTCGCATTGGATCATGTGCCTTTGGAGGGAACTTGCAATTCAAATCTTTAATTTGAATTGGTATAAGAGTAGCATGAGTGCCTCATTTCGATCATCACGAACTATTGGTAAACTTTCACACTTTTGCTCTGCAATTGTTGTTCAATCTTCGGAGGACGAAAACCCTTGACGGAGATTTGGTGTGTGGACGAAAACTTATCGCATCATGGAGGCGGATTCATCTTGAGTTCGCAATTGCATTTCATTGCTTCATCATCAATTTTGGGTCGAAGACCATTGTTGAGTTCAGCGAAGTCCTTGCATTGATTTGAAGATTTTGTCTGAATTCCATTGAAGAATCATTGTCTCAGCTAGGTGCCGATTTGGAGATTGCATCCCATATACTTCAGATTGAGGCGGATAGCATCTAACTCCCACTCGCCATAGTATTGAGGATAAATCTATTGGATGGCAGCGATTGATAGTCTAGAAGAAGTCAGCGAAATTATATAGGGAAAGTTCGTTGGGTTTATACTCTCAACGCCAACCTTGAAGGATACATTGAGCAGATCCGATTCCATCACCAGTGTTGGTGCATTCACTTCTGGGCAGCAAACATACTTGGAAACTTGTAGCAGCAACTCCCATCATAAGTGTGGCATATACATATCAAGGGCAGAGACACATCTTCTTACACAGTGATCTGTCATTTCTAACGGCGATCGGGCATAGTAAGGATTGCTTAAGCAATGCAAAGATCTTGAAGAGTCTACATCAGCTGCCGACGGTCTTACCAAACTCCATCATTGTAAGCATTGAAATTGGTATGTAACTTGAAATAAAGCCTGATTCGTAACAGCAGTATATTCATCTGTAGTTGGCTGTCACAGAGCCCGAATTGTTGACGTGATTGAAATAGTAGAGGTCTGATCTGAATATAGTGAGTTCTGATTGCAAACTCCAGTCACTTGCTATCATTGTTATTGCAAATTCATCTTGTAATGAGCATTGAACGGCTTCCAATATCAAATGTTTCCTTTGCATTATAATTCATATGATTATCAAGATTAGATTTAGATGTGTAAATAGGATCAGTCATAAAAATTTCATTGTAAACTTGGTAAATTTCAAATCTTTGGCATCAAAACCTATTCCGGCACTTGACAGTGGTATCAGAGCAAGAGGTCCTGCCAGCCTGAAGGGTCTAGTAGTGATCTGGAAAGTCAAGACTGTCCGATAGCATTTTTGTGTTAAGGTTGTTAAAATCCATCTTATTATGTCTGGACTGGTTTGTTTTTGCTAGCATCCTTATAAGTTTATCCCTGAGTTAGACTCATGTTGAGGATAAGTTCCATTTTTTGATCACCAAGATCTGCGAAGGCGAGGTGAGAACATACGACGATTACATGTCGTCACCAGAAGTCTATCCGTAAGAGGTGTCATATTCTAAATCAATTAAAGAGTTCAATCATTCTACCCTACTACATAACATAATAGAGAGACCAAAGGGACTCGGGAAAAGACATTACGTACCCATGCATAATCCTTCGTTATTAATCTTCAAGAAAACTGTTTAGACATAACCTTTAATAATTTACTAGTCTCGGTTTTAAATAATTGAGTTTTATGAACTATTTGAATATGATTGTGGTATAATGTCTTGGGTTTAATTAAACTCAATCATGTTAGAAATAATGGGAAGGGTTAAAAGGCTAGATTAAGTAAAAAGGTTGCTAAGGCGATTTGAAAACTATCTGTGTTTTTATCTCATTTGAACTCTACGGATATCATCCCTCAACTAGCTAAGTTTAATAAAAATTGAAACAAATATTTTGCCTGAATTTTAGAAGTGAAAAGACATAATATCAACTGTTGTCTTTATTGCAAATGCATATTTTAAAAGCAAATAAAACATAAAATCAACTGTTCCGTTATGGCAAAACGCATATTTTAAAAGTGAATAAAACATAATATCAAACACTTATTTTAAAAGTAAATAAAACATAATATCAATTGTTACCTTTACGGTAGAATGGATCTTGTAAAAGAAAACAAAAAATAATATCAATTGTTACTTTACGGTAAAATGCCTATTTTAAAAGAAAATAAAACATAATATCAATTGTTACCTTTACGACAAAACACATATTTTAAAGGAAAATAAAACATAATATCAATTGTTACCTTTACGGCAAAATGCATATTTTAAAAGAAAATAAAAGATACTATTAATTGTTACCTTTACGGCAAAATGCATATTTTAAAAGAAAATAAAACATACTATGAATTGTTACCTTTATGGCAAAATGCATATTTTAAAAGAAAATAAAACATAATATCAATTGTTACCTTTACGGCAAAATGCATATTTTAAAAGAAAATAAAACATAATATCAAAATTTACCTTTATGGCAAAATGCATATTTTAAAAGAAAATAAAACATAATATCAATTGTTGCCTTTACGGCAAAATGCATATTTTAAAAGAAAATAGAACATAATATCAATTGTTACCTTCACGGCAAAATGCATATTTTAAAAGAAAATAGAACATAATATCAATTGTTACCTTCACGACAAAATGCATATTTTAAAAGAAAATAGAACATAATAACAATTGTTACCTTTACGGCAAAATGCATATTTTAAAAGAAAATAAAACATAATATCAATTGTTACCTTTGCGGTAAAATGCCTATTTTAAAAGAAAATAAAACATAATATCAACTGTTGGCTCAATTTAATAGAAATCCATCCCTCGTAATTTTATAAGTGAAACATATGCCTTTTTCTAATAATTAAAATTAGAAAAGCGTTTTAACCAATCATGTAAGTTCTTGAACAAAGGTCAGGTAAAAATCGTAAATCTCTAGGCGCAATCTATTATTATTATTATTTTTTACTAAAACTTCCTAAATTCTTTCTCTATGGGGAGAGATAAGGTTCATTTATTTTCTATGAGTTTTAGTAAAGGACTTTCTTTACAAGCAAAATACATTCTCTCTGATTGGTAAAACAAGTATATGAAAAAAAGATGGAAGTTGAAATCTAGATACTTTTACCCGGTCATTATTATCTTAAATTCTTAATATTAATATAAACAACAGTTAGTATTATTTAAGATAAGGAAGATCTGAACACCTATGGTGTGTGCAACTTTTCATTCTATTCCCTATTCCTATGGCTACACTGCACATAAAGGAACTAACTCAGTTTTTTTTTTTAAGGAACTTCCGAAACAATGGCGCCTTTACTATTGCTAAGATGATGCTAGGGAACCTTCTAAAGGGACATATAAAAGCTGCAATTGTGCCTTAAAATGGTATTTGAAATAGGTGGCAGGTAAATGATTGCCAGTATATAAAGAAAGGACAATTGTTTTGCTAATCCTCTCATATTGCTTTTAAAATTTGATGCTTATACGGCTGTTTTATATCAAATAGATGGTGTCAAGAGATGCTCATTTGTTATTCCTGAGAGAACATAACGTAACCGCGAGGCTCCTAAGGCTGATAATTATTTACTCCTCTATTGTCCTCTACGGAATAGGGTTAATCAAATCTTTTGTTGCCAAGACCTCCAAACCATTTGAACCATTCTTACGCTGTATAAGAACAACTAGGATTAAGTCATGCTCGCTGTCCTAAATTTTCTTTTTTTATAAGAGCAAACTTAAATCTTATTTTCACACAACTTCTTGTAAAACATTCCGGAAACATGATGAAATAATCTACTTAAAATGATAGTCTGCACGGACATACTTGGTTCAACCGCAATATTCCTGCTCAGTTTGCCGTTTCTCCCTCTGTTGCTACCAATTTCCTTTTTGCTGCTCCTTCCCCCTTCTTTTTCTCTTGTTCCCATTTTAGCTCCACCATTTTATGTCGATCCTTTTGGGTGGTGGCTTCAAACAGTGGATAACCTCCCTGCCATTTCATTAATTTGTCTCCCATAGAGCCTATCGAGGATTCCTTGTATCTCACGTTATCTTCCCCTGCACCCTACCACGTTCAAGCAACTGGTTTTCATGAACAAGTTTGAGACACGGTAAGGGTAACATGGCACCCTCGAAGGATTCGGGGAAGACAAAAAAATGAATAATGATAATTACTTCATATACTTGAGTACTGGCAAGCTTTTAAGTTTTTGTATGCAGGAGGGTTATTCCCTCAGGAATAATGATAACTCTAAATATTAATAAATGAAATTTTGTAACCAGTAGTTATTAATAGTTAGTATTTTATATGGGAATAATTTAAATAAGAGAGAACATCATATAACACTATGATTGTTAAATTATATATATAAAAAAAGAATTGATAACTATAAATTATTACTAATAAATGACTAAAAAGATTGGTAAAAGTAATAGTATTATTTAAGACATAAATATTTGTTTTAAATTTATAAAGAAAACAATTTAATAGTTGATGTTCTATTAATGGTTATAATAATCAAAACAAAATAATAAAATTTATTATTATATTAAGGGATAATTGAAGGAACAAAAGTAAACATAGCAATTTGATAAGTTATTAATGAAATCTAAATGGGAACCGTGACATTTAACTTGGATTTCGTAGGGTTAGTAAGACCTATAATCCTCATGCTTAAGTAAGACAAGGAGTTTAAGTGGATTGCCGAAGGAAGGGAAGCTTTCGAGAAGATCAAACATGCAATATCAACTACCCCAGTGCTCGTAAGTCTTGATTTCTTGAAAGATTTTATCATGTATGTTTTTGGTAGAGATCGTAACGTAGCAACAGTCTTGGCATAGAAAGATGACACCTGAAAAAGAGAGTGCCGAATAGCCTTTAGGTCAAGGACACTCAAGAAGTATGAAGCAAAATATAATTTTGTTTAAAAACAAACATATGCTCTGGTTAAGGGATTAAAGAAGTTTAGACACTTGATATCAAGTAATAAATTTACAGCATTTACTGTCCACCCCAACATCAAAGAGTACATCATGGAGGGAGAAATAAGTGAAAAAGAGCCAATTGGATCACCAAATCATGGAATATGATATAGCTATCAAACCAATCAAATTGGTGAAAGGGAGGGCATTGTGCCAACATATAGCCGAAGATGTTAAATTGAAAAATGTAGAGAACACAGAGTCAGGAGCGATCTTAATAAAAGAAAGAGAAGAATCAGAAACATGGATTGATGAGAGAATCCATTTTATAGAAATTGGGCAGTACCCAAAAGACTTGCCTCATTTCAAAAAAAGATCTTACAGGCAGCAGGGAACTTATCTGTTAATTGATGGGGTTTTGTTTAAATAAAGTTTAAATGGAGTTCTCCTTAGATGTATGACTAGAAGTGCAACTAAAAAATTGTTGCACGATGTCATGTCCCCATATTATGGCATTGCTTAAATTAAAGATTTAAACATCATGATAAAGAACGACAAAGTTGCTTTCATAAAATATCAATTCGAGTGATAGAAATAATTACGTATAGACATATATTATTAATATATATGTTATTTAATAAATAATATTAAATGAATATTTTAATATATAATTAAAATATAATATATTGTAGACATGATATTTCCACAGTCCATGATGATAGTACAAGTGATTTTTGGAAAAACTGTGTTTGCTTTTTTGTCTCAACGTTTTGGATCATACTCCATGATCCATCATCAGGAGGAAAGGAGGAGAATTAATATTTGATTAATATTTATATTATTATATTTATAAATAAGAAATATAAATATAAATATTAATATTGACAATTTAAATATTATTAGAATAATCATTATAAAATAATAAATTAATATTAAAAATATATATAAATAAATATATTTATATATGTTATATATAATATGCAAATGTAATATAATATACAGCAGCAATTATATACAAGGCAGTGCTTCATATAAAAGAAACAAGACAAAAGGAGCGCTCTTCACAAACCATTGAATAATGCAACGATTAGTATGATTAAGGTGCAGCTAATAAATAAAGATAAGAGCAGCAATTGTGTTTGTTTTATAAGCAGCGATTGGTAAAATAAATAAGCTGCGATTAGTCTTGAAAGGCTATGGTTGGTATAGGGACAGCTATACAAAAGACACATCCCTTCATCAAAGCATGGCCATTAGAGGCATATAAAAGGTAAGTAGATTTGAGGATGGAAAAAAAGAGGAGGGGATCGGGAAAAAACAGCATTCAACAAAGGAAAAAGTAATCAGAATATATATCTAATTCTGCTACAGCCATTAAACAATTCAGCGATATATATATATAAAATCAGACTTGCAGCAGATCAAATAAAAAATAAAAACAAGCAGCGATCAACCAAAGGTAAAGTATTTTGAATTTTACTTGTTCTATTTATGATTAGTAAAATTAAATGATAAGAATATTATATATAGAAGAACAAATATATGTATATATGTATGTAAAATTAATATTAATCACAATAGAAATCTATATACATATGATTCAGATATTAATTAAATGATAAGATGAATAAATTAATATGCAAAGTAGTGAAAATCTACTATATATGCATAGTGTAATGGAATTATGATATGTATATAATGTGGATGGAAATTGTAATAAAAATACATTCTATATAGATGTTATTATATAAATGAAACATGATCTCACCAAAAATGAATCGTGAATAAGAACAATAAGCACATTGAGTTCACAATGGACACAACATTCTAAATCATAAGAATATCCTTGTCATAATCTATGCTTATGAGTCATCATATCTCTTAGTTACTATTTCTTACGGAATAATGGATACGGCGGGAATGGCAGAGTAATTCCTACATGGAATTGGTAATTTGGCGCCTTACATATCCATGGATTTGGTATGATAAGGAGGGGCGGGTGTAATTCCTTTCATGTATTGGTATCTTAGCGCCACGCCATGTAAATCCTACTTTCCGGAGAAGGGACGAAGGAAGATATAGATCTCAACTTATACTCGATCATATACTTGTTCTCTATCATCCCATCTATATGGGAATAGCAAAAGGAGGGGCAGTGTAATTCCGGTATGTGAATTGGTATCCATGTGCCCTATGAGGTATCGTAGGGAGGGGCAGTGTAATTCCTTCTGTGCAAGGTATCCAAGCGCCTTATAGCTAATTTCTCGTGGAGGGTTAAGAGAAAAGGAGTATGAACCTTAGAATATGCATTATGATCACTTTACGTCACTTACAGAATATGATATCAAAGATGATAATTAAAATGATAAGCATGGAATAAACAATCATTTAACAAGTAAATGACGTTTTTTCATTAGCATTGACTTTATCTAATCTTATCATTAACATCTAATGATCTTTAATATTCTTCGAGAACTCAATTTTGAATGCAGGTTTAGGTTGAAGTGTTCTCACAAAAAGGGGACATTACACACGAATTTCATCAAGGGATGCTAGGGGGACACTTTCGGCTCCAACAACAATGCTAAAAATAGCTTGCATAGGGTACTATTGGCTGTCCATGGTTGCGGATTGCCATAAATGGGTCAGAAAATGGCAACAGTGCAAGCTTACGCGCTCCCTCTGTAATGTCCCCTTTCTAGTGGAAACACTTAAACCCGAATTTGCATTCAAAGTGATTCTCAAAGAGACATTAGAAACATTATAAATCAATAATTTCAATGATAAGATCAAATAAGATCAATGATATTATAAATATATCATTTTCTTGTTAAATGATTAATCATTTCATGATTACTATTGATGGCTATTCTATACTATATTCCATAAGTATATTAGGGCGAATATTTTGCATAATTCAAGATCCATATCTTCCCTCTTATTCTTCATCAAGGAACTAGGTTTTACATGTCAAGGGCGTATGGAGACCATCCCAGACAACCTACGGCAACTATATCCCAACCTATGGGCCTTATCACGGGTGGAATTACACTGCCCCTCCCTTACAATACCTGACATTCCTGTAAGGATGAAGTAATAGGAGTAATCAAAAGTATGATCTTGCATTCTAATATTCCTCTGTACTGTTAGGGTGGATATTAAACATAAGTTAAGATCCATATCTCCCCCTCTTGTTCTTCATCAAGAAACTAGGCTTTAGGGCGCATAGAGACCATCTCAGACCCAGCCTACGGGAAACTATATCCCAGCCTATGGGCCTATTCACAGATGGAATTACACCTCCCCTTCCCAAAGTACCTAACCATTCCTTTAAGGATGAATCAATAGAGGTGATGGGAAACATGATCCCTTGTGCTAACATTCGCCTAATTTATTATTTATCATCATAAAACATGGATAGAAATATTCTTATTGATACTTGTCCAGTTATGAGTATAGAATATCTTTCTATGAACACTCATATGGATTTATACTAAATGCATGCTCATAATATAATATGTACATCTAAACATGTATATGCAATAACATATTATCCATAATTTACAATGTACATAATGATGTGTATACAAATCCATAACATACTTGATTGGATTTGCAGATTACCTTTTGGTTAGTCCTTTGCTTGATACTTGTATATTTCCTTATCTACTTTCTATCCTTGATAGAGTAATTCTTTGTTATAGATGGCAGACCTTCTTTTCTATCCTTGCTGCTGTCTTATTATTTGTTTCTGCGTAATTTCTGATCTTCTGTTTATTATTGCAGACTCTATTAAATCAGAACTGCTGTTCTTTATTATATTTCTTGCTTGTAATTTGATGTGTTTTCCTGTTCTGATCTATATTATATTGTGACTGCTACGGTTTTAATGAGTATTGTAAATTGATGATGCTGATATATTCAAAGGAGCTGCTAATGGATTGATGATATTCCAATGTCGTTTTACTATTTTCTTTTATACATCTTGCCTCCAGATGATAGACCACTCTTCACCAAACCGTGTGACTATTCTTAACTAAATCTATAAATAATATTAATTTCTTTCATATGCGATTCCTCTAATTCGTCACTTGTAGATAATCGTTGGGATCTCCCTTACATATCACATTAAGATGCTAAAATAGATTACAAGAGCTTCAGCTCTGGTGGCTAGCTTGGACAATGTCTCATATGGTATTGTGTCTTTCAAGAACCCATGTCTACTCCATCTTCACATGCCACATCCATTTAGAGCTGCAACTCCTTATGAATCCCGCAGAAGACTTGGCGTCATCTATACAAGCACTACCTTAATACATGTTTTACTTCACGTATTAATTTGCATCTCCTCATGCTTTAAACAGACCTCTCCATGCCTCATATCTTTTCATTTATTTTTGTCTTAACATGATATAAGACTTTTGTCTTTTTCTCTACTTCTTATCCGCTCCATTATATATGAATATATATTTATATTTAACTATAATAATAATTAGATTAATCTATATTTATATTATTATCATTTATATTTTATGTTTATATTTATATATTATATATTATATTTAATAATATATTATATTATAATTATTATAATTATAATAATATTTAATTTGATAAAATTTATATTTATTTTTTTTGGCTGCGTAAGATGTGGGTTTTGGGTCCGCTCCCATATAACATAGAAGGTCATAAAAATAAGAATGCTTTAGACGCTAATACGGGGAGCAGAGGAGACAGAAGAGACGGAAGGAAATAGAGGAAAAGACATCCACAGAAAAAAGACCAAAAAATCTACCATGAGAGTCTCAAAATCTGCCTTTCCTTTGTTTACATATTTATATTTATTATTTATAAATACAATAGATATATTATATTTTAATTATATAAACATATTTATAAAATAATATTATTTAATATTATTATATATTAATAATATTATATATGTTTATGTAATGTCCCTTTTCTAGCTTCAGTGTTAGTCTATTATTGGGTTCCCATAGACTGACAGTTTAGTTAGGGAACTGTGGTTGGTTGGCCTTGGATGGGCTATTCAGTGGTATAGAGGTGGTTTGGATCTAGTTGGCAGTTGTCAGTGGCAGTTGGGTGCCTTGTGGCGTACTTACTATTTTTAGTAAGTTTGGGTTCGGTGCAGGATCAATATTTTTAGAGTGGGGATGGATTCATCTTGTCGAGCCCTTTCCGATGAGCTATAGATCGTTAGATTCCGACTTCATCTTGATATTTATTTTAAAGTCCTAAGTTATAACTTATGTATTTGAAGGGACTATAAATATTAAGTGACAAGTATTAAAGTTATAAGTCAAAGGGGGGGTCACTAGAGGACTTGGGCGCCCACCTCTAGGGGATGCATAAAGTGAGTTTATAACATATTATTTCCCTCCTAAATCCAACGCCCCTCTTGGAGTTGAGATAAAAAGTTAAAAATGAGCTCATTTTGGTATGCTATGTTTATGATATTTTCTTCTACTTGGCTCTACTAGGGTTTTGATTGTGAGGGTTTGAATGATCCGAACCAAAGGCTCTTGGAGACGAAAACTTCTCTGAGTAACAACATTCTACAGATGTGTAATACCATCCAAAGGTGCTAATGGAGGTGGATACATCCAGTATTCACATTTGGGCTTCAACAGAGTTTGGAATGTTGAGGGTTTGAGCATTTGTTGATACATCATTTGCAGTTCTATGAGATTAGTCTAAGGCAAAGGAATAGAGGCAGATTTGAGGAGTTTTAGTAGAGTTTGGAACAAGTTATATGCTGCCATTGCTGGTCGTACATCACTTGGGACAGGCCGTACCCTCTTGTGAAGACTTTGGTGCTGGTTTGTGCAAGTTTAACCTTCCCATCTTGGTCGTCTAGCTCCATACCTGATTGCTGATCAAAAACAAAAGTAATACATGGAGATTTAGTGCTGGTTGGCATCTGTTATTCATTCCAGCCAGCCATACAGTTGCATGGAGGACATGGGTCTTTGGAGACTCAATATTGCTTGATTGCTGCCTCATATCTTTTTGTGTGGGGGCACCTAGGGCTCCTATATTGCTTTTTTCTATTGTATGCACCATATTTTATATTGCTTGGAGATTCAGAGTGATTTTGTATGTACCTAGTTGCTGGTCCGGCAATAGCATAAAACTGAAGTTGCAAATCTGAATATGGGTATGTGTTAGAACTTCATTATTTGCTGATATATGAACTGGATCTTTCGCATTTCTTTCATAATCCTTGTATCTTTTTTGGGTTTTTACTACATATGCTATATTGTATTGTTCTGGCAACACACATCTCGAGAAAACTGAAACCCCTTCTGCATCTTCTCTCTAGTCTGAAAGAACACATTTGAAAATTAAAAATTAACACTAAAAAGATTTTAAAAATAACCAAAAGGTGCGGCACATTATAGTGGTATCAGAGCAGTGATCTTGCCATCCTGTGAGGTCAGATTTAGACATGCAGAAGTGAAAATGAGACATGCAGCCGGGTACTAGTAGATATTATCTCAGAAGGAATAGGTCAAGGCCCGATTTACAGGCTCCACAGACATATCCCTTTGATACAGATACAGAGGTAGTAGCCGCAGAGGAACAACGGTGGTCTTTTATAGCGAGGAAGATATTGAAGTACCGAGGACAAATCGCTTTTCAGGTGTGGTCCTAGCACAGGTTGAAGGGATGGGTGATCAAGATAATGAGGAACCCATCTTGCGGGATATTCTAAATTCATTGGCGAGGGGACAACATAATATAGAGAGAGGACTCTTGCGGATAGATGAGACTTTTAGAGAGTCACAGGCAGAACTGAACCATACGCTTGGTCAGTTGGTACCTCCAGAAAACAAAAATAAGACGAACAACAACAATAATAATGGAGCAAACAAGAACAATTTTGGGGAAAGGAACAGAGCAAATAATGGTGGTGATAGACGTATGGGTGATAGGAACAATGGAGACAGGCAGAATGGTGATAGGCATAATGCAGACCGATATAGAGATAGAGATGATGAAGGTGATGGCTCAGTCATGAATAGGAGAGCCACCCAGCTAACGACTGGTGATAGATCTGGTATTCCTACATTTGCACCCAGCAACAATGTTCATGAATAGGATGCCACACAGCTCGAGTTCCAGGACGAGATCCTGAGACATTGGAGAGCATCCCGTGCGGAGTTTAGGGCCGAAAAGACCTTTGGCGAATACTCTGACATCAGGATGAGAAATAGACCCCGCAGGGGAAACACACCACAAAACCAGGAACTTTAGAAAAAGGTTAGCAAGATGACTACCATATTTTGATGGTTCTGGTAAAACCACCACGAGAGCATGGGTCCAGAAATTGGACAGTTACCTATAGAGTAGCCCTATGCTAGAAGAAGATACTATAACTTATGCCGCTTTACATTTGGAGGGCAGTGCGCATAAGTGGTGGAGCAACGACAAGGTCACTCTGGGACATGTTCAAATTACTTGCTATGTGGAGTTCACAGCTAGACTCATAGACAGATTTGATAAGAAGGAATCTGAAATGCAATTCAAGTTGGCTCAATTGAAATAGTAGGCTCTGTAGATTCTTACATATCGGAGTTCCAAGACCTTTCAGTGATGGTCTCAGACATTTCAGAGTGTAGATTGATCATGCTCTTCATTGATGGGTTGTCAGATCATTTACAAAGATGGGTTAAGGGATTGGACCCTTCATCATTACAGGAGGCCATGAAAAAGGCCCGTGATATCGAGTCTTCTGTTTGGAGAAATAAGTTTGAGTCCAAGGGTTTTCAGCATAGGAGAGATAAGGAAAAGGACAGAGGACATTTTCAGAGAGATTCCTGACAGCAGCACAAGAGTTCTTCGAGGTTGGATAATGACCAGTTGAATGACCTCAGGAGGAAGAAGCTATGTTTTCATTGTAGAGAGCCTTGGAATCCTAAGCGCAAGTGTGCTGTCCAAGGAAAAACAAAACAGTTAGAATACTTTTCAGTAGATGAGTCTGTAGAATCAGAGACACATTCGAAGCAGCAGTCAAAAGATAATGATTCAGTGAAGCTTTTGATAATGTTGCGTTTGATAAGGAGGAAGAGACTGCCCTACCTACAACACATCTCTCGAGCATTCAGAGAGGGATCATTTCGGATGAGAGGAGTACTTGGTGGACAGAGAGTGATTACATTACTTGACACATGTGCTACTCATAATTTCATAGATGAGGGCTTGGTTGTGAAGAGAGGGCTGAAGACTGAAGAGTTTAAAGGATTTAAGGTGAGGATAGCTAATGGATTTGTACTCACCTGCGCTAGGAGGATACCTAATCTCACCATATTGTTGAATAATTATACATGCCAGTCAAATTTCTATGTTGTTAGCATGGGTGAGATGGATGTGGTGTTAGGCATGCGATGGTTGCATGACATTGGAGAGTTCACACTCAACCTGAGGACGATGGAGATGAAGTTTGAGGTGAATAGAGTACGACATGTGCTCGGGGGTATTTTAGATGGTGGGTTGAGAGTGGTTTCACTCAATAGGATGGAGAGGTTGATCCGACATGATCAGGTGCAGTGGATAGCAGAGGTGATGGTGATGCCTGCAGTGTCAGGACAATAAAAGCGTGAATATCCACCTGATATACAGGTTCTCTTGACTAAACACACCAAGGTGTTTAGTGATATACCACCAGGTAAACCCCCTGATAGGGGCATTGAGCACATTATTGAGCTAGAGGAGGGTGCCAAGCTAGTGATTACTACACCTTACTGACACCCGAAGAGATACAATGATGAGATCGAGAAGGCTATCAAAGAGCTTCTCGAGATGAGGCACATAAGGCCAAGCAAAAGTCTATTTGCCTCATCAGTGGTCTTGGTGAAGAAAAAAGATGGAACTCTCCGGATGTGCATTGACTACAGAGAGTTAAACAAGAAGACCATTAAGAACAGGTACCCTATATCCCGCATCGACGAGATGATTGATGAGTTGCACGGGGCCTGCTACTTCTCCAAAATAGATTTGAGATCTGGTTACCACTAGATATGGGTCAGAGATGAAGATGTGGAGAAGACAGCTTTCAAGTGCCATAATGGGCACTGAGTTCCTGGTCATGCCATTCGGTTTGACCAATGCACCAGCCACCTTCCAATCCTCTATGAATAGGGTGTTTAGAGAGCAGTTGAGGAGATTCGTGCTGATATTTTTTGATGATATATTTATTTACAACAGGACTTGGGAGGAGCACTTGAAACACATTGACATTGTCTTGAGCATTCTAGAGCGGGAGTCATTATATGCAAAAATGTCAAAGTGTGAGTTCGGGATGACCGAGTTGTTATACTTGGGTCATATTATCAGTGCTGGTAGTGTGGAGGTGGACTCGGAGAAGATTCGGGCAATCGTTGACTGGCCGCCACCAAAGAATCTCTCTCAGCTTAAGGGATTCCTTGGTCTTTGTGGGTATTACCGCAGATTTGTGAAGGGATTTTTACAATCAGCTGCTCCCCTCACAGACTTGACTCGAAAGGATGCATTTAGTTGGACAGGAGGTACACAAGAGTGTTTTGATAAGTTGAAGGAGATTATGAGCACTTGTCCTGTGCTGGCTATTCCAGATTTCAGCAAACTTTTTGAGTTACAGTGTGATGCCTTAGGGGAAGGCATTGGTGTGGTAATCATGCAGGACAAACACCCCATAGCATTTGAGAGCAGGAAGTTGAGGGGTGTGGAACAGAGCTACAACATATATGACAAAGAGATGTTAGCCATCATGCATGCGTTGGCTAAGTTCAGACAGTATCTAGTGGGCAGTAAGTTTGTGGTGAAGACAGATCACAACAGTCTGAAACATTTCCTTGGTCAGAAGGCCCTGAATGAGAGGCAATAGAAGTGGGTCAGCAAGCTTCAGGCCTACGACTTTGACATTGTTTATGTCAAAGGCAAGAAAAACATAGTTGCTGAAGCTTTGTTCAGGGGACCCCATTTGTGTGCACTAGGTGCTATTTCAGATGATTGGAGGGAGATGATATCTGTAGAATATGCTAAGGACAAATGGGCTATTGGGATAATAGATGGCACTATTAAGGACGACAGATACACAGTGGTAAATTATTTAATCATTTACAAGGACAAGATCTTCTTAGTGCCAGGATCAAAGATGAAGCAGAAGGTTTTGAGAGCATTCCATGACTTGCCTATGGCAGGACATCCAGGGTACTTCAAAACATAAAGGCAGGTCAAAGAGAGGTTCACTTGGAAGGGCCTCAAAACAAAAGTAATGCAGTATGTGAGAGAGTGTTCGATATGCCAGTAGAATAAACCACACTCTTTCCTAGGTGAACTATTGCAGCCCCTACCCATTCTTGAGAGGAAGTGGGATAGCATTTCTATGGACTTTATCACAGGTTTACCTAAAGTCCAAGGCAGGGATTGTATTTATGTGGTAGTGGACAGATTGACGAAGTATGCACGCTTCTTTGCCATCCCTACCACCTACACTGTAGCTCAGGTTGCAGAGTTGTTTTTTAGAGAGGTATTCCATCTTCATGGGGTACCACAGAGCATTGTGAGTGATAGAGACAACAGGTTCCTAAGCAATTTTTGGCAGGAGCCCTTCAGGTTGACAGGGACCGAGCTCACCCCCAGCATGAGCTAACATCCACAGACTGATGGCCAGACAGAGATTGTCAATAAATGGGTGGAAGGATACCTCAAAAATTATGTAGCAGGGCAGCAAAGGGCATGGATTAAGTGGCTTCACATGGGAGAGTATTGCTATAATTCCACTTATCACATGTCAATCCAGATGTCACCTTTCATGGCTTTATATGGGTATGAGGCACCGCGCTTTGTTGATTTACTGTTTGGTGATAGCAGAGTGCCTAAGGCCAAAGACCTACTTCAGGAGAGTCAGGATATCATGAGGTCTTTGAAGGACAATATAGAGAAGTCTCAGAATCAACATAAACAGTATGCTGATCAACAGAGGACTGAGTGATCATTTGAGATAGGTGACATGGTATACTTGATGCTGCAGTTCTACAGGTAGTCCGCTCTCAAGAAGAGTGGAGCAGAGAATCTTAAGCCACGCTACTGTGGACCTTTTAGGATCTCGAGGAAGATTGGAGAGGTGGCTTATGGGTTAGAATTGCCAACAGGTAGTAGGGTACACAATGTATTTCATGTGTCACGCCTTAAGAAGGCATTGGGGCATAATGTGACACCATCAGCAGAGTTACCTCCTCTTGATGAAGAGGGGAAATTGATTTTGGTACCCGAGGCTATAATTGATACCAGGGAACGCACTTTGAAGAGGACTATCAGAGAATACCTGGTAAAATGGAAAAACCTGCCAGTGGAGGATGCTACTTGGGAAAATGAGCAGATATTAGAGCATCTTGATCTGAGATTGCTTGAGGCAAGCAATCTTAGGGAGGGCGGACTGTAATGTCCCCTTTCTAGCTTCAGTGCTAGTCTATTATTGGGTTCCCATAGACTGACAGTTTGGTTAGGGAACCATTGTTGGTTGGCCTTGGATGGGCTATTCAGTGGTATAGAGGTGGTTTGGATCTAGTTGGCAGTTGTCAGTGGCAGTTGGGTGCCTTGTGGTGTACCTACTATTTTTAGTAAGTTCGGGTTCGGTGCCAGATCGGGATTTTCAGAGTGGGGATGGATTCGTCTCGTCGAGGCCTTTCTAACGAGCTATAGATCGTTGGATTCTGACTTCATCTTGATATTTATTTTAAAGTTTGAAGTTATAACTTATGTATTTGATGGGACTTTATAAATATTAAATGACAAGTATTAAAGTTATAAGTTAAAGGGGGGGGGTCACTAGAGGACTTGGGCGCCCACCTCTAGGGGATGCATAAAGTGAGTGTAAAGCATATTATTTCCCTCCTAAATCCAACGCCCGTCTTGGAGTTGAGATAAAAAGTGAAAAGTGAGCTCATTTTGGTATGCTATGTTTATGATATTTTCTTCTACTTGGCTCTGCTAGGGTTTTGATTGTGAGGGTTTGAAGGATTCGATCCAGAGGCTCTTGGAGACAAAAACCTCCATGAGTAAACATCATTCTACAGATGTGTAATACCATCCAAAGGTGCTAATGGATGTGGATACATCCAGTATTCACATTTGGGCTTCAACGGAGTTTGAAATGTCGAGGGTTTGAGCATTTCTTGATACATCATTTGCAATTTTATGAGATTAGTCGAAGGCAAAGGAATAGAGGCAGATTTGAGGAGTTTGAGTAGATTTTGGAACAAGTTATATGCTGCCATTGCTGGCCATACATCACTCGAGACAGGCCGTACCCTCTTGTGAAGACTTTGGTGCTAGTTTGTGCAAGTTTAACCTTCCCATCTTGGTCGCCTAGCTCCATACCCATTGCTGATAAAAACCAGAAGTAATACATGGAGATTTATTGCCGGTTTGCAACTGTTATTCATTCCAGCCAGCCGTACAGTTGCATGGAGGACATGGGTCTTTGGAGACTCAATATTGCTTGATTGCTGCCTCATATCTTTCTGTGTGGGGGCGCCTAGGGCTCCTATATTGCTGTTTGCTATTTTATGCACCGTATTTTATATTCCTTGGAGATTCAGAGTGATTTTGTATGTACCCAGTTGCTGGTTCGGCAATAGCATAAAACTGAAGTTGCAAATCTGAACATGGGTATGTGTTAGAACTTCATTATTTGCTGATATATGAACTGGGTCTTTCGTATTTCTTTCATATTCCTTGTATCTTTTTTGCATTTTTACTTCATATGCTATATTATATTGTTTCGGCAACACACATCTCGAGAAAACTGAAACCCCTTCTGCATCTTCTCTCTAGTCTGAAAGAACACATTTGAAAAATAAAAATTAACACTAAAAAGATTTTAAAAAGAACCAACAGGGGCGACACATTACAGTTTATTAAATATTATTATATATATGATTATCATCAAAACACCATATTTGATAAAAGTGACGTTTTCGTCATTGTCCTAATGTCTGAATATCGGGACATGACACCCTCTAAGGCCAATATGAGTGGAAGAACCATTTGCTCAATGGGTTTTAGACTTCATTGGGATGATTAACTCGAGATCAAGCCAAGACATAAATGGATTCTTACAACCACAGATTATTTCACCTGGTGGAATGAAACAATAGTGTTGAAAGAGGTAATAGAGGGAATCATTGTCAATTTTATGGAAGATATTGTCACTAGATTTGGGGTACCATACAGTCGAAAATCATATACTGTAAATGCATTCTTGGGGACCAAACTTTTAGAATTTACACTAAAATATGACATCTACTTAAAAACATCTTCTAACTACTATCTGCAAGGGGATGGATTAGTTGAATCGACAAATAAAACCTTGATTTGGATGATGTAATGTCCCCTTTTTCCGCATGATCACCTAACAGAGTTGGTTAGCCTATTGTATTCCTATAGGCTAAGCTAGAAGGGCTAGGGAATAACCTAATTGGTTAAATACTAAGTATTTAACTAATTTTTATGGGCCAAATTGAGATGTGAAATGACTTCTAATATTTTTATGAGACACTTGGTGAAAAAAAATAAAATAAAGAAAATTGCTAAGGAGGGTGAGCGACCTAGGAGAAAATTGCAGAAGTGGGAAAGTATCTCCATGGATTTCATTACAGGTCTTTCGAAGGTACATGGTAGGGATTACATATATGTGGTTGTTGATAGGTTAACCAAATATGCACACTTCTATGCTATTGCAGCGGACTATTCAGCACTGTAGGTTGCAGAGTTGTTCTTTCGAGAGGTGTTTCGCTTGCATGGCCTTCGAAAGACCATAGTCAGTGATCGGGATAGTAGATACATCAGTGTGTTTTGGCAGGAGCTATTTCAACAAGCTGGCACTGAGTTGACTCCGAGCACTAGTTATCACCCTCAGACAAATGGATAGACGGAGATAGTGAACAAATGGGTTGAGGGTTATCTTCGCAATTATGTTGCAGGGCAGCAACGTACTCTGATTAGGTGGTTGCATCTTGGCGAGGATTGTTATAATACCACCTATCACATGTCGATTGGCATGACTCCATTCAGGGCATTGTATGGATATGATGCCGTATCTTTCACATGGATTTGGCCTTCGATGATAGTAGAGCTCGTTGAGCTAAGGAGTTGATGCAGGATACACAGGACATCCTTAAGACACTTAAGGGTAATCTTCGGTAGGCACAGAATCAGTAGAGATGTATGCTGATAGGCATCGCGTTGAGAGGACATTTGAGGTTGGTGACTTGGTATTTTTGCGCTTACAACCATATAGGCAAGCAATCGAAGAGGAGAGTTGGAGAGATAGCATATGAGCTTGATTTGCCAGCGGGTAGCCGGATTCATAATGTGTTTCATGTGTCATGCCTCAAAAAGGCATTGGGACAACATGTTTCTTCTCTAGATCTTCCACCTCTTGATGAAGAGGGTATGTTGATTTTAGAGCCTGACAGCATTGTGGACATGAGGGAACACAAATTGCGTAACAGGGTCATCCGTGAGTATTTGGTGAGATGGAGGGACTTGCCATTGGAGGATGCCACTTGGGAGGGAGAGCAAATTTTGGAGCATCCTAATCTTCGATTGCTTGAGGACAAGCAATCTTGGGAAGTGAGGACTGTCATGTCCCCATTTCCGGAGTGATCTCTAATGGAGATAGGGATTAGCCTATTCACCATTCCTGTAGGTTAATACATATGGTAAGGGAATGATTTTGATTTTTGGCTAAGTATTATTTGGAGATATTATTCATTTAGCCAAAATATTGTGGATGTGGTCAAATGGAAAATACAATATTTAAATTGTATTTCATTATTTTATTGATTGTTCAAGGGAATTGATGCCAAGTGGAAAAGGGATAAAATAATATATTTATGGGAGCTTGTGCCAACATCCAAGAAGGGGAAAAATATTTAAAAATGTATTTTGCTTTCCCAAGACAAGTTCGCCACTTTGGAGGAGGAAATAAAAATAGTAAAATATTATTTTTATTAGATCATGTGCCCAACGCCAAGGATAATAAGTGATAAAATATTGATATTATTGGCCCAAAAAGAATTGACGCCCAACAAGGAGATATCATTTAAAATAATAAAATATTATTTTTCATGGGATAGCCGTCCAAGGAGGAAAAAGAAAATATTTTAAATAATATTTTATTATTATTCTAGAGGGCCGCCGCTCAAGGAGAGCTTATTTAATAAAATAAGGAGTTTTTTCAATTTGGGCGATCCATGGTGACTAGGAAAAACAATAAAATATTATTATTTTATTGGTTTGTAAATGACTGAGTGCATAGAGGTCAAAAGCATTTAAAATTGTTATTTGACAATTGTATTTTCATTGGTGGATTCCAAATAATTACAAAATTGGGCAAATTGGGATGCCTAGGCCAAGAGGAGGATAAATAGAGTTGTTTGCCTTAATTTGCAACTATTGATCTCTTGTGAAATTTGGCATTTGATTTGTTCACTTGGCTGGAAATTGCATTTTTCAGTGATATCAAGGAGACGATCCCTTGATTTTGGTGGTTTGGAGATGATCCCATTCCACATTGTGAGATGATTTCATATGGATTTCATCATGGCGACTAATTTGTAGGTTTTCATTGAGGGTTTGAAGGATATTTGGTTGGCTTTTGGAGCTATTTTCATCCATTGTTGATATTTCATGCATTTTGGGCTAATCGCTTGGCATAGAGAGGGTTTATTGGCAATTTGGAGTGATTTGTATATTAAGGTTTTCATGACAGCTGGGTACAGAAGAGGATAATTTGCAGATCTGAGTCTGTTTTGACATCATTTGAAGACTTTGGCATCACTAAAACACTCTATACTTCCATTGCTGCCTTCCTAGTGCCTATCGCTAGGGTTTGGAGATGCATTTTGGCATGTTTTTAGTATCTTTTGCAAATTTGGGCAAATTGAATAGGTACAACAATCATAACAGCAGTCATATCAGTCATATCACACATTTGATTGGGCTTCTACAGGGCTATAACCTAAGTTGCCGAATCGGGTATGGGTCTAGGTTCGGATACGTGGGTATGGTACGCTGGTACGACAAATTTTTTTGGGGGGGTTGGATATGTTTGGGTACGTCCGTGCAAAAGAAAAAGAAAAAAATCATAAATATATATGTATTTGCAGCCTAAAAACAAGAATTACATTCAGAATGACATATCATGCATAGCCTCCAATATAACAAATTACATTTAGAATTACATTATAACAAATTAGTAATTTAAATTATTATAACAAATTTCGTAGCCTCCAATATTAATTATTATTAAATATTAAATTATTAATTAATAATTTTTAAGAAATTAGTAATTTACATTTAAAATTCAAATTACTAATTTACTAATAATAAATTATAAATTATAAACTTATGTAAATTACTAATTTATTAATAATAAATTATAAAAGTAATAAATTCATAATATAATAAATTATAAAACTATAAATTTATAATTTATAATAATTTCTTACATAATATTAAAATTTTAATACATTCTATAATTAGTATTTAATAATACTAAATAGTAACTATAATAATATATAAATTTTGAAATAATCACAATTCACAAATTACACCTATATAATTTTATAAATAAATTAATAATAATTATTAATAATAAATAAAAATTAAAAATAAAAACTACTTATAACTATATAGTATACTATTATATAAATATTAAATTAAAAAAGAAAAGTTCTAAACTTTAAATAAAAAATTTGAACTTCAAAAAACTGCATACCTGGCAAGTCGTGATGGCAGAATGGACGAGTTTGGGCGATGATAGGGCGAACGGGTCACAGTCGGATTTCCAGGATGCAGTCGGGCTGTAAAAAACTAAAAAATGACTTGTTTTATCCTTCATGCGGTGGCCAGTTTGTTTTTTTCAGCGGCTGTAAAGATGATTGTTATTTTTTACTCTTAGGTAACAAAGAAACGGCATCGGGTATGTGGAAAAACATTCAATTTTTGCAAACGAAAAAGTCAAAAAAATAAATCAGTTAAAATCCTTGGAAAAACCGCCCGAGTCTTTATAAAAACGCCACTTCAACAGAGGAAACTGATGGAAGCGAGCAGATTCGGGTGGAAATGACTCAGGTTGCAGAATGCGGAACCTTGTCGATTCCACAGTGATGCTGGGAGGTACCTGATTCCCGGACGTACCGTACCCGGAATCGCCAGGGAAGCAAGAAGATTCCGCTACTTAGGCTATAACAGAGCAATTACAACATCTTGATCATTCTACATTGCCTTGGCTTCATTTGGCTAGGGTTTAGAGTTCATTGTTACCACTTTTACATTTGTTTGGAAATCTGATTTGAAATCAGTTCCAATCTGATATAAGGGACAGCCAAAGACAATTATAATCAGCCATTGAATGAAATAAGGAAGTGAAGTATTGTTTCCGGGTATGCCATTTGGTGATTCATATGTTTGATTTGTTATATGATGTTTCAATTTCATTTGTTACAATTTGATTATATGATAGAAAAGTTTGATAATATTGCATAAAGAATAATTTTTTTTTTGCATAGTACAAGTAGGGTTCTTTACAAATTTTGAGGAGTTCTTGAGCATTCAAAGACATATATTCTTTAGAGCAGATTTGAGCGCCCATTTTGGAGGATTTGGACGGAGATTGCATGCTAAGGTTTCTTCGCTAGGTTGAGTGTCACTTCCCAAGGAGGGTGATTTCACAATATTGGAGCAGCAAACTCTAAGTGCTTACCATGGAGGATTCGCCCAACTAGTCTTTGATGTTTGAAGACTATTTTGCTATTTTGTGGTATGGATAAACCTATTTTAGGTCGGATTTGTATGAGTAGAAATCTGGGCAATGTTTGGTATGTATGAGCCCATGAATTTATTATAAATTCAGTTCAGAATTTTCAGATTTGTAGCAGTAGATTTCTGCAATCAGAAATCAGATTTGTTAGTCATATGTTTGGCATTTGGATGGTTGTATTACATGGTTGAAATCATGGTTGATGTTATCTACATGTTTGGCATATTTATGTGAATGTTTGGCACATGTTTATTTGCTGCCCATAAGTGTTTATACTTCAGAAAATAAAATCAGAATTCTGTCCTAGGGTTTGAGCAGAAACTAAATCAGAAAATTAGGGCAGAAAATCAGGATTCTAGGGCAGATCCTATTGGGGATATTACAGATGACCAAAAGGATTGGTTTAGAACACCAAAGGGAATGACAACGAAATCTAAAGTTGGCCTTCTGGGCGGACCATATTAATCCCAAAAGGATAATTAGGACATACGCTTTGGTTTATAGAAAAGAAGCTTGTTTGCCAATGTCAATTATACTATCCCTTGTTGGAAATTTCTATATTTTTGCAAATGTCATAAATTAACATGCATGCTCTGATACCACTGTAGTGTCCCTTGCAGAATCGTTAGCTCAAAATTTTTAAATTTTTTTGAAATCACTCAAATTCTAACTCTTTCTGATCACCAAGTTACCGATGTGGGCATGGTGAGAGTATACGGAGATTAGAACAAGGAATACAAAGACTAGAATGAGGACACTGGAATTAACTGAAAGATGTTGGTGGCAAGCCGACCAACTTATAAGATAAATAGAAACATAGAATCGATCAAGCCAAACTAGCTGATAGTGAATGCAAACTCCAATCAAACCAAACCAGTTGAATGCAAGCGGAATTCCGTGAATGCCAAAATGACGAAGTAATTCACCCGATTCCAATATGTTATGTCCCCATTTCTGGAGTGATCACTAATGGAGATGTTGATTAGCCTATTCACCATTCCCGTAGGCTAATGCTTATGGTAAGGGAATGTTTTTGGATTGAGCTTGGTTTTAGAGGATGGAAAACTATAATGTTGGCTCAATGCTTGTTTTATTTGTATTTTGGCTAAGTGTTGTATTGTGATATTTTTCATAAAGCCAAAATATTATGATTTTCTAGCCAAGGATGGGAAAAATAAACGTTGATCAAATTGAAGATGGAAAATGCAATCTTTAATTGCATTTTTATTTGTTTATTATTGTATTATTTTTCCCAACGCCAAAATAGAGAAGGGAAAGTAAAAATAATAAAAATTTATTATTTTTACCACATGAGCCCAAAATCACCACCTAGGAGGAGGTATTAAAAAAATAATAAAATATATTATTTTATTATGAGGAAAATCGGCGCTCAACAAGGAGAAAAGAAAATTAATAAAAAATGTTTTATTTGTCCAAGGAGAAATCAGTGCTTGAGGAGAAGAGAAGGAAATTTAATAAAATAATATATTTTTTCAATATTGGCGTCTAAGGAGGTATTTGGAAAAATAATAAAATATTATTATTTTATTATTTTAAATGATGGTGGTTTCATAAGTGCAATTCATTTAAAATTATCAAGTGGGAAGTTGCAATTGATTTGTGGAATTGAAATTTCATATTATTTGGAAAAATTGGACGCTTAGGGTGAGAGGAGCATAAATAGAGGCATTTGGCTTCATTTTGCAACTATTGATCTTTTGGTAAACTTTGCATTTGATTTGTTCTCTTGGTTGGAATTGCATTTTCAGTGGTATCAAGGAGATGATCCCTTGATTTTTAGTGGTTTGGAGATGATCCCATTCCACATTGTGAGGTGAATATGTGTGGAGTTCATCATGGAGTTTAATTTGCAAGTTTTTATGGAGCTTGATATGCAGATTTGGTTTGTTTTTGGAGCTATGTTCATCTACTATTGTTATTAGAGGCATTTTCATTGGATTGCTTGGCAAAGAGAGGGATTGTTGGCCATTTTCAATCATCTTCACATTCAGATTTTTGTAACAGCAGTGGACAACAGGGTATAATTGGCAAATCTGAGTGTTAATTGGCATTGTTTGAAGGGTTTGAACATCAAGGAAGTATCTAAACCCTAATCGCCCTCTTCCTAGTGCTAGTCGCTAGCCTTTGGAGCTTGTCTTTGGCATTGTTTGGCACTTTTTGCAAATCTGGGTTATGATCAGACATATCAGCAGTGTTATCAGTTATATCAGTTCATCATTGAGAGTCTACAGGGGCTGTAATAGCTTTCCTTCATCAGCTTTATCATTGTACTTTTCCTTGGTATCATTGCATATCTATTGGCTAGGGTTTTGAGCTATATTTGAACACTTTTGCATATTGTTTGAAGTCTGATTTGAAAATCAGACAAGTCTGATGTAAAGGACAGCCAAAGACATTTGTAATCAGCTCTTGAAAGGAATAAAGAAGTGAAGTATTGTTTCCGGGTATATCATTCTTATGTTTTGATTGATAAGATTTGGTTATAACTTGATCATTTGATGTTTGCTTCATTTGATATTTGAACCTTTCCATATTCATGGTGTTCTAAGTTCATTGGAGAAAATGGGTATTGAAAATATTGAATAGATTGCAAGAAAATTAAATCAGAAATTTAGGACAGCGAAAGGAAAAATCAGAAATTTTTTTAAGTAGATAAGACAGGGTTCTTACACAATACACGCCCAGAAGATGGAAAGTATTGAAAGTAAAGAGAGGATCCAATAGATAAACTGACCAGGATCTATTACAATTTAAATCAAATTTCTGGTGGTATACCGTCTAGAATATTACGATCACGAAAGATAAGCAGTTATTTCCAAATCCACTAATTATATCAAGTATTTATCCAACATGTTGAAAGTAGACATTTCGTCAAACAGTTGACAAACAAATTGCAAACACATAAAACAAATACCCGGATTGAGCTTGATAAAATTGAGTGATGATCAAGTGTTGTATCTAGACTAATAATTCGATAAACTGATTGCTACATACATTTCTCAACAACAAATTTATATTTATGACACTCTGAAATGGAAGTACATCAGTTTTATGGCTTTCCAATGTAGATTAAATACCCAGAAACAATGTTGTAACAGCCCAACAATATAAACTAAAACTCTATAATTTTGTCCCTGAAGTGGTACAGACTGTACCAGAAAGCATAGCAATATATTTGGACTACACAACCACTTAAATTCTTTCAAAGATGTTGCAAACTCTTAAAATATTGGAGAATCACTACAAAATTATAGAGATACCTGAGGACGCGTCCCTGACATTTTTTGCCACATCCCCGTACCGGAAACGTTTTGGGGACACGGGGACGTGTCAGGGATGTCGCCTAGCCATTCCCCCTTTCGCCTCCTAGAAATGCCCCAAAAATGCGAGGACATTTAGGAGCCCCACAGCCCCAAGATGGTTGGGAACGTCAATGATGTCCCTTGACCGTCCTAGGGACAACTAGATGTCCCCGTAGCAAAACATTTAATTTTTTTTAAAGCAAAAAATCAATTCTAATTTAGTGAGAACAATGAAAACTACATCATTATCTTGAAAGCCATAAAATTATGAAAAGTGGCATGTCTTGAAGGTTTGTCTAGTCTCAAAGGCTTTACTTGGGCTTGGTGGCAAGGGCTCCACCCCTCGACACCACCTTGTATCATGATAAGGAGTGTGCTAGTGGTCTTGCCCTTGCACCCCACTATGGATGCTGCCCCCAGACCCTCGCGAGCGGCACTGCCCCTTGACCCCACTTACACTTCATATACATAATACATATAGTTAATCAAGAGGAATTGGCTCACCACTTGACAATTGGAGAAGTTGGTGGTTGTGCATAGTGCCTTGCGCCTTCGAGATCAACATGGTCCTAAGTATTGTTAGACTCCAACCACATGTTGGGATGTTGATTTTAAAGATGCCACATAGGTTGATAAGGAGGCACAAGAGGGATTGGTTGGGGTTCCATTGGATGAGGTAGTCCCTCATAGTGGTAGTGACTTAGACTTAGACTCTGATTTTGATGCAATGCTAGCAGTTGTTGATTAGGGGCAGCGACAGTTTTTCTATGTTTTTTTTTTCTAAATTTTGTAGTTGAAACTTGTTTGTCAACTCTCATCTGAACTCTCAATTCAACTCTAATGTTATGTATTTAGGATCTATAATGTACATGATGAATGCCTTATATATAAAATAAAGATAGTCTTGAATATATTATGATGCTATAATTTGTGTTGGTAACGATCACTATTATGAAATATTAAAGGCAAGATGGCACTTCACAGTACAACAAAGTGAACCCAGTATTCATCACCACTTTGTAATTAACGTGGTTGTTGCAACAACTAGTTACCCATGTACTCTTGTGAGATGGATTGGCAACCATAGGGACACTTGGTGATTTTCTTGTCTCTATTTGAGCCCCTTATTCAACTCAAGTTCACATTATTGATGTAGCAATTAAATTATTCAAATTGTATCCAATTGAGTCATTTAGGGGGAGGGTGGGGGTATTAGATTAATGCAGATTTGTCATAGTAATAATATCTTCAATGGATATATGTTGTTAACATTGTAGAGGTGTAGATTTTTAGTTTGGTTATGCTTGTGCTATCTTTAGCACATTATTGTACGTAGAGATATATTTGTTATAAGGTTGTTCCTCATTTCTAGGAAATAGTTCATTTACTTAGGCTTATTTAACAAGCCTTTATGCAATGTAATGTTCATCGGCTCAAGAATATAATGATAATAGATGTCATGGAATAGTTTCCAGCATAGATGCTTTATTTATCATTTAATTTGTAAAATCCCCAATGGGATCTGCCCTAAAATTCTGATTTTTATTTTCTGAATTCTGCCCTAAAATTCTGATTTTTATTTTCTGAATTCTGCCCTAATTTTCTGCTTTTTAGTTTTCTGCTCAAAACCCTAATTTTCTGAATTTATTTTCTGATTTCAATCATTTACTCACAGCGAACATATATATGCTCAAATATGACCAAAAAACATGGCAAATGAAACTACAAGTTGATATTCATAACAAGCATGAAATGCACCATGAAATACACAATGTAGGGCATCCAATTGCAACAAGAAATCTGATTTTTCTGTAGAAAACTCTGCTGCTACAAATCTGAATATTCTGATCTGATTTTTACAATAAATTCTAGGGCACAAACATGCCAAACAATGCCCAGATTTCTGCTCTACAAATCAGAGCAATAAAGTATGATTGTACATACCAAATACATGCAAAATAGATGACAAATGCTCAACCCTAGCTGGGCGAATCCTCCATGAAGTGCGCCTAGGGTTTGCTGCTCCAAAACAAGCCAAATTCGCCCTCCAAGATGGGCGCTCTGATCTGCTCCCAAAGTGGCACTCAAGCTAGGGTTAAACCCTAATGCAATGTGCTCACAAAATGCCACCAAAGTGCTGCTCCAAAACTGATTCAAATCTGATTTATGTAATGATGCTCTTCTCCTCAAAATGTCGCCAATGAAGTACAAATAGGACTCCGTGATGAATCCTTCACAATGATGAGCTAGGGTTTCCTGCAACTCACCACATTCGCAATTTGAGTGTTGTAGATGACTTGTCATATTTTTCTGATATTTTTGATGTATTTATTTTGAATAAAATAATTAGCTTTCACATGGAGCGAACCATCTTGGAGATGGTAAGGTGTGGAAAATTGATCAAATAAGAGGGACGACTTGGTTTTGACATCATTTCATATGACTGGCACCTTGGAGGAGATAAAGTGTGAATTCCTTGGCATTTAAGGATGACTTGATGTGATTCTACATGTGTGCCTTGGAGAAGGGAAAATGAGGTTTAATAAAATAATATTAATTCCTAGATTGAGCGCCCAAGGTGAAAGGAAGAAATTAATATTTAATTGAAATCTTTAATTTGAATTTTGGGCGCCCAAGGTCACTTGGAGAGGGTCGGCCTACTTGGAGGGAAATGAGCATTTAAAAATAAAAGGAAAATAGCTTTCCTAGGCCGGCTAGGAGAAGGAGTAAAAGCTTGTATAAATAAGAGGTCATTTTGTGGCGTTGGATCATATCTTTCATACTTCATTTGATTTGAGTTTTTACTCTTTGGCTGCAATGAAAGTTGAGCTACGGAACCAAGGACGAAAATCCTTGTGTTTCAAGGTGAGTTGGACGAAAACCTAGCTCATCTATTGGAGATTCCATGACGGGGATCTACTTGCACTTCTTTGCTATTTGGTGGAGATGAAGAGCAGAAATTCTATATCAGATTTGCAGATCAGATTTGAAGGATTCTTCATTGGGCGAGATTTGTTGCATATTGGCTAGCATTTCACCCTAGGTTTTGAGCGCCACCTTCTAGAGGAGGAGCGATTTCATTTTGGACGTGATTTTTGGTGTTTGTTGGCTGTTAGAATTTGAAAGAATTCTCAGATTTGGAGCAGCAGCATAGCAGACCTGATTCACCCATTTTGAGGAGTGATTTTTGGTGCTTGTGACATCTTTTGATTAGGGTTTCGCCCTATATTTGGTGCACTGTCATTGGTCGACTTTTGGAGGTTTGTTGGAGCATTTGTGGGCATCATTTGTCATCATTTATGGAGCAGCAAACCATAGCAGACCTGTGCGCCACATTTGGAGCCGCTTCATTGAGTGTTTGGAGTTCGTCGCATTAGGGACTCAAGCCCTAACTTGAGTGCCACACTTTGGAGGTTGATTGCCATCATTCGGAGGTCATTTTGGCTTGTGTTTGTTATGTATAAACCCTAGAGTTTATATCAGATTTATAGCTGGGCATGTTTGGTTGTTTGCCCATGGTATTTTGATGTAATTGCAGACTTCATAATTCTGATTTATGACAGCAGGCATCTGATTCAGATTTTCAGTCATTGTGATTGCAATTTGGTGTGGTTTTATTGTGTATTTCATTATGTTGTTGGCAATCATATTTGCATTGTTTATATGATATTTTGGCATGTTTATTGGGCTGTTATAAGTGTTTGTGTGAGTCTGATTTGAAAATCAGAACTTCAGAAAATTAGGGTTTCAGTAGAAACTCAGAAATCAGAAATAAGGATTAACTCTAAAATCAGAAAACTCAGTTAATATCCTATTTGGAATATTACAAAAGGTCGACATCTTCAACATAAAAGTATTTGTTAAAAGCTTGTACCCTTTAGCATGATAATTGAATATCATAGTTGTTGGAGTTGTGAGTATGGGCACAGCAACATGGATATCGTTTTGAAAGTTATGGCTGTCAGGTATAATGTATGCCTTGCATATATACTCGCATGGACTCTCTCTCTCTCTCTCTCTCTCTCTATATATATATATATATATATATATATATGGGTGGATTATAGGTTGATAAGATAGATAACTTGGATAAGTAGACTTGATATATAAGATAAATAGTTTAGATAGAGTAAATAAGATGGATAGATAGAACAAACAGGTAATAGACAGAAAGAGATGGACAAAGAGTCTTACAGACAAGCTGACAGAGATGGATATATAGTAGATGAGTATATAAATAGACAGATAAGCATACACACAAAATTTATAATTTAAAATAAATCATCATAAACGTCTACTACATGATACTTTTCCTTGCAAAACTATGCTGATGAAACTTAGCCATTTAGTATGATAAATCATAATCATAGATTATAAGAAATATGAGTATGGGTATAGAAATGGGTATACTATTTAGTATTTATGAAGCCAGGGCTGGGTGGTTACCAGGTATTATGAGATACCATTTTGATATTCTATTGTATTTCTACATTTTTTCTTGCAATTAGCATTGAGAGGCCTTAGGCACTCATTTGAGATTCTAAACATAATGGATTCAATAGTTGTAACAGAATCTTGGTTGCTTTAAATATTAATATAATTTTTTCATTCAAAGGATTTTATTTTCATTTTAAAGGCTACAGCTCTCTTATTTTAATATCCAAGAATGTTGATCAATAACACCATATTTGTATTCAGGCAATGGAGATGTGTACACATGGGGTTCAAATGAAAATGGTTGCCTTGGTCTTGGGTATGTATCATTTCCTGTTAACGTGTGGATGATGAAACACATGATCAATGCTTCCCCGATTGCTTTAAAATGCATTTTATTTTAGATTACATTAAAGGATTTGTAGTTGGAATTTGTAAAAGAGAAGCAAAACAGAAACATTTACATGCTTCTGGCAGGTCTCAGAACTTAGCTCCTTCACCAGAGAGAGTTCAAGGTAGCTTGTTACCCTTACATGTTTCAGAGGTATGATATAAGATACATGCTATTAAGAGATGGTATTACAGGCGTTGATAGTTCCTTTCCTAGATTTATCTTGCAAAGGAATTCCCACAAATTGTGTTGTTTGTATACAGATTTCATGTGGCTGGAAGCATACAGCAGTTATTTCAGGTTAGGTTTACTTCTTTCTTTATGGGTGTTTGTGCTGTTCATTATTTCAATTAAAAAGTCAATAGTAGATACCTTTTCATTCATTTTACTCTTAATTCATTATGCTTATGCAGCAGTGGCACTCTGACAATTCAGGATCTTTTTCCATTTTTTCTCTTTTAGAATATCAAAATTGAGGAGAGTTGCATTTCAATGTAGTAATGCTTATATGGACTGTATTTCGAAGGTTTATAGGTTTCTTTTTAACTGTTCTGATTAGTATCTAGGCTGCTAGGTTTCTTCTCAGCTTTTCCTTTTATTGTTGTTTCTGTTCATTTTTACTAACCTTTGTTGACAGAGGGTAGATATTAGAAACTTTTTATAAAGTGAAGAATGGTTTGTTTATGCACGACTAGGCAGATAAAGGAACCAAAAATAATGAGTAGATAACACATGAAACCAGGGAAACCAGTTTGAATAAAACAACGAGTGGATCAACAATTCAGAATTATAAATAAACTCTAAGCTGCCATTCTTTTGCTTTATCTGAAGATTGCTTAACTCACATAATCTTCTCACAAAAGGATCACCACCCATCCTTTCATAATGTTTTTTTCCCCGAGAACTCTTTTACCATGATAAAATTGAATCTTCATAGGCAAGCAATTAGGAGCAAGAAGGAAGCCTTCTGACAAAGTATGAAAGGGCATCGAACATGCATGGTGTCCCAGACCTTGTGCACCATTCAAGGCACACAATTACCAAAACATCAAAATCAAATATGGACTGTTTTCCGCAGTGCTCACTTTGGTGTGTGTCATTCTATGTAAGACAAGGATGCTAGGTTTGTGGGCAAGTTTTGCAGCACACATCATGGGAAAAATTGGAGACTAGGTTGAAGGCATCAACTTCCTTTCATTCACAAATAGATGGTTGAGTCAAATTGATAACATCGGTGCAGCTCTTGAGGGTGTATAACAAGAAGCATCCTAAGAGTTGGGATGAAAATTTGGCATAGATTTAACCTTCTTACACTATGGCAAGTATGACATATATTTAGCCTATAAGACATACAAAAATACTAGACCGACACAAGGTACCTACACTTAATTTCAAATTCTGTAAAGAACCCTTTCCAAGATTTTTACTCTAAACCACAATTTTTCTGTTTTCTACCACATGGGCATTTCGTCAAACATTTTCATTTTTGCACATAAACTGAATTTTCTGAGTGCGTTCATGTGGGCAGCTTCTTTGATAATTTTGATGTCATTCCCCTCACAAATTTATCACAAAACATAAAGGTAATGCAAAGACAATTTGACATACAGTTTGTTGCATTATAATATCAATGTTAGCTGGATACAATAATTCCAGTTCGCTGCTAATAAATCAGATATTTCTACACTAAATAGATGTTCAATAAACTCCTTGTACATACCAATTTGAGTTGCTAAAACAGCTTACAAGAACATCCAGTTTGGGCGGTCAGTATGGCAATGTCTCAAATAATATTTGCCTCCTAAGAAAAGAGCCCACGTCCCCTCTAAGCCTCATGTCCCATCCTTGAACAGGGCTGCGATGCTTTTAAACCTTCAAATATACATTGGCGCCTCCAAGGAATGCTTCCATGATCCTTTTTGAAGCTCACGTCTTAGTCTAAGATAAGTGACTCCTTAGATATTGAATGTAGTCTCTAAAACATTCTACGGCTGCTTGGTCAAGGGCTGCATCTAGTTATTAGGAGTATTAATCTCGTTCAAAAACTTATTCCAATAAAATATATTGTTGGTAATGTCTAGGGTATAAACCCTCCGAAAGCTCCACAGAAACTAAGAATGAATCTTCAACAATATTCCTCAATTTTGTATATGTAAACAAATCTCACAAATTTGGCAATGTAAACCTCCAAAAAACAACACACCAAAAACTTGTATAAGATCTATCTTTGCACACCAATCTTCGACTTCAAACCTTCAACACAAGTGTGAAATTTGAATGACTCCACCTACAAATTGACTAGGGAAGATCTTTCACTTCCGAAATCAATATTCTCAAGGGTTTTCGTCCAAGGGTTTTGTAGAACAAAGTTCAGCTCTCAAAGAGACTCTAAAATAATAAAATGGCAAGAAGAAGTAAAATGAGTCTCAAACCTCCTTTAATAATTTCCCTTGGAACTTTTCCGAAGATATAATTTAAAAATTACCCCTTTAATATATCTTTAGCACAAATATAAGTGACTTTATAATATGTCACTTTTGGCTCCAACTTAAGTCAATTCATAATAACCTTTTTAACTAAATACAAGTTGTTTGTAAAATTATAATTGGAGACAACTTAATTTAGTTAAATGAGTTATTCTCTCTCCGAGACTCCGAATTAGCCTACAAGAATAAAATAGGCTAAATAGCCATCTCCGTCGCCTAGGCCAAAGAAGGGGACATTACAAATTCATAACCTAAGTTGCCACCGAAATCTGCTATCATAACAAGCTTCCCTAAAAGGCATCGCCTGAATCAGTAACATGATGTCATATGTGAGGGGGCCCACTTAAGGTGATGTGGCAGGCAAACCAACCAAAACTATGTGTCAGTTCTTGTCTCTTATTGCGGTAGGCTTGGCCTTTAAAATTCAAACCTGTGATCCAAATGAAGCTACACTTTAGCATTAAAGTGAGCCTTTTGAATTAACTTTGCATTGTTTGGCCCACAGACCAGTCTTGTCCCCTGTACGGCAGTAGATTCAGGTAATTAGAGAAATAATATGGCTGCGATCCAATTTGAGACAGCAGCTGGTTGGTCAATATGCTACAATCAACACTTCTTAGAGTATGGTTAGCAATAAGATAACTTCAATCAACTTGCGATCTACTGCAAATATACCTTTAACAATAATAAAATATGCTGCGGGGACCAATGAAATATTAAGATTGTAAGGCCTCACAAATCATGTAAAAGCTTTTAAACCAACTCAAAAATAAATGAAGTAAATAATTTGCTTAAATACAACATCGCAATAACTAAAGTCAAAAAGAAGTAAATAATCCACTTAAATACAACCTTCAAAGATAAAATATGCAATTAATCCGCTTAATCACAATATCTCAATAAAAGATAATCTTATTAATAAAAATCTCAATGTCAATAAATCTTACATAATCACATGCCAAACCCAGGTAATAAGCACTATGAGTCAATATACATAAATCCTTTGGCAACATGTCATGATACATCCAAATAGGCTCAATAAAAAGTACATCAATAAATCAATACACTCTCTAGCTGCATGAACCAAGTGGTCCACCACCTGTAAGCCGAGAGACGGGAACATGACTCAGGTGCTTTTCTACCCAACCATGAAGTATTTACACTTCCCTAGATCCCTTCTTGACATGAAAGAAACCCAGCCCTGCACGAAATGTCTAGCTACCTGGTAACAACTGCAGGAGGGATCACCCGATGCATACCTGATGTCTAAATATGCAATTCTATGTAAAGGAAAGCAAATTGCCTCACAACAGGATGTGGCAGAGATATCAATAATATAAACTTTGCTAGACAGTAAACATCTATTTCAATGTCATCTCGATTATGCATAATCATTTAAGTAACTAGGTCAATTCCTGAAGAAGAGGAAAAGCCATCTCTGAATATCCACATTCGGCATCCTAGTCCCGAAAGTAACCCAACACATTCCTAATAAAAATCTACTTCTTTCCCCAAGAAGCAATAAATGAATAAATTAAGGAATTAAAAGAACAAGTTCAATAAGTCAATCCATTCCCTTTTCCCCACATCAAATATAGGAAAATAAATGCTATAAAGCAATTCACCAATTCAGTCTTATAATCTTTCAATAAAAATCAATTTAAATCATAATTCTGCCTTCCTGTCATTTTTGTGACAGGAGGTTTATTCTTAAAACGATATATATGTTATTTTTAAAACAAAAAGCTTCTTTTAAAACAATAAAGAAAACAATATCTTCTTTTTCAACTTATTGTCGCATGTGTAATGTCCCCTTCCTAGACAGCACATAGATGAGCAGTGGTTGGCCTATTATCAGAGTTCCCGTAGGTCAGCAGAGTGGTTAGGGGACCTATCTAGGGGCAGTGGAGCTTTGCTGGGTGTCTTTCGAGCCCTTCAGTTTGGTGTCAGATGATGAATACAAGAGTTGAATTGAGAATATTAAAGATTTGCCTTAATATGAATAGTGAAAAGTGAATAGTAACAGAGAATTAGAAGGTGAATAGTGAAAAGGTCCCCACCCTAGTAGCCACAATGTTGTTTTAAAAAGGTGGTGCTTCTTTTTCATAAGAAAGAGACCCTCAAGGTGGGCGTCCCCTTTTGGAGGGATTATTTTATTGTTTTTTGTGGAAAAAGGAGGATGGAGACTATAAAGCAATGTATGGGGCACTCACTTTTGAGCATTCTACTCTCATTTTTACAAAACTAAGTGCAGGTTTGGAGCTCTGGATAGAGTTTTCAGCAGATTGCAGTGTTATGAGGACGAAACCCCTTGGAGGACAGTGGATTGGACGACAAACCAGTTCACAAAACAGGGAAATCTACTCTGGGTTTCCGGTTGGGCTTCATTGGACTTCATTATAGGTTGATATTGCAGTTGGAGTGATTGCAACAGTGGGTTATTAGGGTATAATTTTCAGATTGGGTCTTCTTATCGGCAATATCCTCATTCCAGTGCCTTTACCAGTTGGCCGTTCAAAATGGGAGTCATTTTCAGTCAAACCTTAGCTGGAAATTAGGGTTTCAGCAATTAATTGTTCCATAATTTAAGCGTTGGCTTCCGGGTATGTGTGTATCATTTGGACAGTTCAATATTGCATTCTATAAGGGTTTTAAACTGCTGTTATAATCTGATATAATGTATATCAGCGCTTTGAATCTTGTAATCAGACTTGATATAATTAGTATGAAAGGGTTCTTTTGAGTTGCAAATGTCATCTTTCATTTATGCAATAGTTCTCTTTCATTTCTATGCTTTCCCTATGATTTGGCAATGAAAAAAATGCAATGAAACTCAAACTACAACAAATCAGCAAACGAGCAAAAATACCAAACTTACCTTCGCTGGTCAAAGATAAGAATTGCAACAAACAAATCAGCAGATCCAAAAAATCAGAAAATTTTGAGTCAGAATTGTTTGGAGATATTTCAGTGGTATCAGAGCCATAATCCTGCTAGCCTGTTGGGTAATGATTGCATTCAATTGGTGTGAAATCAGTTGTGCACAAGTCAGTTTGGATTTGGTTCTTAGTCTGGGACAGTGAAAAAGGTCATCATGGTAAAGTTGTTCAGCAATAAACAGGTAGGGGAGGAATTTGAACAAACACAACACAAGATTTTATGTAAATTGCAGCGTTTAAATGATTCACTTTCAAAGTTTGGACTCTCTAAAGGATCATCTTCACTTTCTACTAGCAAAGGTCCAACACCACAAGAAAAGGAAGCGGTAGTGCTTAGCATATTTGAGGAGTATAGCATTCTTCCTTAACAGGTTAAGGAGAAGTTTCCTTTCAAGGACTATATGGATATGCATCCCAAACTTTGTCACAAAACTGAGCAAGCAAAGAAGAAATATCACACTATAGTTGATGAACTGTTTATACATGGAATGGATAGAGAATCTTCACATATGGTGATACAACTCTTCATGAGAATGATTTAGTGTCTTCAAGTTCCAATAAGGTATGCAAAAATTTATATTATGAATTTGATAGACATGCTGATTTGACTCAAGAAGACATTAGGACAGCCTTGGGTAATGATTTGTCTACGTCATCCTTGCAAGAAGTTTCACAAGAGGCTTCTCCATTAGAAGCTAGCATAGATCTTGTCAGCGATTTGGATAGCAATGGTATGGATTTTTTGGGTGATCATAAGGCATCTTCTAGTGTGATAGTTGATTCCCATAATGTCACATCACCTACACATGATGAAAAATCAGACTTTGGCAACCAAGGATATTTGGAACAAAAGCCCTTGGTTTGGGAAGATTTGCAAGACTATTCAATGGTGAAGGAAGATGACTACTTGCAATTGCTTAGAGATAGAGACATGGCTGTCAAGTTGGTGAAAGAAAAAGATAGAGAGATTGTTGATCATTGTCTTCTTTTGAGTATGTCCAATAATTCCTTGCATAATTCAGAAAATCAGTCCTTTATAGCAGCTACTCCTTGGGTACAAGATGACAAGGCAAATGGTGTAGGAATTGAACAAATTGAGAAAAGGATTGAAGTATCATACAATGAGGTACCTTGCAGCCTTGTGACACTTAGTGATGAAGAAGCTTCATTGGAGAATCGCATTCACCATGATCATATGGACGAAGAACATGCCACCACGGAGGTTATCGTTCATCAAGGTATGAGTTCATTAGATAATATTGTTTCATTCCCTCTACATCATATTGGCATGGAATCAAATAATGGGGTAGGTATCCTTGAGATGGACTTGGTTCATAAGAAGGGAAGTGATCAAGATATGTTGGACATTCCATCCATCAAAGCTACTCCTAGGGAAGGAGAAGAAGCAACACTCATTGAAGTTCAGTCACACATGGGAGTAGTAGACTCCACTCACTACTTTGATGGAGACCCCTTGTCCAAGCCTAATGTTGACTTCACTCAATGGAATGAGATTCCTGAGATGGCAGCTAACATACATGGTGAGAAGAAGGTGGAAGAACCCTCTACTGTTGGCACTCATAATTTGGGCACTAAAGGTGGTAAGTTTGGGAAGAATTCAGGCTATAACAGTTCTGATTTTGTGCATCAGATGTGGGCAGATGTGAAGAAGACACAAGTCTTGTGTAACTACTGGGTACAAAGAGCAAGAGAAGCAAAATCAGTGGCTGCCCAAGCAAGATAGCACCTTCAAGAGGTCAAGGCAAAACGTGAATAGCTGGAGCAAGCAAGAAGGCAAAGGGAACCACACCTGAGATCTTTGTTCCTTCCAAAGGAAGAGTGCATGGAAACAAGCAAGCAAGACAAAGATGCAGATTTAGATAAGCAAGAACAGAGGTACAAGTTTGAAAATTTTGGTACACCTGATTTGTATCATAAGGATCATGGTTTGTCTTTGTTCGAAAATGCTTCAAAGATTCAAGTAATGAAGATGGAAGGAAAATTTGAGCAAACACTTTGTGAATCAGCCACAATCATCAGGATTTCACTTGAAGAGGAAGACATAGGGAATTCAGAATATGATGACTCCTTGACCATTCATAATAAAGACACCTATGATGAAGACTCCTAGATAAGAGGGACACATGTGCATGATAATTCAATTGGCAGCCCTAGGACAGCATTGATGACACATGGTACACATGATTCAACTTGTGGATCAGCCCTTGTTGATAACCATCCTTTCATAGGAGAAGATATGATCAAGTTGGTGGAGGATAATTCACTTGAGTATGAGGACGTACCTGACTTTCTGATGGATAATGACAGCCCTATGCCACACCATGATATGGTAGCGAAGATGATCAATGTTAAGACATTTCATGGAGAGACTCACGTAGGACCAGCATTTGATGAAGAGCATGCATCATGGAACATGAAGGTCTTTGAGAGAGATAAAAGGACTACAAAATGGTATGATAACAACTCTAATTTTCTGGTTGGGGACAGCAGCGTGATACTCTCTCATTTACATGAACTTGCAACCCCTATTCATGGAGTAATTGGTGACAATGAGTTTCCAAATGATAGCTTACATAATGCATTGGTTAAGCATGGCTATTTTGATGTTGCTTCTTCCAAGAGGACTAAATTTATTTACTTTAGAACAACAGCCATAAATCAGTCCAAAGAAACTTGTAACATACTCTACTCTCTACATGATGAGAAGCAGGACTTCTCTAATTCTGAATTTGTAGATGATGTTTTCAACATTAAGGAGAATGAAGTCGTGTTAGGTATTCAATGGTTGAAATCTCATGGAAAATTTGTCCAAGACTCCAGCAAGATGATATTAGAATTTACTCACGGGGATAAACACATTGTGCTTAAGACACTAAAGAATGAGACAAAGGATGGGACAGTTAAGAACATGTTTGTTTGCTCTAACATTGATGACTTCAAAGGCATGAATAAGAATGAAGAATTCGGTCCTAATTTTCTGACTTTGAGCAGCAAGGATATATCCTCACTTTCTAATTATATTGCAGCTTCTAACCATTGGGAAAGGAGTGATATTGATCCTACATTGATTGGTACCCAAGTCACATGCATTGGTCATGATAATTCAATTGATGCAACTCTTTATAGGACTGATCTTAGACACTTTGGAGAAACTGAGATAAAACAGTCCGAAGAAATAATTGAAGGATGGCTTGACAAGGCAAGGAAAGCTAAGCTGATAGCACAACAAGCCAAGCTTCATCTTCAACAAGCTCGTGACACTCACCATTCCATGGAAGATTATAAGCAAAGGTCTTCTAGTTCTGAAATTGTAGTCGATGTTGGTTATTTCATTGATGGAGATGTTGATTTTATTGATGACATTTATAATGGATCAGCCACTCATGAATTATCTTTAGTTAGTGATGAAAGTATCTACGATACATCTTTAGAGTTGTCACCTATTCCCTATGATATGATAGTTGTTCATTGGTATGATGGTAGCATAATCTTCATGGATTCTTCATTGGTAAGTGGTTGTCCTGTTTGGGTTTCCATTTCACTTTCGGATTTAGCATGGTCTACAACAGCTATTGAGTTGTCTTTGAGGAGTGTTGATGGCATCTATGCTACACCCTTGGGTTTGTCACCTATTTCTCATGACATGGCAGCGATCTATTTGTTGATTGGTGACTTCATATTCGTAGACTCCTTATGGATTAGTGGTTGTCCTTGTTGGAATCATATAGCACTTCCTGATTTTTCATGGTTTACATCAATGATTTAGCGGTCTAGGAGTGTGTGGAGGTATGTCTTTTGGATGGACATGGAGTATGAGATAGATTTCTTTGGTTTTCATTGGTTTGGTGACACCTATGATATCATTCTTATTGCTGGCTTGGGTTACATCAGCGATGTTGAGAGACTTCATGTGTTGATGTATTGGCATGTGTCAGTTCATTTATACATCGTTTTGCTGGACATTCTTCATGGATGGATTCTTCATGGTGATAGGATGAGATATCTCTTCATCTTTTACAACAGGCTCTATATTTTTGTATGGAATCTAGGTATTGATTTGATTGGTGCATTATTTCACATGGATTTTATTGAGGTTGTTTCCTGCCTTGTGGTACGATATTGGTTTCATTAGAGTGGAGCAGCGGGTATGTTGGTAGGATGGACACATTTTCGAGATGATATCCTGTCATTTGTTCATTTATATTGTGTTGTTGACATGTGGAACCACTTGGGTTATGATTGGATGGAGACTCTTGTCATTTGGCAAAAAATTTCAGTATGCAGATTTGTTATTGCTTGAGGGCAAGCAATCCCAGGAAGGGAGGATTGTAATGTCCCCTTCCTAGATGGCACATAGATGAGCAGTGGTTGGCCTATTACCAGAGTTTCCGTAGGTCAGCAGAGTGGTTAGGGGACCTATCCAGGGGCAGTGGAGCTTTGTTGGGAGTCTTTCGAGCCCTTCAGTTTGGTGTCAGATGATGAATACAGGAGTTGAATTGAGAATATTAAAGGTTTGCCTTAATATGAATAGTGAAAAGTGAATAGTAACAGAGAATTAGAAGGTGAATAGTGAAAAAGTCCCCACCCTAGTAGCCACAATGTTGTTTTAAAAAGGTGGTGCTTTTTTTTCATGAGAAAGAGACCCTCAAGGTGGGCGTCCCCTTTTGGAGGGAATATTTTATTGTTTTTTGTGGAAAAAGGAGGATGGAGACTATAAAGCAATGTATGGGGCTCACTTTTGAGCATTCTACTCTCATTTTTACAAAACTAAGTGCAGGTTTGGAGCTTTGGATAGAGTTTTCAGCAGATTGCAGCGCTTCTGAGGACGAAACCCCTTGGAGGACAGTGGATTGGACGACAACCCAGTTCACAAAACAGGGAAATCTACTCTGGGTTTCCGTTTGGGCTTCATTGGACTTCATTACAGGTTGATATTGTAGTTGGAGTGATTGCAACAGTGGGTTATCAGGGTGTAATTGTAGATTGGGTCTTCTTATCAGCAAATATCCTCATTTCAGTGCCTTTACCAGTTGGCCGTTCAAACTGGGAGTCATTTTCAGTCAAACCCTAGCTGGAAATTAGGGTTTCAGCAATTAATTGTTCTATAATTTAAGTGTTGGCTTCCGGGTATGTGTGTATCATTTGGATAGTTCAATATTGCATTCTCTAAGGGTTTTAAACTACTGTTATAATCTGATATAATGTATATCAGCCCTTTGAATCTTGTAATCAGACTTGATATAATTAGTATAAAAGGGTTCTATTGAGTTGCAAATGTCATCTTTCATTTATGCAATAGTTCTTTTTCATTTCTATGCTTTCCCTATGATTTGGCAATGAAAAACATGCAATGAAACTCAAACTACAACAAATCAGCAAACAAGCAAAAATACCAAACTTACCTTCGCTGGTCAAAGATAAGAATTGCAACAAACAAATCAGCAGATCCAAAAAATTAGAAAATTTTGAGTCAGAATTGTTTGGGGATCTTTCATAATGACAGGAATAAAAGAATATATTCAATTCTTTTGTCAAAAACTCTAAATATGATAATGCTAATATTAATTTAAACAAAGCCATTTAATAATCACAAAGAGAATGCATTGCAATTGGCACGATTATAAATAATTTAATCTATTTATTTATTTTAAAGATATTGTCTTCCAAGCATCTTAAAGCAATATTTTATTAATTATTTAAATAACTTTCGCACAAAACACCAAGTGAGCATATTTCGAAAAGATATTAAGTTAAAGTAAACACATCATGCATTCGAAGGCAATTAAATAACCACACATTAATGCAATTAAAACCATTCGATAATGCATATGCAACTAAGTGGTGTGTGTGTTTGCATTAGGTAAACCTTTCCATTAGTTCTTGCCAAGTGGCTAGAACATTTCTACTTCTGCCATGCTCTCGTCTTCGACGAGTATCTGCATCCAATTGCACTCAACTCAACGTCAATAGGTTAGTGTCTGAAAAACATAGCCGAAGCAAATCATTGTATCAATATTCCATATTAAGATAATTTCCAAATTTCATCAGTTAACTCATAATGATTACATCCACGTAAGCAAAATTACTTAAAGTAAAATTAATCACGATAATTGTTCACTAAACAAGATTAATCATATTGTTCATAAAAACGAGACGTGACAAAGATGAGACCAAAATAACCTCACGTGACCCTTATATGCAGTGCTTCCAAAGGGAAATGCGATTTTTGGGTGAGGATGATATATTAGATATAAATGGCGCCTTTGATTTTAATATCTAGCTTTCAAAAAATAACCATATCAGAATATAGTACGGTTAAAATGAAACAGCCACAATAATAATAAAATATCTTCCACTAGTTTTTTACAGACAAAATATTCAGGAATCAACCACAACTGATAGTGAATATTACTTAAAATGCCAAATCTCTTACAAAATCTGAAAAAATCAACAAACTTTGAATGAAGAGTGTACAACATTGAAATTTGCAACTCACACTACTGAAATCTTCAATTATTTTCTTGCAAATCCAAATTGTTTGTGCACAATTGCGATCCGTGAGTAGAATCGGCTCAAGGAGCATGAGGGTTTTCGTTTTCAAGCGCGAATGGAAACAGAGGGTTTTCGTCCTCCGATCACCTGCACCAAGGGGTTTTGTCCTTGATAGTTGAAAACTCCAAATTGGAAGGAATAATCGAAAATGACAATTGGATAATCAGATATTGGATGATTTGCTTGATGCCTTTGCCTTTCTTTTATTGTAATGTCCTTTGCAGAACTCTTAGCCAAATCCAATAAAATTTTGTAATCACTCAAATTCTAACTCTTTTTTGACCACCAATTTCTCGATGTGGACAAAGTGAGCATACGAAGATTAGAATGAGGACAGAGGAATTATAGAAAGATGTTGGTGGCTAGCCGACCAACTTACAAAGTGCAGATGCAAGAGCCACTTCCAGATTACAAGCGGAATTTGATCAAACCAAAATGTGTTGATTCCATGTGGATCCGATAAATGCCAAAACGGGTTATCCAATCAATGCCAAATTGGCAGATAATGAAATGTAGTGGGTCTAGCGGTGAACGGACCAAGACCTTTTTACAATATGAAAGAAGGATCTAGCACTACAACCATCCAGGATCTTTGGAAATTAAATCAGCTACTGATGGTAAACCATCCAATATTACAAATTAACAGTAAGCATTAAAGGAATTGCTCACAAAAGTTTTTGATTTATAACCAACACCAAACTTCCCCAAAAATCATCAAATATCAAAGTACCAACTACTAGATAGTATATATATAAATTAAAGCACAATTGTTTATTTAGCTATGGAAGCAATATTGACTAAATTAGGTAAACAAATCTGATCTGAAACTCAAAATATGCATACCAAGATGTGTGCAGCTGAAAGGAAAGATTATATGACCATGGAATAAATATCAGAAAACTAAAGAATAGTAGCTGATCATAGGGCTGGGAATGTGTTCAGTATAATACTATGAACAGCAGGTCTGAAATCAGCCAAATTTAACGTCCAGAAATAATATTACAGCAGACCTATACACAGATTATTCTTCATAACCAGTCCTTGAAATGATACAGTTGAAAAAAGCAATTGTATAGTTGGAATCTAAGCTTCTTCAATAGAAATTTTAAACATGCACTTGGGCAGTTGGGTTATCTTGTATGACCCACAAGATGACATGTGCCGAACTAGGGTTTGAACCGACAATTTTGGAATTTGCAATTACACAATGAAACCCTAGGACTGAAATCTGATTTTTATTTCTGTACTCTTTTATTATGGCTTTGCCAATGTAAAAACATGAACTATCATTTACAAATTGATCATAGAACAAGATATAGATTTTGCAACCTTATGGCATCATGAAATACACATACAAATAGATAGCAAGAGATGAGGAACTAAATCAGATCTGGCTGTTTGCAATCAGTCCTTACAACTCTTCAAATTACATTAAAAGTCATGACTCTATGATAGCCAAAGACATACTCCAGGTTGCTGTTACAAATCAGAACAAATGATGAATGACAACATACCAAATTTGCAATAGAATGCTGATGACAACCTGCTGTAGCAGATCGGACCTCCAATGATGATGAAATGCAAATAAAGCCTTTTCAATGCTGTTCGCACCCTTCCATCAGAAGATTTCTGTCCCCAAGGATGTATTTGATGTCAATTTCAACAATGCTGGTCTTTCAATGAAAGCGCTGCCTCAAGAATTGCAGATCGGCCTGTTTAGACTGATGGTGATGGACATAGAATCCAGCGAACTCTCCTAGCGCTCCCAAAGATGATGATCCACTTAAATGGTGGCGGCTGGGACAGAATAGAGGTTGTATTAAATCAGCAATGAGACCTCTAGCAATCGGTACTCCTAACAACTCGATCTTGTCCTCTTCAAATTGGCGCTTCACTCCACAATGCAAACGGTCTTCAAGATCTCAAATGCAAATTGGTCTTCAATGAAATCAAGAAAGGGATCTTCAATTCTAACAAGTCTTCAATTCGGCGCTCAAGCTACAACAAGAGATCTTCAAGTGTTCAAACAAAATGCAAGAGTCTTCAACAATTCTCTAATGAAGTCTTCGACAATGGTCTCTGACCAAATCTTTGAATGATATGCCAATGGTGTCCAAGCAAATCTCCAAGTCTCCAATGAAGTGCAAATGTGAACTCCGTATGAATCCACCTCCAAGTGTGATTGGGTTTTCGTCCAACACACAACTCCACAAGGGTTTTCGTCCTTGGAAGATCAAGCAAACAATTGCCAAGCATAAATGCGAAAAATGCCAAAGTATTCGTGATGATGAAATGAGGCTTTAAAGCCTTCTTTTTATACTTGGTTCTTTTTTTTATCATTGAAGCCGACAATTTCAAATTAAAGATTTGAATAGGCTTTTCCCTCCTTGTTGGCCAAGACAACAATATTTTATTATTTTTAAATCTCCAAAGAGCCGCCCAAATTAATAAAATAATATTATTTTTTTAATTTATTGTTTCTCCCAAGGTGAGTGCCACAATTCAAGGAATAATATATTTTATTTGATCCTTCTTTCTTTTCCCTCTCCAAGGTGAGCGCTCCAATTTGCTAATAATAAAATATTATTATTATTTTTATTTCTCTAATCTTGGGCACCACATTAAATATTAATAAAATATTATTATTTAATATCATTTTATTTTCACCTTTTGATAATTAATGTAAAATATTACATTAATTCATTTTCCATCTTGCCATAAATTCGCTGAGCCTTATAAAACATCTTTCCGATTTTCAAGCCTCTGAACACATTATCTTCTCCAAGCCTTAGCTCAACCTGAATATTCCCTTGTTCTGATGAATTAGCCTACGGGAATGATGATAGGCTAACTCAGTTCCTTGCTTGGTGATCACGCTGGAAATAGGGACATGTTAATCCTCCCTTCCCAAGATTGCTTGCTCAAGCAATAGCAAATTCAGATGTTGCAGAATATGCTCTCTTCCCATGTCGCATCCTCCAATGGTAAATCTTTCCATTTCATCAAATACTCACGGATCACCCTGTTCCTCAAATGTCGCTCCCTTATCTCCAAAATACTGTCAGGAACCAAAACCAAGGTGCCCTCTTCATGAAGAGGCAGAAGATCAGGCGAAGAAACAACCTTCTGTCCCAATGCCTTCTTGAGGCATGACACATGAAAAACATTGTGAATCTTGCTTCCCTCGGGGAACTCAAGCTCATATGCCAATTCACCAACTCTGCTCAGAATCTTGTAAGGACCATAGAACCTCGACTACAACTTATTTGCACCACTCTTCTTCAATGATGACTGTCTGTATGGCTGAAGGCGCAAGAAGACCAAATCACCGATCTCAAAAGTCCTTTCCACCCTTTGTCTATTTGCATACATCTTGTACTGATTCTGAGCCTGTTGAATGTTATCCTTAAGTGTTTTAAGGATATCCTTACTATCCTGTGTCAATTCCTTAGCTCTGGGAGCTGTACAATTTTCAAAAGCCAAATCTACAAATGATGGAGCATCATAACCATACAAGGCCTTAAAAGGTGACATGCCAATTGACATGTGATAGGTGGTATTATAGCAATACTCACCCAAGTGCAACCACTTGATCCAAGCACGCTATTGCCCTGCAACATAGTTGCGAAGGTAACCCTCAACCCATTTGTTCACAACTTCTGTCTGTCCATCTGTCTGCGGGTGAGAACTCGTGCTTGGTGTCATCTCCGTTCCAACTAGTCGGAACAAATCCTACCAAAACATATTGATTATTTAATAGTATTGTTTATATACACGATTGAGGATGACAAACACTATATTCGACGAAAACGATTTCTCCTCCTTTATCATGACGTTTAAATCTTTAATTTAAACAATGCCTTAATATGGGGACATGATAGCCCTCCCCACTCAAAATTGCTTGTCCTCAAGCAATCACAACGAGTTACCTTGCACTTTAACGCTTACCTTCAATGTGTTGAGACAAGGTCATGGTTTGATTCCGGATGAACCTGCTTTAGTGAAGAGAAGATGATTGTGATTCCATAAAAGAGAGTTTGTGATCAAAAGAACACTTGAAAAGTTTAATGAAAGATAGATGTATAGGTAAGCATTTGTTTAATGTTTTGAATAACACTGGTGTGATTGAGATAATCATAGGTGAGGATGTAGTTTTTAGACAATGAAAATATTTTCAATGTTGAAGAAATTTTTGAGAGTATTGAGATTCCAAAATTCCAATGAATGATGAAGATGTCTTGATCTTTGATTACGAGATTTGGTCTTGTATTTGTCATCTTGTAGTTTTGCCTTTTGATGTGTCATTGATCTCAAAATTGCGAAGAGTTATGTTCTTGAGGCGTAATTGATTATATGATGTCATGGACAGAAAATTTTATGATGAAAGAAGACTTGGTAATCTTTTATTTGAATAGCGATGTGATTGATGAAATATAAGTGTTATAGATGAAGAATGATCCTGGGAATTTGTGGGTTATGGGCCCATAATATAACTCAGTATTGGTTTTATGTTACTTAAATCAAGAGAAGAATTCAAAAAAGACTCTTGGAAGAGATGAATTTGGTTCATAGGTCTTTGTGATTAATGAAATGAACTTTTTGTGTTCTATACTTCCATAATGTCCCCTTGTAGGACATACTGATTTGTTCACCTCAAGTCGATCCTTTGATAGAATCCATAGAAATACTTGCAAGTTAGAGCATGATGGAGGACACACTTCCTACCTATCACCTCTTATATCCACCTTCAAGGTTCAAGAGTGTGATGGAGGGCACACTTCCTACCTATCACATCTTGACAAGAGTATGATGGAGGGCACACTTCCTACCTATCATCTCTTGATGAGGGTATGATGGAGGACATTCTTCCTACCTATCATCCCTTTAACATAATTAGATAAGAGCATGATGGAGGGCATTCTTCCTTCCTATCATGTTTTGATGAGGGTATGATGGAGGGCATTCTTCCTACCTATCATTCCTTTAGCATAATTAGATAAGGGCATGATGGAGGGCATTCTTCCTACCTATCATGTCTTAATGAGGGTATGATGGAGGGCATTCTTCCTACCTATCATCTCTTTAACATAATTTGATGAGAGCATGATGGAGGGCATTCTTCCTACCTATCATCTCAAATAGACAAGCAAGTAGCTCAAGCAAGTAGGCAAGTAGCTCAAGTAGACAAGCAAGTAGCTCAATCAAGTAGGCAAGTAGCTCAAATAGACAAGCAAGTAGCTCAAGCAAGTAGGCAAGTAGCTCAAGTAGACAAGCAAGTAGCTCAAACAAGTAGGCAAGTAGCTCAAGTAGGCAAGCAAGTAGCTCAAGTAACAAAACATACATGTAAGTTGTAAAGTATACACTTAAATACATATGTCGCACGAATACACTTATACACATAAGGCACAAGGTAAACATTTGAATACACAAATCACAAAGTATACACAGGATGGCAGGATGATTGCTCTGATACCACTTGTAATGTCCCTTATAAGAAGATCCTTATTTTCAACCTTGCACACGAGAATTACTTCTTAAAGGAAACATTAGTACTAGATATAAAAATAATCAAATTAGGGTTAGTAACCACATAAACAGTATCAACATAAATCAATAATTCAATTATTCAATCCTTAAGTCGATTCATACTTAGGGTTGTCTATTATATGTTAATCTTATTCATTTTCAAACCCTAGTGGAGATGGGGTACTATCCCTTGTTAGGTTGCATGAATCATCTTCTACCGGTAGTGCCTTTGTATGATGTAACACATGCCCATTCCACCTTAGGTCTTACTAAGTGCCCTTGTATGATGTAACACATGCCTATTCCACCACAGGTCTTACTTATTGCCCTTACATGATGTAGCATATGTCCATTCCACCGCAGGTCTTAAACATTGCCTAAGTATGATGTAACATGGTCCATTCCACCGCCAGTCTTATCTACCTTTCGAGGTATTAATGCTGCTTCTTCCTAACAAGTCTACCTCCAATCTCTCAATGTGTTCTATGATCTTATATCATGGGTTTGTTTCTAAGGACCTTGCCTTCGTTACATAAATCAAGTACAATTACTCTTTATTGGAGCTTAGTCCTAATGATGAGGGATTCTTTTATATATAGTTGGATTATCTTTACTATTTCGTGATCTTATGGATCACGAAATAGTATATTGATTATATAGTTCCTCTATGAGAACTTGTCATCATACCATCTCATGGTAGAGCTCAATTCATTAAATATCATTTAAATAGAGATGAATGATTAAGACATTATTCATTGATTATTCTTTAAAGGACTATGTCCATTCTATTACCATAGATATTCTTCATTTCTTGTTTTGAACATTCCTTAATATCCTTGCAAGCATATGTCATTTTATTCTTATATTTGTATCAGATATATATCTGTTTTATTCATTATTTGTACTACTTTGTGCGAGATGGATGATTCCTTTATTCTGAAATATACTTGTGTTATATCGATTCTATACTCTGATGGTATTCCTTCTCACCTTTTCTATCCTCTTCCATTTCCTTTTATACCTTCATGTCATTATGAAGGGGTGCATCTTTTATTAAAATTGGTGTCCTTCCCAATGTACATAACCTTTTAGTCAAGGCTAATCGCTGCCTTCAGATTAAATATTCGCTGTCTTTAAGAATCGATGTCCTTTAACAATATGGTGGGCGCTCATTGCTGTCTATTATAAAATCGTTGTCTTTTCTCTATTATTTAATCGCTTACTTTACATATCAGCACCCAATGTCTTATTTTGCTGCCGTATAAGACTCTTTGTCTTATACAAGATTACCTTTATAAGTATATATATTTATTATATTTATATATGTTTCATATTATATTATTATTTTTATATTAGTTTATATATATAATATTAAGATATTATATTATAGTAATTAAAAATTATAATTATATTTATTATATTATTATAATAAATGATTATAATAATATTTCTTATTTGTATTTATTTATATATTATTATTATAAATATATAAATATATTTATTAATATATTATATTGTAATTATAATAATAATATCAATATTGATAATATTATTTTTGTATTTATATTATCATTTATAAATAGCATAAATATAAAATATTTATAAAGTAATATTATTTAATATTATTGTTTATATACACGATTGATGATGACAAACACTATATTCGATAGAAACGATTTCTCCTCCTTTATCATGATGTTTAAATCTTTAATTTAAACAATGCCTTAATATGGGAACATGACACTTTTGAGTGTTCTTTCAATCTCATTCTTAGGCTGCCGGTATGGAGTTGTGATTACTGGTTTTGCTCCATCCTCTAACTCTATGATGTGCTCAATACCTCTATCAGGAGGTCTCCCAGGTGGCAACCCACTAAAAACCTCCTTGTGCTTGGTCAATAATTCTTGTACATTAAGATGATAGGACCTCTTTTCTTCCTTCGGTGGTGTGGGCATGGAGACACATTGGGCTGCCCACTCAACTTGGTCATGATGGAACAATCTTTCCATCCTCTTTGCAGTGACTACTCTTGGTCCTTGTAATGTCCCTTTTTTGGCGCATAGATTTTTGAGTGTATTATGCTTGTTCCTAGTCTCTCAGAGGCTATCTGACATGTTTGGGAGAACTCCAATGTTCTTGGAGTGGTCTTGGTTCAATTTGCATAACAGTTGTGAGTCTCAAGTCTTCAATTTCACCAAGGGATGGTCGAAGTTGTTTATCAGTGCATTTCTATTGCTTTATATGACTTGCGACTATTATTCAGATAATTAATTAATATTTCACTAAGGTTGCCTAAAGTTGTGATAATTATAGCAACTTAATATTAATTATAAAAATGGTTTCCCTTCTGGAAATGGTTTATTTTTCTGACATTGAGCTCAGTGGTTGTTCAGGTTTACAGTGATGTTTTCAGGAGTTTGATCAGGCTCCCGGATTGCTCTCCATGATTCTTGGAGGAGCTGTCTATTTTGGGAAAGTCACTCGGAAGGCATCGTTTCACATCCCAAACCCTACAGAGCGTATTGGTTCAGTTTATTTGGCAGTTGGATGAAGTTTGGGATTTTCCGCAAAAAGTGATATTTAATGAACTATTTTAATTATTATTTTCACTTAGACTCCTAAGGGTGAAAATAATTAAAAAGTACTTAAGTGTTACAGCTCATTGGAAAGGTAATTAAGTGTTTTAAATGTTGAACACTTAAAAAGGGGGCCTCACACATGATATATTATTATTATTTAAAAAAACGTCATTTTGAGAGAAGAAAAATGAAGAGTTAAAAATAAATTAATATTATATTCCTCTCAAAAAGTTATAAAAAGGGGATGAGAGCTCATTTGAAGGGTTATGCTTTTGAAATTGTTTTTGTTTTGCAAATGGATTGAACCTGTGAGTTCTTCCATAATCTCTTGAGGACGAAAACCCTCTTGTAGATTGAGTGTGATTTCATACAAGAATCACCTTTGTGCTGAAGGTGGATTTTGGAGTAAGCTCATTCAGAGTTTGCCATTGAGCTTTCATTGACTTGTAGTGTTCTAATTGGATGTTGTTCATTTGTGTTTTGATGCTAATTTGAGTAGATTATTTTGAGTATTTGAAGGAATCTATTTGAAGATTGTTGATTGAAACTTTCTTGCTGGGACCATTCCTCCATGGCTGTACCTTGCATAAGATGATCTAGTTTTTGAGAGATTTCTGTTGAATAAAATGATTGATCAAGTTTGAAATATCATTGTTATTTGAGAGTGAATATATCTGATGTTTTTATTGATTTTATGGTGCTGTTTAAACCCATTCCCAACAGGCCGTACATCCTAGGGCATCGTACCTGTACATGGGAAGGGTGATTTTGTGGATTGGATCTTATTGGTGATAAAGCTGAGGTAATGATGGGTATTATCTGCTGTGAAGGTGCCTTAATTTCCTGAATTCTCTGCTACATTTGTATGCTGGTTTTTATCTTTCTCTGAGCCATCCGTACGACCTTAATCATGGTGTTGTACCAGCAGCTGGGCGGATACATCTGAGGCAAATGTGACTATGGGGTTGAAGATAGTTCATCATCTTGATCAGTGATCAGAATTATTGGGAGTGAATTGATGTTTTTAAGGATTTAAGTTACCCTTCTATGCATGTGTTGAGAGTCATAATCAAGTTGGAACATCCATACAGCAAAAGGGGCAACCAAGATTAATTGGTAATAACTTCATATCATGTTGCCTTCCTAATTTGTCATTGCATCGCTGGCTTAATAAAGGTTTGTTGAATGAAGGTGTTGTAGTGTTTTCATGGCCATAAATAAGAGTTGCAGATCTGAAACAGAACAGCCAGCTTTAACTATTAGTTAGTGTATTGATGAGTTTACAATTGATACTATCAGAATGACTTATAGTGCCTCTTTGGAAAGTGTTATGTGCATGTTTTCTGTGCATGGAAGTGGAGTTTGGGACTGATGTGAAGAGTCTTCATTGCTGTTATAATTGCTACAACTATCCATAGGCCTTACTAAACTGAGATTCTTCCCTACAGCATTTCTCATATGGTTTATCTTTGGTTCCTTCGGTGTTAGCATTTTTCTTGAACATTACTTTGGTGTTTCAATGCTCTAACTTGTTACAGCTGAGACAAATTGTGCAAGTCAGGGGTAGTTTGTATTTGATAATTACATTGTAATCTTTAATTTTTTGCAAACAATATTGTAACCCCTGGATGGTTCAACCACCAGTGTGGAGGAATGAACACTATTTATCTTTCTTATCCACCCATTGAATAAGTGGAGTATTCCCACTCCATAAGTGGATGCCTGCTGAAAAGTAGATGCCTGCTATTAGCAGAAGATTGTGATTGGTTTCTTTCAAAGCATTGTTTTGATCAACCAAAGCATTGTATGCTCTCACCTCGCCCATCTTGGGAACTTGGTGATCAGAAGGTGTAATGTCCCTTTTTTGGCGCATAGGCTTTTGTGCACATTTTGGCTTGTTCTTAGTCCCTTAGTGGCTATCCGACATGTTTGGGAGAACTCCAATGTTCTTGGAGTGGCCACAGATCAGTTTTACAGAGCATTTGGTTATGGCTTTGAGCTCAGATGGTGTTTATGATCATTGTGATGCTTTTTAATGTTTGATCGGGTTCCCGGTTTGCTCTCCAAGATTCTTGGAGAAGCCGTCTATTCTTGGAAAGTCGCCTGGAAGGCATCATTCATCTTCCCAAACATATGGAGTATGTTGGTATGCTTAATTTTGCAGTTTGGTGATGTTTGGGATTTTCCGCAAAATGGTGTTATTTAATGAGCTATTTTAATTATTATTTTCACTTAAGCTCCTAGGGGTGAAAATAATTAATAAAAATCTAAGTGTTATAGCTCGTTGGAAAGAGGAAGAAAAGTTTTAAATTATGGATGCATCATTTTGGGGCCTTGAGAAGCAAATATTTCCTTTATTTTGATAAAGGGGTCTTTGGAGCTAAAAAGAGCTTTTAATTAAAAGTGATGACTTTAAGTTGTGCACACATAATGAATTATTTTATATTGTTTGAAGAGAAATATGAAGGGATAAAGGAAATAATATTTTATTTCCCTCAAAAAGTTATAAAAAGAGGAGTTGGGCTCATTGTTTGGACATGCTTGGATTTGTATTGTTACTCTGCTGGATTGAACCCGCATGTTCTTCCATATTCCCTTGAGGACGAAAACCCTCTTGAGGTTGGGTGTGGTTTCACTACAGGAATCACCATTGTGCTGGACACAGAGATTGGTGCAAGCTCATACAGAGTTTGCCATGGAGTTTCATGGAGATGTCATATTTTATGAGTTTTTTGTTTGTATCTCAGTTAGAGTTAATTGTATTGAGTTTGATGCCATTTTGTATGCATTTTGGAGTTTGTTTGGTGTTCACCATTATATTCTCAAGCTGGTCGTACCTGCCATGGCCGTACTAGTCTGAAAGTGTTTTGTTTCATGGAAATAAATGTATCCAAGTTCTGAGTTCAAACTAATGGGAATGTCATTGTTAGATTATTCTTGTTTCATCAAATATATATTGCAGATGTTTTAAGGCTTTTTGGGTGATAAATGAGTATTTCGTACTTCTTCAGTCGTACAAGATGAGTATTGGGTCGATGCTCATTAGTGAGTGCAGCCTATATCTTTGATAAATCTAATGTTTGCAGAAGTTTTCTGGTGCTTAGGCTACTGTTTTGTGATAGCAAACAAAGACTTTATTTGAGTTTAAGATTTTACTTCAGCTGAGTCCGTACCATGTGCCGTATGACTTTGTTGAGGATCAGTTTCCTTGCAAAAAATAGAAGTTTGTTTGATGACTGTTGGTGTGCAATTCTCTGAGTTTACTGTGATTTGGTATGTGTTGTTGGATGGGATGCTTAGTGTATGGGATGATGGTTTCTTGAGTAGAGGGCAGCCGTACATGCTCATATTAGTCTGATTTTCTATGTCATTTCAATACAGCAGTGATCTTCAGCAAATTCTCATACAGTATAGTGATATTGCATGGTATAATTTCCTTACCTCAAGCACCTCAAGAATGGAATCTCCATATCTAATCTTGTCTTGATGAAATCATTGTAATTGCTCTCACTAAAATTTCCATTTATGCAACAACATTAATAACCCTTGGATGGTAGTACCGCCAGTGTGGAAAAATAATCTTTCTTTATTTGTTATCACCCACTAGAAAGTGGAATATTCTCACTGAACAAGTGGATGGCATTGTAATATTTTCTTTCTTGTTCTTACCGACTGGAAAGTGCTGAATTCCCACAGCTTGTGGATGCCCGCCATAGCAGATGAATTGTACTTTCTATTTGCATTATTGTAAGCCAAATCACTGTATGCTCTCACCTTGCCCATCCTGGGATCTGGGTGATCAGAAAGTGCGAGGTCTTTAGTTGGTTATGCATTTGATGCTAACACTGTCACATCCTTGTATGTCATTTTAAAAAAAAAATTGGGGGTAGTATCTTACAAAAGGTGTGGAGGTTCTATTCGGTTGCATTGTGCTAACCCTATTGAAAGATTGTATAAATTTGAAAAAAATTTGGGGTAGCTTATTACAGTCCTCCAGTAGAGATTCCTCTCAAAACAACCTTCCTACCATCAACATCAAATTCCAGCTCCATTGTTTGCAAGTTCAAACAGATTTCACGCAATGATTTCAGCCATTGGATGCCTAGGACAGCATCTGTATCACTGATACTTATCACATAGAAGTCATCCTTGACTTCATAGTTGCCAAATTGCATGGTGAGTTGAGGTATTCTCCTTGTGCATTAAAGAGTGAAGCCATCAGCCACAATAACTTTGAAACCTTCAAACTCTTCAGGTTTTAGCCCTCTTCGTGCCACAACTCCTTCATCTATAAGGTTATGTGATGCTCCTGTATCAATAAGAGCAACAATTCGGTGCCCACATAGAATACCACAGACCTTGAATAGATCATTCCATTGGTTCCCCGTGAGTTGTGCAGAAGACATCATGCTCCTTACTTGTTTCAGCCTCTTCTTACACTTCATCATCTTCATTTTCACTTGAATCATCTTGTTGGTTTGAATTTTCTGATTCTGATTCAACAGTCACATAGGCCTCCATTTGATGAGATTTCCCCTTTTCGTAGCATTTGTGACCAAGGGCCCAAGGTTCCTTGCATGTGAAGCACAACTTCTTCTTCCTGAGCTCATTTCTAAGCTCATCATCCATTCTTTGGGTGGATGGTTTGGGCTGATTCACCTCTTTTCGGAAATGCTTCTTGTCCTTTGTTGAAGGAAAAGACTTGGATTGAAATTTACTTTTAGGGGCAATAAATTCCATATTCCTAGCCTTTTTGATGGCTTCTTGTAATGACTTAGGCTCCAAAGCCTTCACCCAACCTCTCAACGGTTCCATCAACCCCTCAACAAAGAGGTATGTGAGTCTCCCTTCAGACACATCTGTCACCATCACATCTATTCTTTGAAAATCTAAAATGTAGGCATCCACCGTGTCTCTTTGCCTAACTTGGGCCAGCTCCTTGAAATGACTCTTGATCATGCTTGTCAAAGCGATCTATGAGTCTCTGAGTGAAGTTTTCATAGGATGTGATGAGGCTATGACCTTGAATGATCATGCCATGAGTCCACCAGTCATGAGCATCACCTTCAAGATGTACAGATGCAAACTTGATAGAATCTCCTTCCAACATTGGGTTTAAACACAAGTACTTGTCAAGTTTTTGCACCCATGACCTAGCAGTGCATTTTGATGACTTATCAAATGTAGGTATAGGCACGTTCCCAAGCTTTCTTTGAAGGTCTTGATTCTGGATCCTGGGCCTATTCCGGTACTTGATTTGCCAAAAGTCATGTAGTGACATAGCATTCTGGAACTCTTCACCCAAAGATAGCCACTCTTGTTGGTAATCAACAAAACTTTTAGCTACAAATTGTTGTCCTCCACCTTGGTTGTACTGCTATCCCAAGAAAACTGGCATCATAGGCCTAGTTGTAGAGGCCCGAGAGGCTCTTGTGTTATTGGTATGATTGCTAGCATCTCCATGGTTCTCATTGTTTCCCCTATTTTCAGGAGTCTCACCACCCATACTCTGATTCATCAATTGAGCCAACAATCTAGTCATCTGTTGATTACTCCTCACTAACTCTTGTTGTCCTCTAGCTAGATCATTCAGAATGTCCCTAGTACTAGGTTCTTGTGGGGGTCTGTCACCCATATTGTTCTCTTCTTCAGTCTCTGGATCAATCTGATACCTTCTTCTTCTATAGGTAATGAAATCAGGTTCTTCTGGATTCATCAAAAGCACGTGCAGAGAACTGATCTCAACACTGAATGCTCACAAGGAACAATGACCAACAGGCTGGCAGGAAGACCAACTCTGATACCACTGTAATAGGTTGCTCTGATTTTTTTGGGAAAACAGATGCAACACTAAATTTTAAGAACAATGATATCTTCCACACTTTTCTGATCACCCAGATCCCGATGTGGGCAAGGTGAGAGCATACAAGTGCTTTAGAGTTAACATTCAAATCATAAACCAACAGTAGAAACAATCTTCTGCTTATTCAATGGGCATCCACTCAATTGTGGGAATGAAGCATGAAAGTAAGCATCCACTTATGCAGTGGGCAACCACTTATTCAATGGGAGTACAAGAAAGTAAAAACCAGGTGCATCCACTTATTCAGCGGGAACCTGAGCCAAGAAGTACTTGGAAAGAAAGAGGCACATCGACTTATTTAGTGGGAAGCCATTACAAGAGTTCACATTAAGTGTAAGTATTACAATGATAAACCCCTGCAATGTTAGAGCACCAACTCTAATATAAACATGCATTCAGCTGTGGCAAATGGAGCATAGTATAACTCTACCAAATGAAGAGATTAGACATATAATAGACATCATAAAGACACCATTAAGTTGCCATTGTTATACCCATCAAGAGAGGTAAGTAATGAAGTGCTGGTTGCTAGTCTGGGATGCTACAGGTGTGGGCGCAGGACTGCAACAACCTCTATGACAGTCCAATATCATGCTCATAATAGCCTCCTCAATGCTTATTCCACCTTCAAACTTGCAGCCACACTCTATACCATGTTAGGTGCCACAAATAGCAATGATAGCAAGGCTCAAACTGTAGTGCTTTGGTCAGAATGTTCACACGTCCCAACAAGACCTGGTATGACCCACCAGGGAGTACGACCAGGTACAAGTCTCTTATTTCAGCAGCAAACAGACCACAGAAGATTGGAAAGAAGGTGCCCAGGAGTGCTTGGAATTACCAATGACAAAGATTTGCAAACAACTCAAACATCTTCCGGCAGTGATGTATGCATACTCCACAATGTATGACTTGTAGAGGAAGTACGACCAGCAAGGTACAACAGAAATCTCAAACAAAACCCAAACTTCAATCACCAAAAATCTATCAAAACCCCACACAATTCAAAACAAACTCTCAATCTAAAAGCTTATCAAAAAACATCAAACTCCATATTGGCTTTGTGCAATTCCTGATAGTGAAGTAGCCTCCTTCAGCTAGGGTAGATATCTCACTACCAAATCTGAACTTTTTCAAGAGAGTTTTCGTTCTCAAGAAGAAAGAAGATCTCACGGTTTCTGTTAACCTATTTTACCTTCGTAGAAAAATAGCCCATCTTGAAAATATTGAAAATCCTGTTGAAATTGTGTAAGTGCCTAGTATTTTTCAGTTTTTAGGGTGTTTTCCTTGCAAAAATCCCTAACATTCTCTAAGGAAGATCCTCAGGAAAACCCCAGAAAAACCCAAAAAAATTCAAGTCTTTTTTGCCTTAGTCGACAAAAGTTCAAGTTCGCAAGCTCACTGGTTCGCCGACAAAGGGAAGAAAACTCGTACAACAGTTCGCATTTTCTTAAGTGGAATAAGGAGTTACTCTAGGTGGGACCTATTTTATAATGTCATCTATTGTAGCCAACATTGAAGGAGAGGATTTGTCCATGAAGAATAGGTCCAAGCAAATTCCAATGATTATCATATTTGATCGATTGGCATTTGAGATGAAATTTCAAGAGGATCGATTGGTATTATGAGGTGGCGTTTCCATTGGTTCTTGTATCATGAGAAGAATCGATGCTAGAAAAGAATAAAGGCAATTTAAATAATATTTGTGCATTCAAAGGAGAGCCAATGGTTGGAGCATTCGCCAAGATATTCAAAAACAATTATTTTAAATGCAAATTTATTTTATTAAATGCTTGCATTTGGATAGATTGGTTTATTTAATGCATTTCATGAAGTGATTAGTGATTGGCTAAGGCAAGGGTTTTATTAAATGCAAATATTATCATTTAATGCATGCACATGAGGTAGTTGTGGATCGATGCAAGTATAGAGGAGTATTTTAAATGCAAGTTCATAAATTGAATGCCAAATATCTAGTCGGTTATGCCAAGGATCAAGATTTTAAATGCTTTGAAGGATATTAAATGATTGCATGCAAGTTGTTGGGAGACGCCAAGGCAAGTTGTGAGAATTGTAAATGTAATAGATGTATCTCATTTAAACAATTAAAGATTGTTTTAAATGAGTGTGTTTTAGATGTAACTCATTCAATATTGTTCAAGTTCATTGCTCATCATTGGTGGAATTCAAGCTACAATTCAAAATGCCAATGAAGAAGGACGTCTATGCTTGAGGAGTTAAATAGAGGATTTGAACATCAATTTGCAATATATATGATGCTATGGTATGTTTTCTTTCTTATTGTTTATGAATGAGAATTTCGATTTTCATTTTATTGGCAAGGTGATGACCCCTTGTTTATGTATGGAGATGACCCCATACTAGTTGTGAAGTGATTTCATACAGAATTCACTATTTGAGCTTAATATTGCAGGTTTAAGGAGCATTTGAAGTGAATTTGACATTATTATAACCTTTGGTCATTGTGGATGTCACACCAAGGTAGTTGATTTGGAGAGATCATCATTATATGAAGATTTAACATATATTTTTAGTTTTGATTTCTTATAATAGACAGTTGATAATGGTATTTCAAGGTTCTTATGCAAGCTTTGATTGAAGATATTGGCTTGGGAGCATTGTTGACACAAGATATTGCATCTAGGGTTCCATCGCTTGGCTTCAAGATGAGTTTTTGTCATTATTTTGATCTCTAAAAGATTTCCGGGCATATATACATTTTGTATCAGACATAACAACAGTCAATATGATGTAATCAATCCATTTTATGAGGCTGCAACAGTGATATTTGAAGTCTATTTCCATTGGACATTGATAGCTCTTTCATGTTTTAGGGTTATAAGGACATTTGGTGGCACTTGGTTGACATTTTTATAAGTTGTTCAAGTCTGATCTGATTATGACAGTGACTGATATATACAATCAGTTGCAAGCTTTTGATATCTTTTCATATTGAATCAATGATATATGTAATGGTGTTTCATGGTTACATGTATGTATGATTGTATTTGAATGTTTATGTGGATTTGTGCAAGAAATCTTATCTAAAAGTTGCAAAAATTTCAGTCATCCTAGAAAGGGATTTTACAGTGGTATAAGAACTTTAAAATTTCAGTCCAATATCCATTAGGGATGTTATAGAATCACCTTTAATTTTCAGTTTCGCCTTCTTCCCCTTTACACAACAGTGATTAGATTAAGTTTAGTCTTAGCACACTTTGAATTTCACATTTAGAAAAGGAACCAGCCTTTCTCTAGAGGTTTGATTTCCTTTGCAAGGTCCCACACCTAGAAATCACTCTAATGTTTCACTGGATTGTTGCAACACAACGCTTCAACACAGGGTGCAAATCCAAGTGACAACAGGTCCATTTCTGCAGCATAACAATATCTCATCAAGCATAAAGAACAAAATGAGCTCTTAGCATAACATTTTAGGAGTTTGCACAATAAAATGAATTATTAAATAGGAAAATATACTTCTCCACACAAACTCCAATATTTCACCACATTAGCTCACTTTTATGTGCCTAACTAAAAGAGTGACTTTTCCCCTACCATGTCCCCATTTCTGGAGTGATCACCTATGGAGGAGATTGTTGGCCTATTCACCATTGTCAAGGCTCATGGAGGAATAAAAAATATTATTTTTGCCAAGGAGAAAATTGACGCCTAGGGAGAAAAGGCAAAAATAATAAAATAATAATATTTTATTATTTTATGGGTTGGCGTCTAAGGTGGACTTGAAAATTGTTTATATTTTGTCTAATTGGATCGCCCAAAGGAAAAAGTATAAAAGGTCTTTGGCATCATTTTTGACATCTTGATCATTTGGTAAACTTTGCATTTTGAGTATTTGCTCTTGGTTGAAAGTGATTTTCAGTTTGTTCAAAGTGGTGTTCCCTTGAATTATTGTGGTTTGGAGATGATCCCAATCCACCATGAAAGGTGAATTCATATGGAGTTCATCATTGTGCTTAACCGGTGAATTTTGATGGTGTTATAACTTCAAACAACTATGGTTTGATAAGGATTTCATTTCCAGCTAGGGTTTGAAGGTTTCATTGGCATATTGAAGACTTGGATTGCATATTTGAGGCAGAATTTTGTAGTGATTTCATCCATTCATCAAACGACAAGCATTGGGAGACAAGCGATTGGCATTAGAAGAAAATTGTGTTTGGCATCAAAGATTTACAATCAGATTTCTCATATCAAACCTCTGAAAATTCATATCAGATTCAGATTGGTGGATGTTTGGGCATAGAATTTGGTCAAATTTGGCACATTGTTTTGCCATTTCAACCACCTACATTGCATCTCAGGTTGCAGAGTTGTTCTTTATAGAGGTATTCCGTTTTCATGGGTTGCCGCGTAGCATTGTGAGTGATAGGGACAACAGGTTCCTAAGTAATTTTTGGCAAGAGCTCTTTAGGTTGACAAGGACAGAGCTCACCCCCAGCACTAGCTACTATAATTTCTCCCATTTAGCCCATGTGATCAGTTGATGGAGATTAGCCTATCATTGGACTCCCGTAGGCTAATGATAGTGGTTAGGGGGTCTAATTGGGGTCTTACTATTTATAGTAAGTCAGGTTGGAGCGTCTTGCTATTTATAGCAGGGAAGTTGCAGAGGATCCTAGCACGAGATTGGTGGTGTCAAGTTACTCGAAGCATTATTTGTTGAAATATAAGTTAAATTAAATTTAATTTATATTAATTTTATAAGGGTAAAGTGACTTATGTTTTAAAATGACTTTCTTTTATTAAGTCAACTTAAAGTTGTGTTACTAGGAGATTGGTGCCCTATGGTGATGTGGGGACATGAAATAATAAAATAAAATAATAAAATACTCCCCTTCTTGGGTGTTGGGATGAGGAGAAATAAAAGAGCAAAATGAAGTTCATTTGCATATGCTTGGATTATTGATTTTACTCTCTTGTTTTGATATTCTCGTGCATCGCTTTGGAGCTTGGCTTCAAGGGTTTGAGATTGAGTTGCAGAGACGAAAACCTTTGCAAGGACACCTTCTTCGTGTGTGAAAGACTACATTAGGAAGGAAGATTGGAGGCTTCACTTCAGGAGTTTCATTTGGGCTTTTGAATGATTCATTTTGGCGAAGTTTGGAGCAAGAAATGAATATATTTTGTGGAGAAATTATGTACAGCTGTTAACTAAGTTACAACGGGCAGATTTGAAGGATTTAAACAGAGTTTATTACTGTTGCTGCCTTTGCTACACAGGTCGTACCTTCCATACTGTTGGCCATACATCCCAACCATGGCCGTACACTTTGTAGCAGCTGTTTTGGTGGTATTTTGAAGTCATTTCATCTTGTATTGCGGTGTAGAGATTGGAAACTTTTCTACAGTTGAAACAACAGTATATTGGCAAGGTTTAAGAGCATTTTTTGATTAGTTTTGAGGCTATCATTCATCGCAGCAAGGCCGTACCACAATAGACTAGACGTGGGTACTTTTGGTATTGATTTCACTCCATTTTGGTGGCATCTAACTCCATATTTGGCGTTTGGGGCTATTCTTGCTGCTGCAACATTGTATGGCTGAAGAACTTCCACTGTATGTGTTTCCTGGTGATTTTCTATTGTACTGTAAGCTGACCCAAGTACAACAATAAAACGAAGTTGAAGATTTTCATCTGGGTATGTCACTGTAATTCATATTTTGCTATAATACAGTCTGGGTCTTCATTAGTTTGTTCATAGCTATTTTAGTTTTTCTGGGTATTGGTTATATGCTCTTTATTCTATGTTTCAATGCAAAAAACAAAACACGCAAAAACAATTATAAAACCCTAAACCCATCAACAAGCAGAAAACAAAAAATTGATACCGAAACCCTAGCCGGAACAGTGTATGCTACAGTGGTATCAGAGCAGTGTATCTTGCCATCTTGTGAGGTTAAACAAGACATGCAAAAGATGAATTGAGACATGCTATCTATTCAACCTTTAACTCACCATTATAACTTAAGAAGAAATAGGTCACAACCAGAAATCCAGATACCGGAGATAGAACCAGAAACCAAAGTACCACAGATAGATCCCTTTTCAGGTGAGGTTGAGGTGCCGGTTGAGGGGATGGGTGACAGAGAGAATGAAGAACAAAGTTTGCGAGATATTCTGAACTCGTTGGCTAGGGGACAACTAGCTATAGAGAGAACAATGCGAGATTCACAAACAAAATTCGATTAGATTCTTACCCAGTTGATACCTCGTGATGCTAGAAATAACAGGGACAATAACAACAATAACAATAATGGAAGGAACAGGAATAACTTTGGGGATAGGAACAGAGCTAATAATGGAGGTGATAGGCACAATGGTGACAGGAACAATGGAGATAGGCACAGAGATAGGGATGATGAGGGTGAAGCGTCAGTCACTAATAGGAGAGCTTCCCAGTTGACAACGGGTGACAGACCTGATATAGCTGTATTTACACCCAGGAACAATGTTCCTAAACAGGAGGCTACATAACTTGAGTTTCAGGATGAGATTCTGAGAGACTGGTGGGCATTTAGTGAAGAGTTTAGAGATGAGATGAATTTTGGAGAATACTTTGATCTCAGGATGAAACAAAGACCCCGCAGGGGAAACAGACAGTAGAAGTGGGTCAGTAGGCTCCAAGCCTATGATTTTGACATTGAATATGTCAAGGGTAAGAAAAACGTGGTTGCTGATGCACTGTCTAGACGACCTCACTTGTGTTTGTTTGGGGAGATATCTGCTGATTGGAGGGAGACAATCTCAGCAGAGTATGCTAAGGACTCTTGGGCAGTAGGAGTCATTAAGGGCACTATATAGGATGACAGGTACACCATAGTGAATGATTTGATTGTATACAAGGACATAATATTTCTAGTGTCTAACTCCCAGTTTAAGAATAAGGTTCTGAGGACTTTCCATGATGTACCAATGGCTGGCCATCCCGGGTTTTTCAAAACATATAGGCATGTTCAGGAGAGATTCACATGGAAAGGACTTAAGAATGAAGTCCTTAAGTATGTTCATGAATGTCCCATGTGTCAGCAAAACAAGAATGAACATACTTATCCTACAGGTTTGTTACAGCCACTGCCTATTCCCAGTCAAAAATGGGAATACATCTCCATGGATTTTATCACAGGGTTGCCTAAGGTTCAGGGGAAGGATTGCATATATGTGGTGGTTGACAGACTAACCAAATTTGCACACTTCTTCGCCATTTTAGCGACATACACAGCTATACAGGTGGCTGATTTATTCTTCTGGGAGATATTCAGACTTCACGGGATACCCAAGAGGATAGTGAGTGATAGGGACAACAAGTTCTTGAGTTTGTTTTGGCAGGAGTTGTTCAGATTGTGTGGCACTGAACTAACTCCCAGCACCAGTTACCACTCACAGACTGACGGCCAGACGGAGATAGTAAACAAATGGGTGGAAGGGTATCTTCGAAATTATGTATCGGGGCAACAAAAAGCATGGATCAGATGGTTGCACCTGGGGGAGTATTGTTACAATATGACCTATCACATGTCGATCAAGATGACTCCATTCAGGGCTTTGTATGTGTTAGCGTTTAATTTCGCACCTTTCGGTGATAAAGAAAAACGGATAGCGTGTACAGTAGGACTGTTCTTCAAATTAGGAGGGGAAGCTCCCTCAACAAGAAAATTAAAAAGACGTTTACAAAATAACCTATCTTTTTGGTTTCTCAGGGCACGAGCACAAGGCAATAAAGCTCTTCTGCAAGGCTATAAGATTTTCTAAAGCTTTCCAGAAGAAAATAACTAACTTTATCTTAAAACAATTCCGATTCCTTTAAGTAAATTTAGAGCATAAAGAAATTGAAGGAACAACTTGGAGATTTTCAATACAAAAGAACAAATACAACTCAACAACAATTGCTCATGCACAAAGTCATGAACAATTTACACAACTCTTGACAACAAGATAGATCTCCGAAACCATGATGCATATTCTCATTAATCAAAAGGCAAGAAACAATAACATTGCTTGAACAATAAAATGCGAGCAAAAATTAGTCTCAGCATTTACCATTGATTAAATTAAAGTGTGTAGAATACACTTATTTATACCTAAAAAGCAAAGGTGCAAAGAAATAAAAGGAAGAGTTAACTAACACTCTTCACTCTAGATCTAATTGTTGCATGGGAAGCATGCAAGCTTATTAGTAATTAAAACTAAAAGTATCTTGTCATGCAATTCAATTAACTGAACTTGCATGTTATTACACAATGAGTTCCAACTCAAAGAAAAATTGCATGATTTCTAAAAGTAAAATCTAAAAATGAATTTAACTTTAGATAACAAAGACAGTTCTCAAAATAGAAGCTGCTTTGGAAATCTCTCCTGCTGCCAAAAATAAATCCCTTCTGCAAAATATGAAAAATAGGCTAAGTCTGAGAATTGAGATTTCTCTCAAATTCCTCAACTTTGGCTTCATCTGGTATGATCATGGACTCAAGGTGAACTGTCCTCATTTGCAGGTCTATGGTAGCATCCTTTGTGATTTTCTCAAACACTTCAAAGTCTTTTTCAGCCTTGGCGCACCTTGATGCAATATCAACCAGGGGGTACATTTTGTTTAAGTGGGGATCACCACCAAACCTTCCGCGGATCAGCTGTATGAACTCCTCCTGCAAATTGTGAACAAGGCAATTCACGCCTTCATCGCTGAAATACTTACAAGGAATGTTTTGGACAAAATCAATGGCATATCTTTCGATGCCCAGAAACTTTTCTTTCCATGTAGTCAACTCCATGGCTACGTCCTTTGAGGTGAAACTTGTCACAAGTCTGTTTCTTTGACCTTGGAATATTCATGTTTGAGCAAGGATTTGGCCTCAATGATGACTGATGAATATTGCATGATGACTTGGAGGGGTCTTATTCTGATTTTAAAAATGACCAATTTGGACTTTTGTGTATCCGCTGCCCAAGAAAAACAAATTTTCTTTTTGTTGTCCAAATTTTAAAATTTTTGCCCTTGGAAAATGAAAATTTGGAGTTGCACCCTCAAAGATTTTACAGATCTGAGCTCAAACTGGTCCAAAATGATGGAAAATGCCTTTTGCCGAGGTGGGTATGTGCCGGAAATGAGAAATTTTGGACAAATAAGCCTAAAAAATCAACTTTATCTTGGCTGTAGGTGGTGATTTTGCCTTCGAAAAATCATGACCAGTGGTGAAAATCCTTGAAAAATATCAAAAATGGCTTCCGGGGTTTGGGCGCTGCTTTAGGAACATGAAAACGGACTCTGTGAAGGACAAGAATGAAGAAGAAGAGGTTTAGAAGTGATCAAATTGCCCTCTTTACACTCTGCTGATCCGAAAAAAATTTCAAAAAGCTTGAAAAACTCTCAACAATGGCTGCCAAGGCAAAGAAATGGCCTTCCTGTGAACAAATATGCCTTGAAGTGTGATAGAAAGGTGTAGAATGATGCAAGAATGAGTAAACTTTGCCCTGTATGTGAAGATCAACTCCGCAATGCCTTTGAATCCACCTTATGCAAGATTTTATTCTTCCATTAATGGCCACCATGTGTGAAGTGCAGCTCCAATACCTTTCTCTTGCATTGAAAGTGATAATAACTATGCCAAATATCTCCCTTATGGTGGACGCCCTCCTCCTAGGGTTTCATTCTTCTACTTGGCCTTGCTCTGCCTCTCCAACCTTGCAAAAATAATGAATGAAATGAGAAGGATGAAGAGGTATATTTATAGGCTCGTACTTTCTCTCTCCTGGCGCCAATCCTCCCTCTCCTCAACGCCAATCCCTATGCAAACAAGACACCTCTAAAAGGAGTGCAAATGATGTAATTTAGGCACCTTTTGCTTGAGCTGGATAGGCGTGGGATTTAGTGTATTTGAGCGCCAATTACCAAAAGACCAAAAGGTGTGAGAATTTGGGAGTTTGGGCACCTTTCTAGAGGGAGAAAATAAGCGTGGAATATGACCAATTTAGGCGCCTATGGGAGGTGAAGCAAAGGCGTGGAAAATAGACAAAAAGAGCGCCTTTTTGATGCATGCAAAAAGTCGTGGGTTTTAGCCAATTTAGGCGCCTTTGGGAATGCCTGAAAAAAAGAGTGGGATATGGGTGTTTTGAGCGCCTTTCTTAGACAAATAGAAAGCGTGCTTTTTGGTGTATTTGAGCACCTTTTTGGAGTGCACAAAAGACGTGGGTTTTGGCTAGATTGGGCACCTTTTGAAGTTTGATTTTGAGTGTCTTGGTGGAAGTATATTTCAAAATATATATACTTTAAATATTTTGAAATATACTTTCAAGATGTTTGAGATAGGTCTCAGATCCATGGGATTTAACATGCAGATTCTAGATTTTTGAGGATCCACCAGATTTCAGACTTAGACAGATTTCAGGATCTCAGAACATCAGGTTTCAGGACACTAGACTTAGCCAATTTCAGGGTTCACTTTATGATTCTTGACCTTGAAAAACTTTGAACTTTGCCTTGGCCATTTTGACGGAGGCTGCCTGGATCACTGTCATTTGCCTCTGCCTCTGGAGCTTATTTTTGCTGTAACTTCTTCATCTGATGACGGAATGTTTTGAAGTTTGGAAATCAGGCTCATATGATCCGAAGCTCTCATTGAAGCCTCTTGTCCATGAATTATACTCCAACATGGAGCACATTTTAGCCAGAAACGTCCAAAAATGCCTTAGAAATTTTTTTGAAAATTTTCAAATTTTCAAAATTTTCAAAATTGAATTTTGATTTGCCAGATGTATTTGCATTGCTTCCCTTAGTTCCTTTATGTCATTTTGTCCTTCAATTCATCACTTTGCCCTCCTCTTTTAGATGTTCGTTCACTACTCCGAGCCTGATTGGCTTGTCAGAATCTCCCTCCATTTGAGCCTTGGATCGCCATCTTTTGATGTCTTGTACCTGCAGGGTTAGCGCAGTAATGACAAGGCTACATGGTGTTGGGGAGGTGTGTTTGGGCACATATACGAAAAATTTTGTATGGGTACAACAGTATGGGTATGATGCCCCATGCTTTACAGATTTATTACTTGGTGAGAATCGAGTGCCGAAGGCAAAGGACTTATTGCAGGAGAGTCAAGATATAATGAAAGAACTCAAGGAGAACATGCAGCAGGCACAGAATCAACAAAAGCTCTATGTTGATCAACGCTGAGTAGAGAGGAGGTTTGAGGTTGGAGACATGGTGTACTTAAGGCTCCAACCCTACAGGCAGTCCACTCTAAAAAGGAGTGGAGCAGAGAAATTAAAACCCAGGTTCTATGGTCCATTCAGAGTAGCCAGGAAAGTAGGGGAAGTGGCATATGAGTTTGAGCTACCAGCAGACAGCCGAGTACATAATGTGTTCCATGTTTCGAGGCTCAAAAAGGCCCTTGGCCACAATGTGATTCCTTCAGCCAAGCTTCCACCATTGGATGAGGAGGGAAAGCTAATTTTGGTTCCAGAGGTTATCATAGATACTTGGGAGAGGACTCTGAGGAAACGTATCATCAGGGAGTACCGGGTAAAATGGAAGAACTTGCTAGTTGAGGATGCGACATGGGAGAATGACAGATGAGTTGAGATTGTTTGAGGACAAGCAATCTTGGGGAGGCTGGACTGTAATGTCCCCCATTTAGCTCATGTGATCAGTTGATGGAGATTAGCCTATCATTGGACTCCGGTAGGTTAATGACAGTGGTTAGGGGGTCTAATTAGGGACTTACTATTTATAGTAAGTCAAGTTTGAGTGTCTTGCTATTTATAGCAGGGTAGTTGTAGAGGATCCTAACACAAGATTGGTGGTGTCGAGTTACCGAAGCATTATTTGTCAAAATATAAGTTAAATTAAAGATTTAACTTATATTAATTTTATAAGGGTAAAGTGACTTATGTTTTAAAATGACTTTATTTTATTAAATCACAACTTAAAGTTGTTTTACTAGGAGATTGGTGCCCTATGGTGATGTGGGGACTAGAAATAATAAAATAAAATAATAAAATATTCCCCTTCTTGGGCGTTGGAACAAGAGGAGAAATCAAAGAGCAAAATGAAGTTCATTTGCATATGCTTGGATTATTGATTTTACTATCTTGTTTGATATTCTTGTGCATTGCTTTGGAGCTTGGCTTCAAGGGTTTGGAGATTGACTTGCTGAGATGAAAATCTCTTTAAGGACACCTTCTTCGTGTGTGAAAGACCACATTAGGAAGGAAGATTGGAGGCTTGACTTTAGGAGCTTCATTTAGGCTTTCGAATGATTCATTTTGACGGAGTTTGGAGAAAGAAATGAATATATTTTGTGGAGAAATTATGTGCAGCTGTTAACTGAGTTACAAGGGGCAGATTTGAAGGATTTAAACAAAGTTTATTGTTGTTGTTGCCTTTTCTACACAGGTCGTACCTTCCATACTGTTGGCTGTACATCCCAGCCATGGCCATACACTTTGTAGCAGCTGTTTTGGTGGTATTTTGAAGTCATTTCATCTTGTATTGGGGCGTAGAGATTGGAAACCTTTCTGCAGTTGAAACAACAGTATATTGGTAGGGTTTAAGAGCATTTTCTGATTAGTTTTGAGGCTGCCATTCATCACAGCAAGGCCGTACCACAATAGACTAGACGTGGGTACTTCTGGTATTGATTTCACTCCATTTTGGTGGCATCTAACTCCATATTTGGCGTTTGGGACTATTCTTGTTGTTGCTGCATTGTATGGGTGAAGAACTTCCACTGTATGTGTTTCCTGGTGATTTTCTATTACACTGTAAGCAGACCTAGTACGACAATAAAATGAAGTTGAAGATTTTCATCTGGGTATGTGACTGTAATTCATATTTTGCTATAATTACAATCTGGGTCTTCATTAGTTTGTTCATATCTATCTTAGTTTTTTTGGGTATTGGTTATATGCTCTTTATTCTATGTTTCAATGCAAAAAACAAAACATACAAAAACAATTATAAAACCCTAAACCCATTAGCAAGCAGAAAACAAAAATTGATACCGAAACCCTAGTCAGAACAGTGTATGCTACAGCTACCACCCATAGACAGATGGCCAGACAGAGATAGTTAATAAATGGGTGGAAGGATACCTCCAAAATTATGTGGCAGGGCAACAAAAGGCATGGATAAAGTGGCTTCACATGGGTGAATATTGTTATAACACTACTTATCACATGTCCATTCAGATGCCACTGTTTATGGCACTATATGGGTACGATGCACCGAGCTTTGTGGATTTGTTGTTTGGTGATAGTAGAGTGCCAAAGGCCAAAGATCTTCTGCAGGAGAGTCAGGATATCATGAGGTCTTTGAAGGAAAACATTCAGAAGGATCATAATCAACAAAAGCAGTATGCAGATCAACATAGGACTGAGCGCTCATTCGAAGTTGGTGACATGGTGTATTTGATGCTGCAGCCCTACAGGCAATCCACTCTCAAGAAGAGTGGAGCAGAGAAGCTTAAGCCACACTACTATGGACCGTTCGGAATCTCCAAGAAAGTTGGGGAAGTGGCTTACAAGTTGGAGTTGCCGGCAGGTAGCAGGGTACATAATGTGTTTCATGTATCTCGCCTCAAGAAGGCGCTTGGGCACAATGTGACACCTTTTGCAGAGTTGCCTCCTCTTGATGAAGAGGGGAAGTTGATTTTAGTACTCGAGGCTATTATTGATATCAGAGAACGTACCTTGCGGAGGATCATCAGAGAGTATCTGGTGAAATGGAAAAACCTGCCAGTTGAGGATGCTACTTGGGAGAGCGAGCAGATTTTATCGCATCCTGATCTGAGATTGCTTGAGGCAAGCAATCTTAGGGAGGGCTGACTGTAATGTCCCCTTTCTCTTTACAGTGTTAGTCTATCATTGGGTTCTCGTAGACTGACAATTTGGTTAGGGAACCATTGTTGCTTTGGCTTTGGATGGGTTAATTAGTTGTCTGGAGGCTGATTTTGGGTTCAGTTGGCGTGATTGACATTTTCTGTGATGGGTTAGGTGTTTTGGTCGGATATGCTATTTTAAGTAAGTCAAGAAATAGTGTCGTTTCGGGATTCTCAATTGTGGAATGGATTCATCTTGACGAGACCTTTCCGGTGAGCTATAGAACTCTGGATTCCGAGTTCATTTCAGCATTTATTTTAAAGTCCGAAGGATATTAATATTTATTTGTCGGGGACTTTATAAATATTAAAGCAAGTGACATATATTGAAGTTATATTTTAAAAGGTCACTTAGAGGGACTTGGGCGCCCATCTCTAGGGAAAGATAAAGTGTTTTAAAAATGAAATATTCCCTCTCAGGGCAACGCCCCTATTGGAGAACAAATAAAAGAGGAAAAAGTGAGTTTCATCCTTATGCTTGGATATTGAAAATTGCTTCTTTGCTCTGCTAGGGTTTTGTGTGAGGTTTTGAAGGATTGAATCCATAAGGTTGATTGGGAACAAAAACTCCCTTTGGTAACAACATTCTATAGATGTGCAATACCATCCAAAGGTGCTTTTGAGGCGGATGCATCTAGTATTCGCAGTTGTGCTTCAATGGAGTTCAAGTTGTTGAGGATTTGAGGGTTTACATGATATTATCTTGCAGATTTTGATGTTATTCGTATGCAGATTTGGAGAACAGATTGTAGTGCATATTTGCGCTGAGGTATAGAGAGTTTTTGGATTGTATTTATTCCCTCTTGTTGGCCGTACATTCCCAGCTTGGCCGTATGTTAGTATGGAGGACTAATGGAGGGTTTGTGGCTGTTTTGATTGTCAGTATTGGTCACCATTAATGAGCAGCAGTTGCAGATCAGAAAGGAGATGAAATGAAGGGTTTTGTGCTTTTTATGTGTTGATATACATCACAAGCTAAGCCGTACCTCTCTAGGAAGGACGTTGGTCATCTTGGAGCTGCTTTCTCATTCCTTTCATGACTTCTATCTTCTCCAATATTGGCATTTAAGGCCTTACAATATCTGAAAACATTTGTATTGCATTTACTCTATCATTTGGAGTGATTTGGAGGGATTCTACACTACCCACTTGTTGGACCCGCTTCAGCACATGTACGAAGTTGCAAATTTTCATATGGGTATGTGATAGTAATTCTTTATATGGCATTTTATATTATGGGTATTTAATATTTTGCTCATATCTCTTGTATCTTTTTTGGGTTTTCAATATATGCTCCATATTGTATTGTTCCAACTTCTGGCAAACACATCTCAAGAAAACTAAAACCCCTTCTGCATCTTCTGTCTAGTCTGAAAGAACACATAAAATAATAAAAATAACACTATTAAGATCTTAAAAAGAACCAACAGGTATGACACATTACACAATCAATCAATCATTCTCAACTCTTTTTTTAATGAAGTGACATCTTCAGGCTCCTCATCAAATGAAGGACTTGCAAAACACATCTAATTTAGCAACATTTTTGTCTTCTTCAAAGCTCGGCTCAGCTTTACAAATTTCTATAGTCTTCCGCAAATCAGCTAGCTCCTCTTGATTTGTGTTCCTTTCTTCATCATAAAGAGGCTCAAATCCATTTATTTCAGCTATCAGGTCTTCACTTTCTCCTTCTTTTCCTACCATATAACCTTTCAATTTTCCCTCACACTGATAAGCAACCATTTCAGCTAGCACATTAGCAGCTGATACATAATCTTGATCTTCCTTTCTCAAGTTGTTCAACAAGGCTTCTATAAGAGGCTGGGAAAAATCATCTCCGTCATTAATCAACAATGTCATGATACTTTGCATGGCTAGCATAATACTCATATCATGATCCTTTCGAATTTCGGCAAAGAATAGGCCAACCATTTGAAGTAATAGGCTTTCACACCTATAGTCCAGCATCAACACACAAGCTTGTAGCTTGGCCACAGTTTGTAAGATTTTCACCTTCTTATCAAAAGAAGGGCTCTTGATGTCACATAAACCTCGAAAGCTTTCCACAAGCAATTGTAATATCTCTTTCATCTTTCCATCATCATAAGGAGACTCAGGAGCTGATATTCTCATGACTTCACTGATGCATGTGATAACCGCCAATCTTACATTCTTATCTGAATGCTTCAACAACTCAGGCTTACACAACAAAGGCTTTGAAGGGATCAAAGCCACCAGCATTACCTCCGTTGATGACTGAGGAACTTTGGCCAAACATTTCTCAACTTCTTCCAAGGTGCTGAGAGGACTCTCTTCTGACCCTAGCATAGATTTTAGCTTCCACCCTGCAACAAAGAGTCTCTCACATAGTTCAACCTCTATGAGAGATGCCATGATATCACATTCACTAATCAAAATCTTTCAACTACTACACACTGAACACACATGCAAGTGCTGATCACCCACATGCAAAGCTGAAAATTTGTTCCACACATGAAGATCTGCAAAAATTGAGTAGCAACCCAAATAGGCTAGCAAGATCACCAACTCTGATACCACTGTAACAAGCTACCCCGAATTTTTTTTGAAATTTAAACAAAGATATCACAATGTTAGCACAATATTGCATGAACCAACTAGAATACCTCCACACTTTCGGATCACCAAGTCCCCAAGATGGGCGAGGTGAGAGAATATAGTGTTTTGGCTTACAATCAAAATACTTTCCATATGAAAATAAATACAATCATCTGCCATATAGTAGGCATCCACTTATCCAGTTGGAATTTGCCACTTATTAAGTGGGTGAAAGAATATGAAAGATAAGCACTACAAATTTCTCCACACTGGCGGTTGAACCATCTAGGGGTTATGAGTGTCTGCAACTTAAATATATAATGATTAGAATGTAATACATATAGTGCAACACAACTCAGAAAAATATACCAAATCATCAACACAGCTCTCTAGAAAGATAAGGCAACTTGGAAATCATCCTGCACAAGCAATAGCATCAACAAATTCATGATAATATCTGCCCCATTTGTAGGTTTGTTGTAAAGACCCTACTACAAATGACTGAAATATTTTCTCAAATTTTAGATAAGATTTCTTGCACAAATCAAAGTATTAACACATATCAACATATATGAAAACCATCAAACTCCTTGCATCTCCATTGATTAGAAATGAAATGACATCAAATAACATACTGCTGTCATGAAATTTGAGTCGCTGTATCAGTCGTATTAGACTTGATAACATCATGAAAATAACATCCAAATATCCTCCAAACCCTAGAATATCAAACACTATCAATAGAAAATGATCAGTGAGACCATGTCACTGTGGCAGCCTTATATGAGAGCAAACAATGGACTGATAACAATATATCTGCTGCTGCTATGATTGATATAAAATATACAAATGCTCAGAAATGTTGAAGAAGCCAATTATATGTCAAAATACTCCTTAGCTAAGCGATTGGCTCCTCGATGCAATATTCAGCCTCTATGATGTTCCAAAGGCCTTCAACTCTCAAGATCTTCAATCAAACCATGCACATGAACCCTAAAATGAAATAACCAACTGGCTGTCACAAAAATCAGAACTTAAATTGATAGCAAACCCTCGCAAAATGATGCTTTTTGTCAAATCGTCTACCTTGGCTTATCTCCACAATGACCAAGGGTTTCAAAGATAACAAACTCACTCCAAATACTTCTCAATAACCTACAAATTCAAGCCCTAATGGTGAAATCTGAATGATAACACCTCACACGTGGATACGAGGTCATCACCATATCAAACAAGGGGTCATCTCCTTGCAAATAAACTAAAAATCGGAATTCTCAGTTAAAACAAAAGTAATAGAAAACATACCAAATCATCAATAGTTATCAATTGGAGTAGGAAGGCTCTATTTATGCTTCTCCTTGTTGGACATCCATCCTCTTTGGCAATTTTGATAACAATTTGAAATCCACCAATACAATTGCTCCCATTTTACAATTTTTAATGCTTTGTATCCATAGAGCAATCATTTAAAAATCACTCTTGATTTTATTAAATGCATTTCATCTTGAAAATCCATTTTTTCATAAGATCGACCCTCCATGACAAATTGAACACCTTCCTCTAGGGCGACGGCTAGATAAGGCACTTGTTAATCATTTAAAATTATCATTTTGCATTTAAAATAATATCTCTTTCATAATTGGCTGAACCTCCTAGCTGGGAGTACATCTTGGCTTGGGCGTTTGGCATTTTAAATTATTATTTTTGCATTAAAATTCCTCTTCTTCCTTGTGCGCCGATCCCTTGCATCCATTGGCACTTTTATTAATGTGAACACATCTCAAATTATGCATCAATCCTTCCTAATGGCTCATGATCCAATGCAATTTACTTAACTTCATTGGCGAATCTTCTTGTCCATACGATGGCACATGATCCCATGTTTTTTTGACTCCCATTGTGTACATTTTTATTCTAACTTCCATCATGTACATTTTTATGACACATTGTGTACACTTTTACTCCAACCTCCACCATGTACACTTTTATGACACATGATCCAAGGAATTATCATCTCCGTGTACATTTTTATCCTTCGGCGAATTCACCATAGGTGTTGACACCTTCAATGCAAACTTCCAATGGTAGCACATAGCTTGGACCTATTTCCCTTGGGTGGATGACATGAAGACCCATCGATTGCACAAACCACTATGAAAACTCCACAAAATAGATTAGAGGAAAATGTAATTAAAGATTTCATTTTCCCTTTTATTCCATAATCTATCAAATCAAATCAAATGATTGAAAATACAATTTCAATATTGCATTTTCCAAACAACCCAATGAAATACTAGTTGAGCTAACATTCTGGTTCTCCATGTATAGAAACAAGCTCAAACTAGAAAACATAACTTAGCTCAAAATGGGGACATTACATTTGCAAAGAGGACTGCTGATAGAATGTAAATTCCAAAAATCAGAGAGTTCCCTTGCTGTACAGATGGCCCAGCAGGGGTCTTGGACCATGAAACATGCTCAAAATAAAGTCTAAAAACAGTCTTTAAAGCTGCAGCACCTCCAATTTCATACAGGAATCATGAAGTATCACCTTCCCACACAAGGAGAATAGTACCAATTTACCAAAAACCCTCAAAATTGGGAACCACCCTCAAATCTAATTCTCATAACTTTATCTAATGCATAGACTATGTTGTTGTATCAGTCAAGTGCTGATTGGACTTTCCTTCTGCTATTCATCACCTTTGGCAAGAGTATACTCTTCTTTACACACAGATTTCTCTTTAAACCCACTCTAAAGACCATACTCCCACATCATTTATCCCATGCGATCTTCTTAGCAACACATTAAACTTGGTTTGATTCATGCGACCAGGATCAAGAAGTCCACGCATGCTACAAGAGTATGGCTGCTATTTGTACAACAGACTTTTCCATGGAGTTTCAAAACAACATCAAATACTATGGTAACTGTCTATTTATGAAGCTTCTTCTCTGTATGAGAATGCAATCCTCAACCCCAGGCGTTGCATTTGACTTCTACACCATTCAAACTTAATCCAAGTGATGGTATGACGAATTTGGAAGGATTAATCTGCATCAAAGGAATCTGCAATACAAAGGAGGGACGTCAAATCTGATTAAGACCCAGCAAACTTCATTACAATCCACCATCCATGGCACACCACAGCAACCTTATTCAACTTAGCTCAGGTACGACCTGAACTGGTACGGCCAACCCTGAGGAAGCTTCAAAACTTAACCAACTCCAAAAACATAACATTAACATCACCAAAAATACTAGAGCTAGAATATCAAAATCTTATTCAGACACTCATCAAATCAAATGCCACAAATCTATGAAAGCACAATGTGATTCTTGTTTGAAACCACCATTACCAGCTAAGGTGGATTTGTCACCACCAAAACTGATCATCTTCGAGAGGGTTTTTCGTCCTCAAGAAGGAAAATGGAAGAATGTAATTTTCCATTTATGGCGCATTGATTATTGTGAGCATTTTGGCTTGTTCTTAGTCTCTTAGTAGCTATCCGACTTTGTTGGGAGAACTCCAATGTTCTTAGAGTGGCCACAAATCAGTTTACAGAGCAATTGGTTATGGCTTTGAGCTCAGATGGTGTTCAGGATTGCAGTGATGCTTTCTGATATTTGATCGGGTACCTGGTTTGCTCTCCAAGATTCTTGGAGAAGCCGTCTATTTTTAGAAAGTCATTTGGAAGGCATCATTCATCTTCCCAAACATCATGGAGTATGTTGGTATGCTTAATTTTGCAGTTTGGTGATATTTGGGATTTTTCGTAAAATTAGTTGATTTAATGAACTAAACAATTAATTATTGCACTTAGGATAAAAAGGTTGGGAAACGTTGATTTAACACTTAAGTGTTATAGCTTGTTGGAAAGGGGATGCATCATATTGGGGCCTTGCGAATCAAATATTTCCTTTATTTTGATAAAAGGGGTCTTTGGAGCTAAAAGGAGCTTTTAATTAAAAACGTGACTTTAAGTTGTGCTCACATAATGAATTATTTTTATATTGTTTGAGGAGAAATATGAAGGGATAAAGGAAATAATATTTTATTTCCCTCAAAAAGTTATAAAGGAAGGTGCTGGGCTCATTGTTGGGGATGCTTTGGATTTGTATTGTTACTCTGCTGGATTGAACCTGCGTGTTCTTCCATATTCTCTTGAAGACGAAAACCCTCTTGTAGAATGCTCTTGAGGACGAAAACCCTCTTGAGGTTGGGTGTGGTTTCACTACAGGAATCACCATTGGGCTGAGAAGACTTGAAGATTTCATTGAAGTATTTGTTATGCTAACCAGTTTATTATTTTGGTGATGGGATTGAATGTTATTTTGGTGCGATTTGTGATTATTTTGGTTTGCTAAGAGTTTGATTAGTGTTTAGCAGAGCTGGGCACACCAGTCCGTACCATTTCATGGAAGTTAGTTGATGTTTAAAGGTTCCTTTGGATTGCCGTACCTGCTGGTCTTATTTCTGGGTCGTACCAGCTAGGGAATGCAACTTATATTTTAAGTTTTGACTGCTATTCATCAAGTTTAGATATTGGAAAATCTTTTGCTAGTTTGGGCACCAACTTTCATGGTATTTTTGGGTTTCATTGCTGCTGATAACATCTGTTGTTGATATCATCTACCTGTACCAGGCTGTACGATTACATGGGAATGATGGAAGTTTGCATAGTAATGTATATTTTCATGTGAAGTGTTTTTGAGCTGTGATTACCTCATTCTATCAATCATTTCTGAGCAGTTTTAGGGAGTATGTGTTGATATTTTGGAGCAGCTGGGAGAGTTTTACTTTGCTGGTCCGTACCAATCAGAAAACTGGGCATATGCATGCAGGGAAACTCGCCTAATCTGAGCAGAAATAATCATGCATTGATGATGTCTAGGAGCTAAGTTGCCGGTTCGGTTCGTGGATTCGGCCAAAAAAATTTTGGGGATTGGGTTCGGTTCGTTCATATATATATATATATATAATAACATTATTATATTATATTATAACATTTCTATTATTAATATAAATATAATATTATAATATATATTATAACATTATTATATTATATTACAACATTTCTATTATTAATATAAATATAATATTATAATATATTTATATTATTATAATATTTATATATTAATATTTATATTAATTTAAATGTTATAATATTTATATTATTAAATAGATACATCATTTTCAACCCAAACTAATAACTTGACCAAAAATATTTTCATACATCAAGGAGTTTCAATAAAGAAATTTTTAAATATTAATATATAACATTAATATTAAATATTATAATATTAATATTAATTTAAATATTATAATATAACATTAATATTAATAAATTATTGAATTATTCCCAAAATTATTAATAAATATTAATAAGTTCACGAACATTAATATTAATATTAATAAGTTCACCAATAATAATATTAATATTAATAAGTCAAATAAATAAATATGTAGCCGATAGACTTTATATGTGAGCATCATAGTGCTCGGAATTGTCTCACACGCGGGGAAATCTTCTAAACTTGTCGATTATTCCTATCGGCATATTCCTTGAACTCATTATAGTGCTCATCTTCGCGCATTATATTGCTCGAATAATTGTCTCACGCCCTAAATATTTCACGCCGGAAATTTTTCTGAACTCGATTTTTCCTAGCGGCGTATGGAATATTTCACACCGGAAATTTTTCTGAACTCGTCGATTTTTCCTAGCGGCGTATGGATTCGGGCTAATTCAGCGTGAGATTCGTTGATCTCATCAAGAAAATTCGTCAAATACGTTACGTGTTCGTCATAGGCGAACCCACAGAGATTATTTCGTACCAACAACGAATCCAAACACGAACCAAACCACATCTCGAATCCGGTTCGAACCGGACCCGGATCCGGGGCTCCAGGGGACGTATCCGGTAACTTAGTCTAGGAGTGTGCAAATGAGGTGTAAAGGTTTAATGATGATCATAACAACATTGGAGCTGCAATGAGAGTGTATAACTGCTGTCCCTGAAGGTTTTCAGACCTGCACCAGCATTCTGTAGCACCTTCAGCCCAGCAAGTGGTACCCTTCTACATATCTTTCTGTATTGGAAATCCTATAGCAGTTTCATGGTATATTTGTATGTTAAATCTCTTCATTCAATAGGGTATTGTTATCCAAGTTTGAAAGTAATCTTTGGAGGGTGTCATGACATGATTCCTAAGTATGATAGATGGGTTTGGGCAGATATAAATGAGTCAATGCTGATATGATAACTGTAGCCTTGCTACAACAGTACCTTGAAGTTGAGATCATTCTTCATACTCTTCTTATTGATACATTCATGGTGGATCCTAAGACTCTTATGTTGCTTGCTCATATCATCAATTGGTTTTGTACTCTAACTGGTTGCAGCTGTGAACTTGTACAAGTCAGGGCATTGGGTTTAGTTTGCAAGTTATTCATAGCATTGTAATCTTTACTTTTATGCAAACTCATTAATAACCCCTGGATGGTTCAACCGCCAATGTGGGCAAAAGAACTCTTATCTTTCTTGTTTACCTCACCCACTGAATAAGTGGAGTATTCCCACTGAATAAGTGGATGGCTATGTAATGTTTCTTTCTTGTTCTTTACCCACTGAAAGTGGTGAATTCCCACAGCTTGTGGATGCCCGCTACAGCGGATGAATTGTATTTTCATTGTTGCATAATTGCTTAGTGTAGGTCAATCACTGTATGCTCTCACCTTGCCCATCCTGGGATCTGGGTGATCAGAAAGTGTGAGGCATTTAGTTGGTTTTATGCAATTGATGCTAACACTGTCATATCCTTGTTTTTTATTTTGAAAAAAATTGGGGTAGCATCTTACAAAGAACTCGCAGGTTCAATCCGGCAAAGTAACAATATCAAATCAAAAGCCCCCTTCAAATGAGCTCTCATTCCCCTTTTATAACTTTCTTGAGAGAAATATATTATTTTCCTTTTAACTCTTCATATTTCTTCTCTTAAAAAGACCTTTTTTGAAATAATAATATAACGTACATGAGGCCCCCTTTTTAAGTGTATTATTTAAAACACTTAATTACCTTTCCAATGAGCTATAACACTTAGGTACTTCTTATTTATTTTCACCCTTAGGAGACTTAAGTGAAAATAATAATTAAATAACTCATTAAACCACCCGACTTTGCGGAAAAATCCCAAACTTAAGCAAACTATAAAATAAATCATACCATTGCCTTCTATGATGTTTGGGATGAAGAACAATGTCATCTGGGTGACTTACTATAATTAGACGACTCCTCCAAGAATCTTGGAGAGCAATTCGGAAGCTTGATCAAACATCTGAGAGTTGCACAACCATCCTGAGACATCAGTGAGCTCAAAGCCAAGTCAAAACATTACAAATAACTGAACCTGTGCTCTTCACAACAAACAAAGCTCCCTAACCAACCCAAATAGACTACAAAAGCTCAAGGGAATAGGCTATTGGTCACAAACTTGGCTAAACACCAAATGGGGACATTACATTTGTTCACCGGTAGACTAGCCAATGACTACTGATTTACCACTCTCCCAATCTACTTGTCAAACTCATCATAGAGAATTCTAGACACTTCACTTGTAGATGTGGATGAGTCACTATAGTGTCTAGATGGCCTTGATAGGGAGTCTTCATAGTGCTGCCAGCTACGAGCTAATCTCTGTTGTGTCTGCGTAAGATTTTGCCTTATTTGGCAAGATTATTCAAGATGTCTTCAACACTTGGCTGCTCATGTCTTCCATGATTCTCATGATACTTATTTGATCTTCGTTTCTGTTTTTCCTTCTTCTTGTCCTTTCGATGCTTCATATATTGATTGAAGTTTAGACGTTCTTTAACGTTGTCAGGAAGTGCATTGTACTCATCACATATGGTGGCCAACTCATCTGCTAATGATGGCTCTTTCTCATCCTCAACAACCTCGGAACCCATGATTCACAACTGCAAAAGGATAGGTCAAATCCTTTTCCACATAACATGCAAGGATAAAACCAAGCCAAATCACTTCCAAGTGTAGGAAGACTTAGCTGTAGATCTTATACTCCTGAATGCTAATAGGATGCTGTTTCCCAAACCCTCCAGGCTGGCAGGATCCAAGCTCTAATACCACTGAAATATCCCTAATAGGGTATTGACCAAAATTTCTGATTTTTATCTCTTCATCTTCTGCCCTAAATTTCTGCACTTAGTTTTCTGCTCAAACCCTAGATTCTGATTGTATTTTTCTGCACTTTTGATCTCAAATTTCTGTCCTAAAATTCTGTACATTTACCTTTCCAAACCCTAGATCTGAATTCTGATTTTCTTTTCTGATTTATGAATGATGTTGACAGCGAACAAATGATGTCAAATGCACAAAAACATGGGAAATAGCATCGACTATGAATTCAAGCACATAATAAGACCATGCAAACTAATGACATATAATTTCTGATTTCTGAATGTGAAGAACTGCTATAAATCAGAATAGTAATAAGTCTTCAATTACATCAATGGTATGGGCGAATGTGACAAATAAGCCCAGCATATATCTGCATCAAACTTTATAGGTAATACATACCAAAAACATAGTAAAAATGATCTTCAAGTGATGACTAATGACCTCCAATGATGGTGCTTCCAAGAAGGGATGAAACCCTATGCAAAAGATGTCTTCAATCTTAAACAAGGCTGCTCCAAAAATGGCAGATCCAACTTTCTCTGCTACTGATATAAAAATTGGAATCCAAACAATGACGAAATTGCCTCTAAATGCAAATTGCCCTTCCTCAAATGGGCATTGCTCAACATCTAGGGTAAACCCTAGTCAAAATGACACATGCCACGCCAAAAAGGAAGCCTCCACAATGATCTTCAGATCTGATTTAGATTTCTGCTTTTCTTCTCTATCAATATCTCCAATGAAGTGCAATTAGAGCTTTGTCACGAACTCTCCACAAGATGAGCTAGGTTTTCGTCCAACTCACCGAATATCCGCAAGGGTTTTCATACTTGGAATAAGTTACAAATAAATTGCAGACCAAATGAATAAGTTAACAAGCTGATTGATACCCTTGAAATGCCAAAATGATCTTATATTTATACCCGAGTTCTTTTCCTCCCACAAGCTGGTGGACCTAGGCAACTTAACACTCTTTATTTTATTATTTGTCCATTCAAAAGGCCGACCAAGCAAGAATTGGCGCTCATCTTCAATTTGGGCTGACCCATATCATATTTTGGCCGACCCAACACAAAGGATGGCCGACCAAGGCAAAAAGATTCTTATTTTCTCAAGGCCGACCAAGGAAATATTGAATTGGACTTCAAACTCCCTCCACCAAGTCAGCTCAACCAAGGCGTCCACAAAATTAAATTCCAAATTCAGATTTTGAATTTAAACTTCTCCAAATTGGCCACCTCCAAGACATTATAATACATTATTATTTTTATATTGGTCTTCACAAGTCGTCCCCCTTCTAGGCACCACCCACAGAGAAATAAAATATCATTACCAAGAATATGGCAAGGCAGCATCAAGCAAGGACATGATAGCAAGTTCATTTCATGGCAAAACTGACAAGTTTTCACATTCAAACTCCTCAGAATGATTCACTCCAAAAGAGGGAAAATATATATTAAATGAAAGGAACATAGCCATATCATCAGAAAAATGTGCGAAGACATCTCCAACCCTCAATTCATCATCCAAAAATCCCGAAGTGTGAAAACTGGTCCAACTGCTCTCCGAAAATGGAAACATTACAGCCACCTAATATATATTTAATTTTTTGGTATGTTGATAGCAAAGGGGTTTTGTGAACAAACCCATGCTATTACAAAACCGTTGCTACCATCGTATTAACGCCTCTCGGCATTACAAAAGGTTAAAAAGCAATCCACTTTCATTCTTAAAGCTTTTCCATGCATTGAATCTCATTGTTACTATTACTCATCACAATATAAATGATCTTAGGTTTGCAGGACTAGATATTGTTTGATACAAATGTTCTATTTTGTTAATGGTTTAAATTATCATTCATAAAATGTGTGATTTAGAATTGTAGTATAAAAGATGTTAGCTATCTCATAGTTGATGTGAAGAGAGAAATTGGAACATTTGGTGATATAAGCTTGAATATTATTTCTTTTTTACTATAGGTGGCAATGTTTTCATATGGGGATGGGGAGGTTCTCAAGGAACATTTTCAGATGATGGTTTGTCAGCAGGAGGGCAGTTGGTTAGTCTCTCTCTCTCTCTTACACACTCACACTCACACACACTGACACGCACTCACTCTCTCACACACACACAAACACACACAGATACATAGAGATACTCACACATAGTCTTAGCTATATATCCTAGTGTATGAACACCTCCATGGTCCCAGTTTCTTTATGATAATCATATGCTGATATGTGCTCACAATTGAGACACACAAATTCATTTACATGCCCAAAATAGACATGCATGTGGGAATAACACACATTTGATGAAAAATAATCATTTTGTTGTTTGAATCAATAATTTCATAGTTTGATTGAGATTTTTTTGTGATGCATTACAATAGCTTACTAGATGAGAATAGGAAATGAAAGATTCTTTGAACACTGTAATATCCCCAATGGGATCTACCCTAAAATTCTGAAATTAAAATTCTGAATTCTGCCCTAGTTTTCTGCTTATTAGACTTCTGCTCCAAACCCTAGAATTCTGATTTTTATTTCTGCTCTTAAACAAATAATCACAGCGAACACAAATGCCTCTAAAATGTTCAAATAATAGGGCAACAATGAATCCTTATGATATTAGTTTCAACCATGAACTTGTCCATCAATAAATGAACATCCAATTGCAAAACAAATGTCAGACTGCTGCTACAAAATCAGAATTTATAAATATGAAGGTACATCAAAATACATAGGCCAAATATGCCCAAATACATTCCAACATTATGCCTTTACAAATCAGACCTAATCATAGGTTGTACATACCAAGAATATGACAAAATGAAGGTCAAACAACCCTCCAAAGGGTGGTGCTCACAAGAGATGATGGCTGCTGTAAATTAGGGTTTGAGGAAACCGTACAAAGATGTAAATCACCTGCCTCAAGCCAAGTCGCCCTTATCCAATGGTGGCGCTCCAATTCTAGGGTGAAACCCTAGGACAATGCCAACACAAACCACCAAGATTGCTGCTCCAAAATGTGGCGCTCCACTTAGGGTAGTGTCCTAATGCCAATAACACAAAATGCCACCAAAGAATGCTGCTCCAATCTGATTTAAAAATCTGAATATACAAATCATCTTCAAATCTTCGTAGATCTCCAATGAAGTGCAAGTAGGTTTCCCTGATAAAACCTCCACAAGGATGAATTAGGTTTTCATCCTTGGATTCAAGCCCAACAAATGTTGCAGCCGAAAGAGATAAACTCTATGAAAATATGAGAAAGAATGATACGATGGAAATGTCTCAAATGATCTCCTATTTATACACAATCTTCTCTCCTTCCTCAAGGCCAACCTAGGCATGATAATCCTTTTATTTTTATTATTGTTTTCTTCCCAAGTTGGGCCGACCACTTCAAGGCAAGATAGGCGCTCAAAATACAAATTAAAGATTTGTCTTTTGTGTTTATTTTCTCCTTAGGCCGATCTCCCTTTAGCGCCCAACACAAGAGATATCATTATTTTATTTTATCCAACCTTCCATTCTCCAAGGGCGAACCACTTGGGCACAAGATTCATCATGAGTTTGTCTTCAAAACAAGTCGTTCTCTTCAAGGGAAAATATCATAAATTATCCTTTATTTTTTCATAGGCAATTTCATTTTCTTCTATTTTCCATCCTCCAAATGGGTTGCTCCACCTTAGGGCAATTTGTTTTATTAATGATGACTACATCAAAAATACCACAAAAATATGCCAAGTCATCTGCCATACTCAATTTGCCCTACAAAATTAGCCAAGTGTGAAAACTCGCCAATTAGGTCATTCCCTGAGCCTTCCGGCTTAACCTACGGAAATGGAAATAGGCTAGCCACTCCACTAAATGATCACTCCAAAAATGGGAACATTATAGTCCTCCCTTCTCGAAATTGCTTGCCCACAAGTAATTGCAAACCTGTATCCTGCAAAATATTGTCAAGTGACAAGTATCTCTATCCAACCAAATGTCTTGTGATCACTCTACTCAATCTGTGGCTGCATCTCCCAAAAAGAATATAAAGCATGATATGCAAAGTGAGCTCCAGTGGCCAGCAATGAAGCACAACTAGCCATACACACTCGAACTCAATCCGACTCCATTCTCCAAATTCAGAAATCCTGCTTCTCCATGTGCTCTGTCTGTGTAGTTGTAGGAACAAGAATGCAAAACCATCAACCACAAGTGCCAACAACTCCATTCCTCCAAAGGCTCCACTATCCATGAGTGCTAAGTCTTCCAAAGACAAAACACTATACAAAACCAAAGCTTTGAAGAATGCCATGCTCATCAACAAGTGATGTATGATATGATTTTTGAAGCACGACCACCTGTACCAAGTCTTCCGCTGCTCCACTGTGATATACATATCAATAAGCCAAGAGTTGTGAAGCAACTCATCATGATCCTTATGAAATAGTGTACCGAACATACCAATACCCGAATCCCATATCATCCTACCATTCTAGATGAAAGTGAGGAGATAGATGTCTCTCATCACAAAATCATCATCAACCATCCATCTAAATCAGTATGATATCATATGAATGTGAAAAATGTTCATCATATATGCATAGAAAAACATGTCACTCCATACTAAATTGCTGATATAAATCAGAACAACATCAAACAAATTGAAAATCATACCTATGATGATGCCAATAGTGTCTCCAAGGTCATATGATGATAGAGTCTCAACCCTATGCAAGCCCATGTGATGTCCCCATTTTTGTGATGGTCATATTTGATATGGCTATCATATTCTAAGGGAATAATTGGCTGGAACAAGGAGTTAAATAATTTAAGTGGTTGTATTTTTAAATCAATTTTATAAAGTATTCTAATTTTGAATTACTTTATAAAAATATTTTTATAAAGTTATTTAAGTCAGGCCAAATACACTTTATGTCATAAAGTGACATTGTATACACTGTAAGAGACCCTATTAAATATGACTGAAAATTTGATCAATTTTAGATAAGATTTGTTGCAACAATCAAAGGAAAACATCAACACTAATCACAAAATATGGAAGCCATCAAACTCCTTGCATTCATATTGATTGATCATGGAATTACATCACAAAACATACTGCTGTCATAAGATTTCAGTCACTGTATCAGTCTTTTCAGACCTGATATCATCATGAAAATGTGAACCAAATACCCTTTACAATATTTATGATCTTATACAAACAATAGCCAAATGTCGTCAAGTCTGAAATTGATCATAATAGCCCTGGAAGTACAAATATAATTGACTGATGTAAATAAATAGCAGGCTGTTATGACTGCTGTAGGTGCATATTTCGCTCAGCCAATGCAAAATGTCTTCAAATGCTTCAATAGCCCACTCCCAAGCCAAGCGATGGGATCCTTATGCAACTTGTAACTTCTTGTGACCTTGTAGACTTGTCCAATATGTTCAAAAAGCCCTGAAACAATATAAATGTCTCACTGTCATGAAAATTCAGACCCTGCAAATGTATAAAACTCACTTCAATGATACCATATGCCCTAATAACTACCTTGATAGTGCTTCCAATGGATCAAGGGCTTCAATATCATATCAAATACACTCCAATAGCTCTCCTAAACCTGCAAATTCAAGCTCAATGGTGAATATTTGGATAATATCACCTCACATAGAGTATGGGGTCATCACCATACAAACACAAGGGGTCATCTCCTTGCAAAAAGACATGAAAATCAGAATTCTCAGTCAAAAACAATAGAATAAGAAACATACCAAAGCATCAATAGTTGCAAATTAATGTTCAAGTCCTTTATTTATCCTCTTCATGGATAGGCGTCTTTCTCTTTAGCAAATTTGGATGAAATTTGAGTTCCACCAATGATGAACAAGAAAATTGAACAATTGTAAATGAGTTGCAACTAAAACTCACTCATTTAAAATCAATCTTTAATTGTTTAAAATGAAATGCATCTATTTTCATATGGATTGATCCCTTGGCAATGAACTCCCTCTTAGCATGGCGGCGGCTGGAAATGCTTTGTTTACAAACATTTAAAATCTTCATTTTTCATTTAAAACTCTTCTCACAGCTTGGGCGATCCTCAACCACTTAGGCGTTAGCATTTAAAATCTTTCTCTATGCCAATTGATTTCATCTCACGACCCATCGAACCATATGCAAATATTTTAATAAATAAAATTTGCATTTAAAAACTATTTCTTTTCACCTTGGCCATCGATCCCTTGCTTAGGCGTTGGCATTGAATTTCCATACAATTGTTTTTAAATGTCTTTGACTTGGGCGAATGCTTCAACCATTGGCTCTCCACTCTATATCTTTCCCTTTGACGAATCCTTCCTTTAGTCGTTGGAATCAAATGGGGACCACTATCCAATGCAAACTCCTCTCTATGCTAGTCGATCATCTCTATGATAGCCGTTGGAATATGTTTGAATAAATTTCAATAGCTTGGGCCTATCTTCGTTCATGGGCGAATGCACTTCTCCAACGTTGGCTTTATTTGATGACATTATAAAATAGGTCCCACCTGGATAATTCCTTATTCGATACAAAACTCCATAAAAATAGATTAGAGAAAATGTAATTAAAGATTTCATTTTCCCTTTTATTCCATTATCTAACAAATCAAATCAAATGATTGAAAATACAATTTCAATATTGCATTTTCCAAATAACATACTAGTTGAACTGACTTTCCGATTCTCCATGTATAGAAACAAACTCAAACTAGCAAATCATTCCCTTACCAATTGTTTACCGCAATATGGTGTGTTTCACAGAATATGAAGTAAACATAAATAAGTAGTATAGTGCATCATACAAACATAATAGAACTACTCAGAACGGACCATTGTATTCATCATTGATTCACAGGAAACATTACAATGTTCATGATAGCAACATACATATTTCATTATGACTCCAATGTCTGCATATCAACTATTGTCAAATCACGGATATCTGACTACAAAGCATTGACGATTTGAATACTCATGGCCAAGGTTGGTTGTGATGCCAACCGTTGGTACCGACTCCAAACTACCCGACCCGTTGGTTGGTACCGACAACTAATTACATCATTTGTTTACTTAAACTATTTTGCTGTCTACATCTATCCCCCCCTTCAAAATTGGTCGTCTTCCAGACGACATTTACATCAAAACAACAAAATTATGACAGAAACTCAAAAACATCCTACTGAGAGTGGGGAGGTTGGAAGGATGTCCCTGGATGTACTGAGGAGGTTGGGGTGGCTGAACGCTGTTGTGCCTGTAGCTTCCTTGCTTCCTCAGTCCTTTGCCACAGCTGGTGTTGGGCCACTAGCTCTCGCTCTCTTGCTGCCTTCACCATTGTTTGCACTTATTTCCTGTCAGACTTTCCCAGGTAATAGCTTCCATTCCTGTATCGACACTTGGTTTTTTTCCTCCTCCGATGCAATCTTCGGCCTCTGTCCATGTTTTTCTGACTGGATGCTTACTCTTTGCACTCCAAGAGGAAAAAATAAAAAAATTTCTGTCCAACACTGTAACTGAGTGCTCGGGGTCCGGGATGGCCTTTTATGAGGCTGAAGTGGTGGGTCCGTACGTCTTACGACACAGGTCGTACGTCGTACGGTTTTTTTTGCCCTAGTCGTACGTTGTACGACCTGCCTTAAATTTTTTTTTTTTCCTGACATTTTATTTTTTTCGTCTTTTCCATGTCAAACTGAATCTGATTTGTCTATTTTTTCCCGACGGGGTCCACATTCGATTTGCAACTCCGATTAGAATTGTTGTCTTCGAAAAAAATAAACTATCTGACTTTTGAACATTATTTTTTCTCTGTTGATTGTCACCGATCGCCAAAACATTGCAAGTCGACGGAAATTTTCTATAGTCCTTATTCCTTCTGTATGGTCTCTTTCTGGCTGGTGCTTCCAATACTGGGTTCTCATCATTAGTTCCATCACTCCGATTCACCTTGCTTGCCAGTGGCTCTTCATACCTGATCACCTTGTCTGGTTTAACTTTATGTGCAAGTGCATCATCTATCTTGGCATCATCCTCTGTATATTCTTTCTGTGCCTCTCTTGGTCGACTTGTCTGTTTTTGGTCCACTATTTGCTCTGTTACTTCCGGCTGATTATTACCTTCCTCCCCTTTGTCACTCATTACTGGTTCCCTCTTGCCAAGTGGTCGAGTGTTTGTCAATCCATCAAGTGTTTCATTCGTGAACAATGTTTCACTCGTCGGCCTAGAGTTGCCCAGACTTTCACTCGTCGGCCTAGAGTTGCCGAGAGTTTCACAGTTGCCAAGTGTTTCACTCTTCGACCGAGTTTTGCCAAGAATTGCACTGCCATGACTTGCATTGCCAGGACTTGCACTACGAGGACTTGCATTGGTCATCGAAGAGCTCTCACCGACTTCTTTTATTGAAATCATATTACATTCCGGTTGATAGAATTCGTAATCTTCCATCTGCCAGTGGAAGAGCCCACTAAAGGAATTAGTTTCATCCTCAGAACATTCTTGCAATTTTAATACTCCTTCCTCATCAGGTTCCATTGGCCCTCTGCCAACTGACTCCCCTCCATTTGAATCGATATCGGATGCTAGTTCCTCACTTATAGCCTGTGTTCTCAGATCTATGACAATCTTCTTACCTTTATTCTCTATTGACAATATGTTTTTTTTCCAGTTATGGTTGGCCTTGGCGGCTATCAGCCACCCTCGGCCGAGTAATGCATCGTACGACGCATTTTGTGCTGTTATGACTACAAAATTTAATCGAAAGAGTTGGGTGCCAATCTTCACTTTCTGAGCCATTAGCACTCCCAGCGCTTTAATTCTGTGTTGGTCTGCTCCCAGTAACTGGAAATTTTGTGGCCATAATGTAGGTTTTCTCAAGCACTTCCACGTATCTTCTGTCAACACATTCACTTCCGATCTACCGTCGATTATTGTGTTCGTCAGGTAACATCCACTGATTGCCATGTGTACGATGGCTAGATTCTTGCCATTGTTAATTGCCAATAGTCTTGGGTCGATGACTTGTTCTCCTTTCAGTGGTGGCTCCACTATGACATCTTCGTCCTTTGTTTGCCCATTTGTTCGCCCGTTTGGGTTTCCTTCCATCGCCTTCGAGATTACCATCCTTAGTTGCGGCATGCTTTGTAAAGATCCGCTATTCTAACCGATACAGTGGTTTGTAACACCTGGTTCACAATACTCTTGTCTGACTCTGGTCGAACGGTAGTTGTTTTTCTGTTCTTCCCTTCCGTTTCCATTGCCATCTCTACTTCTTTCCTAGCCTCCCGAAGTCTCTCCTTCTCGGTTCGAGGATCTAGATACGTTGCTTTTTTCTATTGTGCTCGGGTGACCGCAAGGATCTCTTCATCATTTTCCTTGAAACTGATGAGGTTCACCCCTTTCTGCTTTGGGCAATCTTTTTCTTCGTGATCCCTAGGCCCACACCACTTGCATAATGCATTTATTTTGTTCTGGTTATTGTTTGGGCATTCCCTTGCAAAGTGTCCCCATTCGTTGCATTGTCAACACTGTATCATGGGTCGCCCCTTGCTATCGTACTGCAATCTGTTTCTCAGACTTCTATTGCTTTGGTAACCTCCAGGGGATGCATGGCTATTGTACTGGGGCTTTGGTGGTGTGTTCGGCAGTGTTGACGGTTCTCCTTGAGTGAAGAGTACTTGCGTACCCCTTGCTTTCAGATTGTATGGGCATTCCTTGATGGAATGTCCCATCACTTGGCAGATATCACAAAACAATTTTTTCGGACAATTTGTCTTTGTATGACCTTCCCCCTTGCAATCTGTACACCACTGTTCTTTGGCTTCCCTCGTACTCTCCTTGTCGGCCTTCAGTTCTTTCATCATTCTCATCATGTCCTTCCTGAGTGCTTGCACAGTCTTGGACTCACCGTCGCTGTTGTCATCCGTACTCTCCTCGTCGTCCGTCTTCCTTTTCCCTCGAAAGGATATTTTATTTTCACTCTCTATATCCATCGCTCGATTGTACGTTTCATCGTATGACGACGGAGGCACAACTTTCATTTTCTTTCTCAGCGATGGGCACAACCCTTCGATGAACCATCGCTTCTTCAGCTCGTCGGCCGGCTGAGTCTCCAGTTTTCCCAATAATTCTTTCAGTCTCTGGTTGTAGGTTTGCACGTTCTCGTGCTTCCCTTGCTTCGTACTGTAGATCTCCGCTACAATTTCACTGTCATCCCTCAGAAGTTTGAATTGGTCTTGGAATGCCTTCTTAAGTAATCTCCATGATGCCCTGTGTGCCTGGTCCAACTCTGTGTACCAGTCGATGGCACTATCTCTCAGTGTCGCTGGAAATGCTTTCAGCCAGTAGTCCACATCATCTTGCCCATTGGCTATCCAAATCGTCTTGCACGTCTTACAGTGTCGTACTGGATCTTCTGACCCATCCCCCGTAAATTTTGGCAGCGTCTGCCTCTCGGCTGGCGGAGTCACCATCCTTCCTTGATGCCCTCCTTGTGCGTTGGACCTGACTGGACTGGTTCTCTCGCAACGTCCCGGTGCGTCACTTGCACTCTCGGCCACGTTCGAGTCTTCCCCGCGTCCTCTATCAGCATCCTCTACACCTTGAGTCTCCTCGGGTTCGTTCTGATACTCCCTCTGCCCTGGGGTCTTAGGCTCAGATCTTCCAACTCACGGCCCTTCGTCGTCCAATATGGATAACTCTTCGATGTGGCGTATGCTATTTTCAATTTCTTCTGTCAATTCATTTTCATTTCCTTTTTATTTATTTGTTAGCGGTGTGTTGAAAATTCCTTCGTCGGCATGATGATGTTCATTGACAATTTGTCTCAATGTTTTCCTTCATTCTTCTTGTTCCTTTAATCTCAATGATCTTCGTGTTCTTTCCTCTGGTGTTTCATGCCCACTTGGTACTCGGTTCTTATCCTTATTGAGTTGTATGGGCATTAATTGCTACTCAAGTGAGGAGATGGTCGACCTCTTGGTCGACGTGCAATTGATCCCAGATGACCTACTGAGGGATCTCTTGTCTGAGAGCCTCCCTCCGTACGTGGTCCTTCAACGAGTTTTCCCACAAATTGCAGAGGTCTTCCGTCAGAGCATCTTCACGGTCCTCGTTTGCTTGTACTGGCTCTTTGGTCGACTGCCCCATCACGACGCCATCTTCATTGTGTTTTTCTCGACCCTTGTTACACCTGAAGGTTTGCTTGTTTCTGATGATGCCACTTGTCCTATGGTTTCCGACTACTCAACTTGTCATTGACAGCCAACTTGTCATCCGATGGTCTCCGACGACTCAACTTGTCATCCGATGGCCTCGGACGACTCAACTTGTCATCGACTTGTCACCCTCGACCTGTTTTCGAACTAGCAACAGCGCCAAATGTTTACCGCAATATGGTGTGTTTCACAGAATATGAAGTAAACAGAAATAAGTAGTATAGTGCATCATACAAACATAACAGAATTACTCAGAACGGACCATTGTATTCATCATTGATTCACATGAAACATTACAATGTTCATGACAGCAACATACATATTTCATTATGACTCCAATGTCTACATATCAACTATTGTCAAATCACCGATATCTGACTACAATGCATTGATGATTTAAATACTCATGGCTAAGGTTGGTTGTGATGCCAACCGTTGGTACCGACTCCAAACTACCCAACCCGTCGGTTGGTACCGACAACTAATTACATCATTTGTTTACTTAAACTATTTTGCTGTCTACACCAATACATTAGCCTACGGGAATAGATGATAGGCTAATCGTCAACTCCATATGAAGTCACTCCGGAAATGGGGCATGACATACACAAAAACAATTATTTAATAAAGTTCATGTGTGATCGTATACATAAAAACCTTCATTTAATAAAATTAGGTCAGACCTAATTGAAGAAGTTTTTCTAAGGAGCAGCTGGGAATCATTTGTTCATCATTGAGTTTTATGTTGCTTTTGATTTGAAGATATATTCTTCCTAGCTGTAACTTGTTTCAGCTTGATTTCAAAGAGATGGTCCCGTGAAGATATGATGAAAATGCAATTTCATGATTGAGGTGAATTTATTTCTGAATTCACATATGAGCTTCAACGATTTGTGCCATTGGGATTTTTGTGTGGTGGTATTATTGTTTTTGAGGGTTTGTAGAAGCTGCAGATTTATAGGTTCACAGGTTTTCAGATTTGAACAGTTTGAATGCAAGAGATTGGCTGTTAGATATTTGGTCAGAGACCTTGAATGATTCCATCAAATGATTTGAAAATTGCATACTTTGTATTATTGAAAATATTTTGATCTAAATGGGTGACTTTGGTCTAATTTGAAAGGGAACATAAGGAGACCAAGTCTGACAGATTCAATCAACAATTGTATTAATAAATCTTTTTCTTCCTAAGACAGATTTCGGTGGGTCCTGAAGTATGTTGGGGTTTTATTATGAAATCTGAGTAATAAGGGGGCATATTTATTATTTGTTGAAGGTTCGTGGGACCTGTTACATCCAGCCTTCACTCAAAGAGAATCGTGGGTTTTCTTTAAAGTCATTTTGAAGGAGACGTGGGCCCCGATTACAGAATGCATCCTCCTAAATCAATTGCAGTATTCATAAACCAAAGAATTTGTAAGGCGAATTTCTATTGTAGTCACTTGTCACCATTTGACGCCTTCAGGAAAAATGAAATCAAGTTTATTATAAGAAGCACAGCTAATAGAGAATCGCTGTCTCATTTAGAAGGAAGGCAGAGATTGTTGTACATCCACGTCGGCAGAAATTCATGGTTGCTGCTTGGGAAGACAGAGACCACGAAATGTTACAAGGGAAATCGCAAATTTTAATGTGACAAAGCCTCCGCATGCCGCATTATTCAATGAGTCACAGCTTTGATTGTGGGCGCCAGCTAAAAGGGAAAAATCACATATGAAAGCTAGCCGCCATCATTATAGTTCTTGCAGATAATATCCTCTTTGTACAACATTAATGCAGACCGCTTCAATAGAAGTTAATATCTCTTGGTAGGAGATCACATCGAGTATTTGGAAGTCCAGCGTGGAGTTTGGAGGTAGCTTGGGAGAGGTCATTGCTATAAAGATTTCAATATTATTTATCATTCTGGCCAGCAGCTAGATTATAGAATTTGTATCTCTTTAAGTCCATTTGTTTTGAGTTGAATAATAGACATCCAGTAAGTTAAAGGTACACAATGAAGGATATAGACTCAGACTTTATCATTAGCAGGGACAGCAGTTGTGAAAGAATTATACAGACCAACTCAGCTACAGGCAAAGATCATTATCAGCAAGTCTTCATTTATAGTTTGGAGATATGAACCTGGTATGTCTAAAGGCTGAAGTAATTGTAAACAGCAGTAACATATGTTCAAATCTTTAATTTGAATCTCATAATCTATTCTATCTATGCTGTCATCTTTGTTTCTGATTGAAATTATATCTATGATCAAGTGTCTGTTATTGGTCATTTGACTGTATGATTGAAGAAATCTAAAAATACATCTAAACAAGATACAAAAATCAGAAATTCATTTAGAACTCAATCCAACAGCATTAAGGTGAAGTGTTTGACGAAATGCCAACACAATAAGATCAGGTTAATTGAGGACTTTAAGCAGTAATCCAGACAGGGTTATTACAATAGTATCAGAGCTCATTTCTGCATAGTTAATTTAGAAAATATCCTATTCGGGATATTATAGTGGTATCAAAGCCTTGATCTTGCTATCCTAAGGGTCATGAATCAGAGTTTGCTTCAGTTCTATAACAGGCTACACCATGGCTAGAATTAAAGATGGTAGATTGCTACCTACCTTCCTTCCTACGTCACCATCAAAGGAAAGGGTATCAAATAAGAAGAGTCAAAAGAGCACAGTTAAGACACCTAATAGCTCTCAGCAGTATGAAGATTCAGTTTCAAGGAAGCCTAAGCATTCTAGAGACTCATCAAGATCAACAGGTACAAGTCCAAATCAGCAAGATGAAAGGGCAGAAGTACTTAGCATGTCTGAGAAGTATAATGCTCTTCCTCAACGTGTTAAGGAACTATTACATTTCAAGGATTATATGGATATGCATCCTAAGGTTCGTCACATGACTTAAATTGCAAAAGAGAAATATCATAGAATAGCTGATGAATTGTTTGCACAAGAAAATGAAGTTGTCAAAAGTCTTCATGAGGAATTTGAGAAGCAAGCTGATTTAAAACATGAGGGCAAAAAGATAGAATTGAGTAATGATTCTAATGTGGCTTCATCATCCTTACACAAGGAATCATTTGAGGTTTTTACAAAAGAGATGGATTTAGAGCATGTGTATGGCATTGACATGAATAACTCTAATGAAGGTATGCTTTCTAATGATATTCCTTTGGTTGATCACAATTCTGTCCCATCCTTCATGATTGTAGATTGTAATACATCAACAAGTGAGAAGACTGATTCTATTGATGGCACACTTCCTACACATGAAGAAAATCAGAAAGATTAGAGCAGGGCAGCCAAGGTCACTTTGGAAACTTGGAACAAAAGTCTCTTGTATGGGAAGATTTGCAAGATCATTTGGTAGTGACGGAAGACAAAGTAGTTCAAGCATTGTCAAGGATAGATTCTACACATAAGCAACTTGAAGACCTCATGTGGACATTCCAACTTAAGGAAAGAAAAGGAGAAATGACAAAAAGGATTTCTCATACACACTTTCACTCTTTCAAAAAAGCTTTGGAGTTGATGAACGATGACTCTTGCAAATGCTTAGAGATAGAGACATAGCCGTTAAGTTGGTAAAAGACAAAGATAGGGAGATTGTTGATCTTTCTCTACAATTGAATATGGCTCACTACTCAAAGCATAAAACAGAAAATCGGGTATGTGTTGCAGCCCCTTTTAAAGAGCAAGAAGGCTATGCAAGTAGCATGAAATTTGAACAAATGTTTGAAGGACTTCATGAAGATAAGTTTGATGAGTTGCCAAGGTTTGAAGAAGATCTGATTTTTGGGCCAGCAATTGATGAAGATCATCTAACTAGGGTTGAGAATCCTGAATGCACTTCAAAAGTATGTGATCAAAGTTCTGATTTTCAGTTTGTGAACAAAAGTTACCTATTTCCCTTTGAATGTAAAATGTCAAAGCAAAAATGCATGCAATCTGATTTTGAAAATCAGAGTTTACAAGATGAAGAATTTTTGAAACTTTACCACCTCTTATCACATGGGAGAGACATGAAGCAAATGAGGATTCCAAATATGACATAAAAGAGGACAATAACAGTCCTAAATTTTTGTTGAGGGACAGCAGCACTTTGCTTCATCATTCTTATGAATTAGCAGCCCTTAATCATGAAGAGGTCAATGAAATTGTATCTCCTATTGATGGCAGTCCAACCCCAAGTGCCAGACATGAAGATATCAATCAAAAGAGGACTGATTTTGTATATTTTGGCATAGAACAAGTAAGGCAGTCCGAAAAGATGAATGAAGAATGGATGCAAAAAGCCAAGGAGGCCAAGTTGGTGGCTGCCAATGCAAGACAAGACCTTCAACAAGTCAAAGAAAACGTTAATCTCATAAACATAGCAAGACAAAAAAATGATAGACTATATTAGAAGCCTCTTTATTCAAAGAGAAGATGAATTATAAAATGCATATTGTTCTAATGATGCTGAAGATAAGGTTAATGAGACTTGTCATTTGAAGGACTGGGTGAAGATTCCAAATATGAGGGAACAAGACACTAATATGCCAACATGTTTTGATAGTCAATGATGATATCAGCCCATGGATAGATGAAGATGAAGACAAATCAGATTTACATGATACATTAGTTCAGCCTACTAATGATTTGACACAACCTTATTTTGATTATGCTTTCATATGGGAGCATGGGGTTGGTTTGATACATAACTCTCTTTCATTGTTGAGCAGTGAATTATTTGATTTCAGTTTTGGTTCAGCGGTGTTTGGGACAGCTTAGTGTGATAGAGATCTTTATTTTCTTGTTGAGGATTGGTCTAGAGATGATCTGTCATGATTCTATGATGTGAATGGCACTCTTTACATTATCATAGATGATATTTTCATCTCCTATGTTGCTGTTTTGATCTATATCAGTAATATATCAGCGTTAGAGATTATTTTCCAAACACATATGTTTGATGTCTATCACAACACTATGAGGCTATCCAATGTTAGAATGATTTTAGTGTTGATGACACATTGTTTGGCATCTATATCTTCGGTATGGATTTGATTTGCTACATCATAGTATGGGTTTGTGATTTGAGTAATGATGAGTTGGTATCATCATACGACAGCGGAAGCGGTCCCAAGATCTCTTACATCAACAACTTTGAGAAGATGTGTTTGATTCTGTATGAAGAGCCTAGATTGATTTGGGATCCACGGATTGATTGGAGGCAAGTTTTTTTCCCATTGCTTGGGGACAAGCAACGCCGGGAAGGGAGGACTGTGATGTCCCCATTTTTGTGATGGTCATATTTGATATGGCTATCATATTCCAAGGGAATAATTGACTGAAACAAGGAGTTAAGTATCTTAAGTGGTTCTATTTTTAAATCAATTTTATAAAGTATTCTAATTTTGAATTACTTTATAAAAGTATTTGTATAAAGTTACTTAAGTCAGGCCAAATACACTTTATGTCATAAAGTGACATTATGTACACAAAAACAATTATTTAATAAAGTTCAAGTGTGATCGTGTACATAAAAACCTTCATTTAATAAAATTAGGTCAGACCTAATTGAAGAAGGTTTTATAAGGAGCAATTGGGAATCATTTGTTCATCATTGAGTTTTATGTTGCTTTTGATTTGAAGATATTTTCTTCCTGGCTGTAACTTGTTTCAACTTGATTTCAAGGAGATGGTCCCTTGAAGATACGATGAAAATGCAATTTTTGTTGCAAGTATGAGCAGTAAGTGTTGTCATTGATGTCAACACCTAAGGACAACATCAAAGGAAGTTATTTGAGGAATTAGTACAAGTGTAGAATTGCTTTGTCTACCAGAACAGTGTAGTGTTTTGCTCCACATATCCTGTAGATTGAATATCTTTGTCTATGGATTGGAAGTAATACTAAGGGATGTCTGTAGATGCTATGTTTCAAGTTTGAGCCTCCGGTGTGAAGATTTGAGTGAGTTTTGTTCACCAGAGTAAAAATTATTTTTCTGTGTATTTAAGGGTGACAGGGAGAATGTATTGGAAGTAATGCTAAGGGATGTCTGTTGATGCCATGTTTCAAGTTGTACCAAATCTTGTTGTCCTGTAGCAAGATTACGAAGGATGGCTTTCATGCTAGGTTCCTCATCACTTCTATCATCCATGTTGAACTCTTCTTCTTCAAAACCTGTATCAACAACTCGTTGCCTTCTCCGGTATATGATTAATTCTCTCTCTGAGATTCATACAATCAACATTAGATGAACACCAATGAATGCTCACATATAAAACCCTTCAGGCTGGCAAGATCAAAGCTCTGATACCACTGTAATATCCCCAATGGGATCTGCCCTAAAATTCTTAATTTTGCCCTAGTTTTCTGCTTATTAGAATTCTGCTCCAAACCCTAGAATTCTGATTTTTATTTCTGCTCTTAAACAAATAATCACAGCGAACACAAATGCCTCTAAAATGCTCAAATAATAGGGAAACAATGAATCCTTACGATATTAGCTTCAACCATAAACTTATCCATCAATAAATGAACATCCAATTGCAAAACAAATGAGAACAAATCTGATATCTGATTTATATCAGACTGCTGCTACAAAATCAGAATTTCTGAATATGCAAGTACATCAAAATACATAGGCCAAATATGCCCAAATACATCCCAGCATTATGCCTTTACAAATCAGACCTAATCATAGGTTGTACATACCAAGAATATGACAAAATGAAGATCAAACAACCCTCCAAAGGGCGGCGCTCACTAGAGATGATGGTTGCTGCAAATTAGGGTTTGAGGAAACCCTACAAAGATATAAATCACCCTCCTCAAGCCAAGTTGCCCTTCTCCAATGGTGGCGCTCCAATTCTAGGGTGAAACCCTTGGACAATGCCAACGCAAACTACCAAGAATGCTGCTCCAAAATGCCACCAAAGAATGCTGCTCCAAAATGCGGCACTCCACTTAGGGTAATGCCCTAATGCCAATAACACAAAATGCCACCAAAGAATGCTGCTTCAAAATGCGGCACTCCACTTAGGGTAATGCCCTAATGCCAATAACACAAAATGCCACCAAAGAATGCTGCTCCAATCTAATCCAAAAATCTGAATATGCAAATCAGCTCCAAATCTTTGTAGATCTCCAATGAAGTGCATTTAGGTTTCCTTGATGAAACCTCCACAAGGATGAATTAGGTTTTTGTCTAATTCACCAAGAATCACAAGGGTTTTCATCCTTGGATTCAAGCCCAACAAATGTTGCAGCCAAAAGAGATAAACTCTATGAAAATATGAGAATGAATGATATGATGGAAATGCCTCAAATGATCTCCTATTTATACAGAGTCTTCTCTCCTTCCTCAAGGCTGACCTAGGCATGATAATCCTTCTATTTTTATTAATTTTTTCTTCCCAAGTTGGGCCAACCACTTAAAGACAAGATAGGCGCTCAAAATACAAATTAAAGAGTTGTTTTTTGTGTTTATTTTCTCCTTAGGTCAATCTCCCTTTAGCGCCCAACACAAGAGATATCATTATTTTATTTTATCCGACCTTCCATTCTCCAAGGGCAAACCACTTGGGCAAAAGATTCATCATGAGTTTGTATTCAAAACAAGTTGTTCTCTTCAAGGGAAAATATCATAAATTATCCTTTATTTTTCCATAGGTAATTTTCACATTTTCTTCTATTTTCCATCCTCCAAATGGGTCGCTTCACCTTAGGACAATTTATTTTATTAATGATGACTACATCAACAATACCACAAAAATATGCCAAGTCATTTCCCATACTCAATTTGCCCTATGAAATTAGCCAAGTGTGAAAACCCGCCAATTAGGTCATTCCCTGAGCCCTTCGTCTTAGCCTACGGAAATGGAAACAGGCTAGCCACTCCACTAAGTGATCACTTCGAAAATGGGGACATTACAAACACATGCTATTAAGCTCTTCAAATATATGTTCATTCTTGAAGTATCATCAAATCCAAGTACCCAGTTTATGTGCAGAATGAGCATGATTAAAAGCAATATATTTATGTGAAGTTTGAAAGACAAAAGAAAATTTCAAGGATGCCCTTTCTTCTTTACATCTAGTGAAAGCATAAAGGTTCATTTCATCTTCCACCCATAGTGTTTTGACCATACGACATGCCCCCTTTTTTAAAACTAAAATTAATAATATTGGACCCAATCACTTTATATTATTATAGGTCCTATCTAATGTTTTAAAAAGTGTTTTAAACACTTTATTCAAATGTAACTCTAAGAGGGAACCTATCTATATAATTTAAAAAGCATTTTTAAATACTTGGAGGGAAAATAAAATTAAAATAAAATAAATGGAGGGCCCCAAAAGACAACTATAAAAGAAAAGGCAAAGGCATCCAACAAATCATCTAATTTTCTCATTTCCAATTATTCCTTCAATTTTGGAGTTTTCAGCAATCAAGGATGAAAACCCTTGGTACAAATGATTGGAGGACAAAAACCCTTTGGTTTCCATAGTGAGCTTGAAGACAAAAATCCTCTTGCTCATTGGACGCGATTCCACTAAGGAATCGCAATTGTGCAGGAACGATTTGGATTTGCAAGTAAATTTTCATGAATTTTTTTAGAAGATTTCTATTTGGGTTCGTTGTGGTTTGGTTGATTTTCAGAGTTGGAGTTTGTGCTGGAAGTTTATAGATCTCGATTGGTTTTAGATTAAAGCCTCATTCATCAATATTCAATTTCAATATTTGTAAGCAATTATATTTCATGAATAACACCATTTGTAGTGTCATTACTGATTGTTCTATTCAGATCTATTATCTTTGATTATTATTTTTGGTTATTACGTTTTTCTGATATACATATATTAGATCGCTAGCATGCATCTCACTGTGAAAATTTAGTGAATAAATTAATATATTGTTGTTCACCCTTGTTTCTGTTGACTGTATCAATCCTACAGGTGTAGTATTTAATTAAATAAGTGCGATTTGAACATATTGGTGAGGCCCATCTGAATGGTTATAGTGGTGTAACCAGATCGCAAGAAATTAATAATTAATGTTGTAGTGTCATTTCCTTTAGCAGTTGAGTCATAGTTCGTTGGGCATATTTGAAGCATCTGTCAATTCTATCCAATCTCCTTTCGCTGCTTTGGAATGGAGAATTCTTCATAAAATTTGTCGCTAAAGACAAATGCTTGTGAACTGAGTCATCAGGGGATGCGTCAGCCTTGGTCAAACTAGTTTGGTTCGCTATTAGGAGTATTGCAGCATCAGTTGTGTGCCTTGTTACATAATTATCATAGCAGAAGGCCGCTCTATTAAGGGTCGATTTTATTTGGAATTGATTTTGAAATTTGAAACAATCGTAAGTATTAAGTATTGGAGCTTATCTTGTGATCTATGATTGCTCATATTTGCGAGAGTGTCTAAACTTGGGTCTGGACTAATTATAATCTATATATTTGATAAGCATGGAATCTTGGAAAAATTAGATAAGTACTTGTTGAGTTGTCAAGAACTTGTAAAATCACAAAAATCAAAACAATATTAAAAAGGGGACATTATAGTGGTATTAGAGCAACGATCTTGCCAGCATGTTTGGGGAAGACTAATTGATTTAATGCAGATCTAGTGATAGAAAATGGCAGTAATAAGAGAGAAAGATATGGGAGCAAGGCTTTATAGAGTAGGGAGAAGACTTGAGCTTCCACCACAGTCAAAAACTTATCTACTCAGCATTTTAGAAGTGGAAACTTGTTTATCCATGGTAGAACAATCACATTATGAGACTATGCAATGGGCAGTGAATCCATTGATGATATCTTTGGTCAAGCCCAAGCTTTTGAGGCATCCAAACAAAGAGGTGAGACTTGTAGTTACCACTTACATTAGCAAAATTACAAGAAAAATAGCTCCTAAAGTTCCTTATAGAAGCAAAGCCATGAGGGATATATTTCAGTTGATTGTGCAAAGTTTTTAGGGTCTAAAGGTTCTTTTGCTAGGAGGCTCACAATTCTAGAAACTATGGCAAAAGTTAGGTCATGTGTTGTGATGTTGGATATTGAATGTGATGATCTTATTCTTGAAATGTTTCAACATTTCCTTGCAATTGTCAGTAAGAATCATGCAAGTGATGTAGTAGCCTCAATGTAGACAATTATGACTTTGGTTTTGAATAAGAATGATGATATTTTTCAGCATTTATTATTTGTATTATTGGTTGGTTTTGAGCAGGGAGTTTCACTAGTTGCACATATACTAGCTAAAAAAATTGTTGAACAACTTATAGAGAAGTTGAATCGATATTTGACAGTTAAGGGACTTACTTGTAGCGATCAGAATTCTTCCATTGTGATGAGGAAAGAGGAAAATTAGAATCGAAGGAAAAGGCTAAGAAATCTAGAAGCAAGAAGAACAGGAGGAATCTATCATGTAAGTTGAAGGTAAATATTCTTTGATAGTAGATGTTTTATTGACTTTTAATTATTGCATGTGGCAACACAATATTGATTGAGTCAAGGCGGAAAGGGCTTCACTTGTTCGATGCAAAGAGTCCAAGATTAAGGAAGATGTGCCAAATCATGCACTATCCTTCGAACTTCCAAATGGTGAGCCATTGATTGATTTTCAAAGTAGCATTGTGGATGGACATGCATTTGAGGAGAATGTTTTGGTTAGCCCTAATTTGAGAGTTTTGAGTCATGAAAATGAAGGTGTTGAGGATATTTCAACAATTTCTTTTTCGGCAAATGAGGGTGAGAATTTTGATTGCAACCTAGGTTATGAAAATATTTCAGATTTGTTGCTTCCTATTATGTCATTGTGAGATTCTTGTCATCATGGAAAGCATGCTAAAAGGGTGATAGAGCCAAGGATACAACTTGCAATATAGGGCATGAAGATTGTTTTTGCAAATGGGATCTTGTTTGATCTTTTGAAGGACAAAGAGGGTAGTGGCTTTGATGACACTATTGAATCCTTCATCTCTTGCATTTGGATAGAAATCTTCATAAAATTTGTCGCTAAAGACAAATGCTTGTGAACTGAGTCATCAGGGGATGTGTTAGCCTTGGTCAAACTAGTTTGGTTTTCTATTAAGAGTATTGCAGCATCAGTTGTGTGCCTTGTTACATAATTATCATAGAAGAAGGCCACTCTGTTAAGGGCCGATTATATTTGGAATTGATTTTGAAATTTGAAACGGATCATAACTGCTAAGTATTGGAGCTTATCTTGTGATCTATAATGCCCATATTTGCAAGAGTGTTTAAACTTGGGTCTGGACTAATTATAATGTATATATTCGATAAGTATGGAATCTCAGAAAAATCGGAAAAATTAGATAAGCACTTGTTGAGTTGTCAGGAATTTGTAAAATCACAAAAATCAAAACAATATTAAAAAAGGGACATTATAGTGGTATTAGAGCAATGACCTTGCCAGTATGTTTGGGGAAGACTAACTTATTTGATGCAGATCTAGTGACAAAAAATGGCATTAATAAGAGAGAAAGATATGGGAGTGAGACTTTACAGAGTAGGGAGAAGACTTGATCTTCCACCATAGTCAAAAACTTATCTACTCAACATTTTAAAAGTGAAAAATTGTTTATCCATGGTAGAACAATCACATTATGAGACTATGCAATGGGCGGTGAATCCATTGATGATTTCTTTGGTCGAGCCCAAGCTTCTGAAGCATCCAAACAAAGAGGTGAGACTTGTAGTTACCACTTATATTAGCAAAATTACAAGAATAATAGTTCCTAAAGTTCCTTATAGCAGCAAAGCCATGAGGGAGGTATTTCAATTGATTGTGCAAAGTTTTTAGGGTCTAGATGGCATCAAAGGTTCTTCTTTTGCTAGGAGGGTCACAATTCTAGAAACTATGGCAAAAGTTAGGTCATGTGTTGCAATGTTGGATATTGAATGTGATGATCTTTTTCTTGAAATGTCTCAACATTTCCTTGTGATTGTCAGTAAGAATCATACAAGAGATGTAGCAGCCTCAATATAGACAATTATGAATATGGTTTTGAATGAGAATGATCATATTTTCCAGCATTTATTATCTGTATTATTGGCTGGTTTTGAGCAAGAAGTTTCACTAGCTGCACATATACTAGCTAAAAATGTTGTTGAACGTGTAGAGAAGTTGAATCCATATTTGACAGTTAAGGGACTTGTAAATGAGTGCTTCCAGATTAAACTGTGTGATAGTTTTTCCCTCAACGTTTCGGACCACACTCCATGATCCATCGTCAGGAGAATAGAAAGTTAAGGGACTTGTAGTGATCAAAATTCTTCCATTGTGATGAGGAAAGAGGAAAAATTAGAATCGAAGGAAACATCATTCATCATCATGTCAAAGAGGGACATATGGAGAGTTGGTTGCCTTCATTGCTTGATCCAAGTCAGAGATGGAAAAGTATGATCATGCATCGAATCACACACCTCCCTAAGGTTTGCATTTATGATGTGACTCATGAGGTCAAATTATTTTTCAAAAGGGTGATAAAATTGAATGAGTTGTATATTGGAGATAGTAGATCTCGTAGTACTCTTTCATAGGAGTTGTCTCACTTCATAGGTATAGGATCTAGGTGGCATGGACATTACAATTTGGTTCATGACATTGGCACAATGAGACATGAGTATCCAGGTTTGCATAGTGTTCTTTGGCAGGAATTGTGTCATTTGACAATGTTGTACCCATTCGAAACTGTAATGTCCCCTTCTCAAGCCTAGTCACTCGTGGGTCCTATAGCCTATTTCCGGAATCCCGATAGGCTATGAGGTATGGTAAGGGGTTCCCCTTTATGAAGATCTTTTGGTTCAGTGATTCTTGTTTTTTGATGTTGGATTTGAGCTCAGTGATGTTTCAAGATGTCAATGCAACTTTTAGAAGTTGATTCAATTTCTTGGATAACTTTCCAAGATTCTTGGAGGAGCCGTCTACTTTTAGAAAGTCATCGAGAAGGCATCAATATTCATCCCATACTTTGTGGAGTCTGTTGGTGCAACTTATTTGACAGTTTGGTGAAGTTTGGGATTTTTTCGCAAAAAGTTATATTTTTAATGAGCTATCAATTAATATTATGCACTTAGTCTTCTAAGTTGAAAAATAATATTAAAGTGCAATGGTATAATAGCTCCTTGGAAAGGGAAAAAGATAACCTTTTATAAAGCACATAAAAGTTGGTGCAAAAGTGGAGAAATATTGGAGTTGTGGGAAAAAAGTGTATTTTCTCTATTTTATAATTCATTTTATGGTGCAAATCCCTAAAAGGTGCCTATAAAAGGGGGTTGAGAGCTCTATTTATTCTTTATGCTTGTTGAGATATTGTTATGCTGTAGGAATGGACCTGTGAAGATCTTCATCCTTCTGGAGAGCAAAAACTCTCTTGAAGAAGTCTAGTTTCAGTGGTGAGATATCCACCGTAGCTGGAAAAGGCAGCTTCATTGACAGGAGTTGCATTGAGCAAGAATGGATTTCGATGTATTTTGATTTGTTTTGGAGTGCTATCAGTTTGTTTCTGATGTTAGAGATTGGTGTGGTGGATGGAATTTTGGAGTTTGTGTGTGTTTCTTGCATTTCCTAAGGCGAGTTGTACATGTCCAGTCGTACTATGCATGAGGGATGGATGTGTATGTTGATGGATCAAATATATTTTGCTAATGCTAAGTTTTGAACCTCATTGTGCAAGGATAAAGACCAGGTCTAAGCAGTTTAGAGATTCTTAGTTGCAGATTGTAGTGTTTTATTCCCTGCTGTACCAGCCAATAGGTTGTACCAGGCAGTACGGACGTGTGGGGAAACTCAGCTCCATTCGCTATAGTTTGAGTGAAAATCAGTTTGATTTATGGCGTTTGGGTATTAGTTGGTGTTTGGTTATGTTGAGGAGATAGTCTAGAGTCAGTGCTGATGTTTTGGGAAGCATATACCCCTGCTGGAACCGCCGTACAATAGCAATAGTACCATTTTTCTGATCATAGGCATCAGATAAAAGTCTGGTAATATGACATGCTCAGTTTAGTACATCTTCCAGTCTTATTCATGAATATGCCTCTCATCATTGATATTTGGATTGTATGAACTAATCTTCTAAGTGCTGAAATATGGTGAAATCTCATTGTATCTCTTTCATAGTGAAAAATTAGTATAATGACTTCCCACTAAATAAGTCGATTTGCACATTAGATTAGTTCTATCTTGCTTTGTAATGACTTCCCACTGAATAAGTGGATGTGCCTTTCTTTTAGTACATGAGAGCTCAGGTTCCCACTGAATAAGTAGATGCACCTGGATTTACTTTTCATGGATGGCTCAAGTTCCTGCTAAATAAATGGATGCACCTGGTTTCTATTTCCTTGTACTTCCCACTGGATAAGTGGATGCCCACTGAATAAGTGGAAGATTGTTTCCTCAGTTGATTTGGGATTTGAATGCTAACTCTGAAGCACTAGTATGCTCTCACCTTGCCCACATCGGGATTTGGGTGATCATAAAGGTGTGAAAGAATATTGCTCCGAACATTTAGTGTCTTCCTCTTGTGTTTCAAAAAAAAGGGTAGCATATTAAAGTGGTATCAGAGCTGGTCTTCCTGCTAGCCTGTTGGTCATCCTTCAAATCAGCATTCACAGTTGAAATCAGGTTGGTTTGCATGTGCCTTCAATGAATCCAGAAGAAGTTGATTTCATCACATATAAAAGGAGAAAGTATCAGATTGAATCAGAGTCAGAAGAAGAGAATAGTATGGGAGATAGACCTCCACAAGATCCTAGTACTAGGGACATCCTGAATGATCTTGCTAGAGGACAACAAGAGTTAGTGAGAAGCAATTAGTAGATGACTAGACTTTTGGCTCAGTTGGTGAACCAGAGTATGGGTGGAGAGGCTCCTCGGACTAGAAGGATCAATGAGAACTGTGTAGAGGCTAGCAATTCCAATAATGCTAGCAATCGAAACAATGACACCAGAACCTCTCGGGCCTCTACTGCTAGGCCTATGATGCCTGTATTTTTGAGACAGCACCAGAACCAAGTGGAGGACAATAGTTTGTGGCTGAAAGCTTTGCTGATTATCAACATGAGTGGCAATCCTTGGGGGAAGAATTCCAAAATGCTATGTCATTACATGATTTTTGTCAAATAAGGTATCGAAATAGGCCCAGGATCCAGATTCAAGATCTTCAAAGGAAGCTTGGAAAGGTGCCTATACCCACATTTGATGGATCCTCAAAATGCACTGCTAGATCGTGGGTGCAGGCGCTTGACAACTATTTATGCTTGAACCCAATGCTAGAAGGAGACTCCATCAAATTTGCTTATGCTCACCTTGAAGGAGATGCTCACGATTGGTGGACTCATGGCATGATCACTCAAGGTCATAGCCTCATTACATCCTATGAAGAATTTACTCAGTCATTGATTTTTTCGATAAGCATGATCCAAAGAGTCACTTCAAGGAGTTGGCCCAAGTTAGGCAAAGAGACATGGTTGATTCTTACATATCTGATTTTCAGAGAATAGCTATGATGGTGATGGATGTGTCTGAGGGGAGGCTCAAATACCTCTTTGTTGAGGGGTTGTTGGAACCTTTGAGAGGTTGGGTAAAGGCTTTGGAGCCTAGGTCTCTACGAGAAGCCATCAAAAAGGCTAGAAACATGGAATTTACTGCCCCAAAAATTAAATTTCAGTCTAAGTCTTTTCCTTCAAGAAAGGACAAGAAGCATTTTCGTAAGGAGGTGAATCGGCCCAAACCTTCTTTCCCAAGAATGGATGATGAGCTTAGAAAGAAAAAGTTGTGCTTCACATGCAAGAAACTGTGGGCCTCTGGTCACAAATGCTACGAAAAGGGGAAATCACATCAAATGGAGGGCTATATTACCGTTGAATCTGAATTAGAAAATTTAGAACAAGAAGAAGATTCAAGTGAAAATGAAGAAGATGATGTCCAAGAAGAGGCTAAAATGAGTAAGGAACCTGATATGTCATTTGCTCAACTCACGGGCAACCAAAGGGATGACCTATTCAAGGTTCGTGGTGTGTTATGTGGACAACGAATCATTGCTCTTATTCATATAGGAGTGTTGTGCCCAACCAAATTTTTTGCTTCATTAAGGTATTTTGTGAAAGTCTGGAAAATTTGTCGTCAAAAAGTCAAAAGGTCAAAATTTCTAAAAATAGAAAGTTTCTAAAAATGGACGTCAAATTTAGGTTTTCTGGGTTTCTTGGGATACGAATATTGGCAAAATTTTCAAAAAATAGAAAGTTTCTAAAAAAATGTACACACTAATATGTATTCCTTATTCTTCGATGGGGGGGGGTCAATTGGCCCCACAAAATCTAAACCCCATTTTTCAAAGGGTTCAAGAGATAACTGGGGTTGTAGAGGCATCTCATCATAACGTGTGGGTTACCCCATACACTGGTATTTATCATAGTGTTGCACATAATTCTTGAGTCTTTATGAAGCTTAGGCCAATAGTACCCAATAGTTAGGATCTTATTGGCAGTCCTCTGAGCAGCAAAATGACCTCCGCACGGCTCTGTATGACAAGTTCGAAGTATATCGAAGACATCGTCTTTAGCTACACATCGGCGCATGATGTTGTCAATGTCGGTGCGGAATAAGAGTCCATTAATCCATGTATATTGGCCACTTAGCCCCACAAGTTTCTGACGATCTCGAGGGGAGAAGTGTGGAGGAAACTTGCAAGTGACCAAGTAGTTTGCAATGTCCGCAAACCATGGACTCTTAACTGAAATGGCAAAAAGATGCTCATCAGGGAAAGCATCATCAACAGGCACTAGCTCACTCTTGCATTGCAACCTGGATAAAAAGTTTGCAACCACATTTTCCCGACCAGGTTTATCAAGTATTGCTATATCAAATTCTTGCAATAAAAGTAACCACCTAATTACTCTTCCTGTAACTACTGGTTTATTCATTAAAAACCTTATTGCATAGTGATTTGTATGGACAAAGACTTTATAACCAGTTATGTAATGCCGAAATTTATTAATGGCATAGACAACAGCAAGAAATTCCTTTTCAATAACTATGTAATTCATTTCAGCACCTGTAAAATTCTTACTAATATAATAAATGGAATAAAATAATGTGTCCTCCTTTTGACCAAGGGTAGCTCCCATTGAAAAATCAAAAGCATCAGTATGGATATGGAAAGGAAGATCCCAATTAGGTCCTCATAATATTGGTGTGGTCATAGGCTTCTCCTTGATGGTTTCAAAGGCTTGTTGACATTCCTGTGTCAAGAAAAAGTGTTATTTTTGCTTAACAAAACAAAAAGAGGTGAAACAATTTTACTAATGTTTTGAATAAAACGCTTATAATATCCAGCATGTCCTAAAAAGCTACGAACATCCTTTTGACAAACAAAAATAGGCAAATCCTAAATTATCTACACCTTCTTTGGATCAACTTGAATTCCTTTAGCAGAAATATAGTGTCCGAGTACTATACCCTCTGTCATCAAAATGTGACACTTTTCATGAGTTAAGGACAAGTTAGTATCTTCACACTTTTGTAAAATTTTCTCAAGGTTATTTTTGGCTTCCTCATAAGTATCACCATACACGGTAAAATCATCCATATACACTTCAACACAATCATGAATCAAATCAGCACTTAAAACATTATAAGCGAATGTCCCCCATGGACACGTGAAAGTGGTCTTGTCTTGATCCTTAGGTGCAATGCGGATCTGGTTATACCCGGAAAATGATCCTGTTTAGTAGCCTTGTTAAGGGCTCTATAATCAACACATATTCTCCACTTACCATTTTTCTTAGGAACTACCACCAAAGGGGAAATGTAATGTCCCCTTTAGGATATTCTTGATTTCTTCACCTTGCACACAAGAATAACTTCTAGAAAGGAACATTAGCCATATGACATCAATATATAATAATCAAGGTTAGTAATGATTATAACAATGAATAGATTCAAATATCCAAATATATATTCTCATACGTATTCTTTCCCATGTTTAGGCCTCATGATATACTTCGGGAATGGCGAACGTCATGCCGAATCGTTAATCTAACCTAATCATTTACCCTAGCGGAGGCGGGGAATATATTCATTAAGGCGTTGGATAACAATGCTTCACTGCCATAGGCCCAAGGGTTTCATGCTACACTATAATGTCCCCTTTCCAAGACTAGTCAATGATGGGGCCATTAGCCTATTTCAAGATCCCGATAGGCTAGTTGGTTGGTAAGGGATCTCTTGGAGTTGGTCTCTGGTTCAATTTAATTATCAAATTTGGAGTTATGTGGAGTTTTTATTAAGTTTGATAATTAAATAGGATATTTTAATTATTTATTGTGCACTTAAGTATAAGGTGGAAAATATTTAAAGTGACTTGAATGTTATTTCTAGTGGGGAAAAGAAAAGTGTTTTATTTTTCTCTCCTAGTTACGTTAAAATGTGCACATCTTGGAAATAGAAATATTTTATAAGTTGGAGGAGAAAAAAGGTTCTTTTTCAAGAAAGTTCATTTTGTAACTCCCAGGTGCTTTTAAAAGGAGAGCGAGAGCTCATTTGGGGTTTCATGCTTGGATTTTGTAATGTTATGTTGCTTGTATTGAACCAGATGGATTACTCTTCCTTCTTGAGGACGAAAACCCTCATGGAGATGTCCAGTTTTGATGGTGCAATATCCTTCCTAGCTGGAGTATGGTGACTTCATACAGAAGTTGCATAGTGCCTCATTGGAATCAAAGATTTTGTGTAGTTTTTTTGAGTGCATTTTCTAGTCATTGATTGGTGTAATTTCATATGAATTTTGGTGTGAGAGTTTGCAATGTTTATTTGCTTTTGGGTGACTTTAAGGCTAGGCCATACTACCTTGAGTCGTACCTGCTGCGTGGTACGATTTGAAGTCAGAAATAATTGTTGATACCTTTGAGATCCAGTCTTTGGTGATGTTATTGTATGCTTAGACTGCTTCATTTAAGTCCATTTGTAATGGTCTTGGTGCATGTTAAAGATTGTTTGAAAATGTCTGTACATGCTATAGTCGTACAGGCTAAAAATGGTGTATTGTTGACCAGAAATAAATAACTGTATCTCAGCCTCCTTTGATGTTTGTAGAATATTTGTATTGATTTGGAGACATCATTTATGCAGATATTACATGCTTTGAAGAAGTTTGAATGTGTTATGAAAATTTCTGTACAGCATGGGTTGTACATGCTTGGAGGTGATCGATCTTGGTCAGAAATTATTCTTGGTGACTTTGCATCATTGTTTGTTTGTATTCTAATTGTGATGACTGGGCAACCATCTTGGGATTGTTCTACAGTGATTTGAATGTGTTTTGAATAAGTTGCAAGCATATCCATACATCCTGAACCGTACGGACCTGTGGGGTATCAAGGCATTTAAATATGCATTTTGTTATTATATTAAATCACTAACATTTGCATGTGCTCAGATTGATCAGTAGTGAAGAGTTGGTGGTGATTGGAAGGAATATCACTTTGTGTGATTTTGTATGTTTTGATGACTGAGTCAAGCAGCAGTACAACATGATACAATCTGATTTTCCTCTACAGTCCAGTATGATATCATGGCAGCTTAGTTTATAGCATTGGATGATTAATATTATGTGTTTACAGTGGATGCTATGCAGGGTATGATTATTATTCCAAGATCTTCAAATGATGACATTTCATATCTAATCCATCACTTTGATTCTCATTGGATTGAATCCATTGTAATTATGTTATGTAATCACATAATAACCCCTAGATGGTTTACCACCAGTGTGGAGAAAGAACTTTTCTTATTTGCTCTCACCCACTGAACAAGTGGAAGGCATTGTAATCTTTCTTTTTTGTTCTTCACCCATTGAAAGTGGTGAATCCCCACAACTTGTGGATGCCCACCGCAACTGATGAATTGTAATTTCATTGTTGTATAATTGCTTTGTTTGAGCCAAGCACTGTATGCTCTCACCTTGCCCATTCTGGGATCTAGGTGATCAAAAAGTGTGAAGCAATTTAGTTGGTTTATGCAATATAGGCTAACACTCTTATATCATTGTTCATTATTTAAAAAAAAATTTGGGGTAGCATCCTACAGTGGTATCAAAGATGGTTAATCCTGCCAGTCTATTGATCACCATTCAAATCAGCTTTGCAGTGAATTCAGTTTGGACTCCAGGTGCCTTTGATGAATCCAGAAGACATTGAGTTCATCACCTACAAAAGGAGAAGATATCCTCGGTTTGATTCAGAATCAGAGGAAGAAAATAGAATGGGTGAAAGACCACCAGAGTATCCCAGCACTAGGGATATTTTAAATGATCTTGCTAGAGGTCAGCAAGAGCTTGTCAGAGGCAATCGACAGATAACCAGACTTTTGGCTCAGCTAGTAATCAGAGTTTGGGTGGAGGTACACCTCTAAACAATAGAGGAAATGATGGAGAATGTGCAAAGGCAAGTTATTCCAATAATGTTGGTCAACCTCACAATGCCTCACGAGCCTCCAAGACCTCTTCTGCCAGACCTATGATGCCTGTGTTTTTTGGGACAGCAGCAGAATCAGGGTGGAGGGCAGCAGTTTGTTGCAGAAAGTTTTGTCGATTACTTGCACGAATGCGAGTCATATGGTGAAGAATTCCAGAGTATCATGTCCTTCAATAAATTGTCAAATTAAATATTGGAATAGGTCCAGGATCCAAAATCAAGACGTGCAAAAGAAGCTCGGAAAGGTGCCCATTCCCCCATTTGATGGCTTATCTAAATGCACAGCCAGCTCATGGGTGCAAAAGATGGACAATTACCTGTGTTTGAATCCTATGTTGGAGCTAGATTCTATCAAGTTTGCAGCTGCCCACCTTGAAGGAGATGCTCATGAATGGTGGACACATGGCATGATCACTCAAGGTCATAGCCTAATCACTTCCTATGAAGACTTCACTCAAAGGTTAATTGATAGATTTGACAAATATGACCCTGAAAGTCACTTTAGACAACTGGCCCAAGTGAGACAAAGGGATTTTGTAGATGCTTACATCTCTAAATTTCAAAGAATTGTTGTTATGGTGACTGATATTTCAGAGGGAAGATTGACATATCTCTTTGTAGAGGGTTTGATGGAACCATTAAAAGGCTTGGTGAAGGCTTTAGAGCCTAGTTCTCTTCATGAGGCTATCAAAAAGGCAAGGAGTATGGAATTCACCACACCAAGGAGCAAATTTTATTCTAAGCCTTTCCCTCCAAGAAAGGACAAAAAACAATATAGAAAGGAGAGCAATCAGCCAAAGTCATTCAACCCAAAAAATGGGTGATGAATTGAGAAATGAGCTTAGAAGAAAGAAGTTATGCTTCACATGTAAGGAGCCTTAGGCTCCTAGGCACAAATGCTATGAAAAAGGAAAATCACATCAAATGGAAGCATATGTCATAGCTAAATCTGAATTTGAAAAATCAGATCAGCAAGAGCAATCCAGTGAAAATGAAGAGATTGAGGACCTAGATGAGGTTGAAATAGATAAGGAGAATGAAATTTCTTTCTCTCAATTATCAGGAACCAAAGGAATGACCACTTCAAAGTTCATGGGGTGGTATGTGGCCAAAGAATCATTGCTCTCATTGACACAGGCACATCACACAACTTCATTGATGAAGGAATTGTGGCAAGGAACAACTGAAGAGTTTGAAGGTTTCAAAGTTATTGTGGCAGATGGATTTACCCTCTCATGCAATAGAAGGATACCTCAGCTTACCATGCAATTTGGCAATTACGAAATCAAGGATGACTTCTATGTAATCAATATTAGTGATATAGATGATGTTCTTGGCATTCAGTGGCTGAAATCATTGGGTGAAATCAGTTTAAATCTGCAAACAATGGAATTAAAGTTTGACCATGATGGTAGGAAAGTTGTGTTAAGAGGTATCTCCAACCAAGAGTGGTCACTGCAAAAAGAATGGAGAGGTTGTTCCGTCACGATCAAGTTGAGTGGGCAGCTCAATGTGTTATTATGCCCACCCCTACTAAAGAGGTAAAAAGATGATATCATCCTAATATTCAAAACTTGTTGAGCAAGCATAGTAAAGTCTTTAGTGATTTACCTCTTGGAAGGCTTTTTGAGAGGCATTGAACATATTATAGAGCTTGAAGATGGAGCAAAACTAGTCATTACAACTCCATACCGGCAGCCAAAAAGATTCAAAGATGAAATAGAGAGGACACTCAAAGAGCTATTGAACATGGGTTTCATTTGACCAAGCAAAAGTCCATTTGCTTCCTCGGTAGTGCTGGTCAAAAAGAAAGATGGTACTCTTCGGTTGTGTATTGATTATAGGGAGTTCAACAAGAGGACCATAAAGAATCGGTATCCTATATCGAGGATAGACGAGTTGTTGGATGAGCTACATGGTGCTGTCTATTTCTCAAAAATAGACTTGAGATCTGGTTATCACCAGATAAAAATGAGAGAGGACATTGCAAAAACTGCCTTCAGGTGTCATTATGGGCATTTTGAGTTCCTAGTCACACCTTTTGGTTTGACAAATGCCCCTGCCACTTTCCAATCTTGCATGAACCAAATTTTCCGCGAGCAGCTCCAAAGGTTCTTGCCAGTTTTTTTTTATGACATACTCATCTATAGAAAGACATGGAAAGAGCATTTATAACACATAGATGAGGTACTTGGTATTCTTGAGGCTAATTCACTATTTGCTAAAGAAGCCAAGTGCGAATTTGGCCTAACGGAGAGTGTTTATTTAGGCCATGTTATCAGCGCCAAAGGTGTTAGTATGGATAAAGAAAAGATCAAAGCCATTTTGGAATGGCCTCCACCAAAAAACCTTAGTTGAAAGGTTTTTTTGGCTTGTGGTTTTTACAGAAGATTTGTGAAAGGTTTTTCACAAATTGCTGCTTCACTCACCGATCTCACAAAAAAAGGAGCTTTCAAGTGGTCTCAATCAACCCAAGAGTCTTTTGATCGATTCAAACAACTCATAAGCAGCAATCATGTACTTGCATTACCAGATTTTTCTAAGTCCTTTGAGCTGGAATGTGATGCATCCGGTGAAGGAATTGGGGCTGTTCTTATGCAAGAAAAAGCATCCTATATGTTTTGAGAGCAGAAAATTAAGAGGGGCTTAAGTAAACTATTCTATATATGACAAAGAAATGCTTGCCATAATGCATGCTTTGATCAAGTTCTGTCAGTATTTAGTAGGAGGTAGATTTATTGTGAAAACAAATCATAACAGCTTGAGGTACTTCCTAAATCAGAAAGACTTGAATGAAAGGCAGCAGAGATGGGTAAGTAAGCTGCAAGCATTTGATTTTGACATTGTATATGTCAAAGGTAAAAAGAATGTGGTGGCTGATGCATTGTCAAGAAGGCCACATTTACATTCTATGGTGAAGTTGGTGGCTGATTGGAAAGAACAAATCATCCTTGAGTATGCCGAGGACCTATTTGCATCAAGTGTTGTTGATGGAACTTCATGAGGTAAATGGTGGGCTGATTTTCTATAAGAAAAGAGTTTATTTGATTTCAAATTCCAAAGTTAAATCTCTCATTTTAAGAGCTTTTCATGATTCACCCTTGGCTGGTCACCAAGGTATATTTAAGACATATAAGCAAAAATTAGAGAGGTTTAGTTGGAAGGGGTTGAAGGAAGAGGTTTGCAAACATGTCAGAGAGTGTTCTGTGTGCCAACATAACAAATATGAGAACACTTATCCTGCTGGTCTGCTCCAACCACTACCCATTCCCAATTAAAAATGGGAAAGTTTGGCCATGGACTTCATTACAAGCCTTCCCAAGGTGCAAGAGAGGGATAGTATCTTTGTGGTAGTGGATAGATTGACTAAGTTTGCTCATTTTTTTGTTGTTTCTATAGGGTTTACAACAGTTCAAGTGGTTGAACTGTTCTTTAGAGAAGTGTTCAAACTTCATGGGTTGCCTAAGAGCATTGTTAGTGACAGGGACAACAAGTTCTTGAGCCTATTTTGGAAGGAACTATTCAAATTGTGTGGTACAGAATTGACTCCCAGCACGAGTTATCATCCTCAAACGGATGGTCAATCTGAGATAGTCAACAAGTGGCTAGAAGGTTATCTTAGAAACTATGTTTCTGGTCAACAAAAGGCATGGATAAGATGGTTACATGTTAGTGAGTATTGTTACAATTCTTCTTATCACATGTCAATAAAAATGTCTCCTTTTATGGCACTATATGGATATGAAGCTCCTAGCTTCACTGACATGTTATTTGGTGACAGTAGAGTTCCCAAAGTGAGACTTTTTGCAGGACAGCTAAGATTTGTTGAGATCCTTGAAGGATAATATCAGAACAGCCCAAAACTAGCAGAAGTTATACGCTGATCAGCAGCGTATAGAGAGTTTTTAATGTGGGAGACATGGTATATGTCAGATTTCAACCTTACAAACAGTCTTCCATTAAAAAGTGTGGGGTTGAAAAGTTGAAGTCTCGATTTTTTGGGCCTTTTAAGATTATCAGGAGGCATGGTGAAGTTGCTTATGAGCTGGAAATACCTGAGGACAGCAAAATACATAATATTTTTTATGTCTCTCGCCTTAAAAAGGCACTTGGACAGAATGTTGTTCCATCTTCAGTATTGCCACCTATTGATGATGAAAGAAGGCTTGAGCTTATTCCTGAGGCCATACTTGATCAAAGGGAGAGTGCTTTGAGAAGAAAGACCATTAAAGAATACTTGATCAAGTGGAAAAATCTACCTGTGGAGGATGCAACATGGGAAGGTGAACACATTTTGCAGCATCCTGTATTGCAATTGCTTGGGGACAAGCAATGTTTGGGAGGGAGGACTGTAATGTCCCCTTTCCAAGACTAGTCAGTGATGGGGCCATTAGCCTATTTCAGGCTCCCGATAGGCTAGTTGGTTGGTAAGGGATCTCTTGGAGTTGGTCTCTAGTTTAGTTTAATTATCAAATTTGGAGTTATGTGGAGTTTTATTAAGTTTGATAATTAAACATGATATTTTAATTATTTATTGTGCACTTAAGTATAAGGTGGAAAATATTTAAAGTGACTTAAATGTTATTTCTAGTGGGGAAAAGAAAAGTGTTTTATTTTTCTCTCCTAGTCAATTTAAAGTGTGCACATCTTGGAAATAGAAATATTTTATAAGTTGGAGGAGAAAAAAGGTTCTTTTTTAAAGAAAGTTCATTTTGTAACTCCCAGGTGCTTTTAAAGGGGGAGCGAGAGCTCATTCGGGGTTTCATGCTTGGATTTTGTAATGTTACGTTGTTGGTATTGAACCAGATGGATTACTCTTCCTTGAGGACGAAAACCCTCATGGAGATGTCCAATTTCGATGGTGCAATATCCTTCCTAGCTGGAGTATGGTGACTTCGTACAGAAGTTGCACATTGCCTCATTGGAATCAAAGATTTTGTGAAGTTTTTTTGAATGCATTTCCTAGTCATTGATTGCTGTGATTTCATATGAATATTTGTGTGAGAGTCTACAATGTTTATTTGTTTTTGGGTGACTTTAAGGTTGGGCCGTACTACCCTGAGCCTTCTTGCTGCGTGGTACGATTTGAAGTCAGAAATAATTGTTGATACCTTTGAGATCCAGTATTTGGTGATGTTATTGTATGCTTAGACTGTTTCATTTAAGTCTATTTGCAAATGGTCTTGGTGCATGTTAAAGATTGTATGAAAATGTTCGTACATGCCATAGCTGTACAGGTTGAAAATGGTGTATTGTTGACCAGGAATAAATAACTCTATCTCAGCCTCCTTTGATGTTTGTAGAATATTTGTATTGATTTGGAGACATCATTTAAGCAGATTTTACAGTGCTTTGAAGAAGTTTGAATGTGTTATGAAGATTTCCATACAACATGGGCCGTACATGCTTGGAGGTGATCGATCTTGGTCAGAAATTATTCTTGGTGACTTTGCATCATTGTTTGTTTGTATTCTGATTGTGATGATTGGGCGACCATCTTGGGACTATTCTGCAGTGATTTGAATGTGTTTTGAATAAGTTGCAAGCATATCCGTACATCTTGAACCATACGAACCTGTGGGGTATCAAGGCATTTAAATATGCATTTTGTTATTATATTAAATCACTAACATTTGCAGTGTGCTCAGATTGATCAGTAGTGAAGAGTTGGTGGTGATTGGAAGGAATATTACTTTGTGTGATTTTGTATGTTTTTATGACTGAGTCAACAGCCATACAACATGATGCAGTCTGATTTTCCTCTACAATCTAGTATGATATCATGGCAGCTCAGTTTATAGCATTGGATTATTAATATTATGTGTTTACAGTGGATGCTATGCAGGGTATGATTATTATTCCAAGATCTTCAAATAATGACATTTCATATCTATTCCATCACTCTGATTCTCATTGCATTGAATCCATTGTAATTATGTTATGTAATCACATAATAACCCCTAGATGGTTTACCGCCAGTGTGGAGAAAGAGCTTTTCTTATTTGTTCTCACCCATTGAATAAGTGGAGTATTCCCACTGAACAAGTGGAAGGCATTGTAATCTTTCTTTTCTGTTCTTCACCCACTAAAAGTGGTGAATCCCCACAGCTTGTGGATGCCCGCCGCAGCGAATGAATTGTAATTTCATTGTTGCATAATTGCTTTGTTTGAGCTAAGCACTGTATGCTCTCACCTTGCCCATTCTGGGATCTGGGTGATTAGAAAGTGTGAATCAATTTAGTTGGTTTATGCAATATAGGCTAACACTGACATATCATTGTTCATTGTTTTAAAAAAAAATTGAGGTAGCATCCTACATACACCCGGCAATACTTCACCACTTGAGAGTCACCTACCGTGTAAGACTATTAATAATAATAGTAAACTGCCCTTCCTTAATGACTCAAAACGTCCTCATATGGTTCTAGACAAGATTAATGACGTGGCAAGGTTTGTTCATCCTTAGTATATCTTGAGTATCATTACTTAAGGTTAGAGAGATCGTACCGATATGAGATTTGTCTCCCTGAAAGGTTTGAGATATTCTAGTGATCCTATGGATCATGAAATTAATATTTTCTTATGAATATTGTTCCTTCAATGGGATCTAAGTATCACACCATCACTATCGGATGGATAAATATATATGGCAATACTATGTCTTTGTAGCTTTGTTTCAATATAGATATATAATTATTCCTTGATTAGATTGATAATAAGGATCATATGATAATATAAGTAATGTTGATAAGAATACCTTGTAGAGCTGTTGTGATGGCCGCCTCTTGAATAATATAATTTGTTGATAAGAATTCAATATTGTCTATGATACAATGACAGATATAGCTTTTTAGGCTGATTTGTATATTTAAGACCGCTGCTTCTAGATATGTGAATATTTGAATATCTTAGCTTCTTTATTGTTGATGTTGACAATTGAACTGTATATATATGTGTGTGTGTGTGTGTATATGTATGTGTATATATATATATATATATATATATACCATTCAGCAACACACAATCAATCAATGTCTTAGAAATATATCATCAGCCATCAAATTATATATATATAATGCAGATCAGCTGATGCTTTAGGAATGATTGTTGATGAAGATGTTCGATGCTTGTAGTTATCTATATGAGATCTGAATATATCTTCCCTTTTCTCCTTCTGCTGATGTATGTATATATATAAGAATATTCATATTAACCTCGGCTTGGTATGGAGATGATATTACTTATTCGTTGTTGAATGCTTCAATGATAATTCGATCATTATATCAAATGTCTTGCTGGAGGATTGATAGATAGTGAGAAGGTTCGGTCCTTCATGATGATCGAATTATAGGAATATATGTAATTTAGATTAATTTATATTTTGGTGATCGATGCCCATAACACAATACCCACGATCCTTTTATATCTTTGAACCTTGGCAACTTATGGCAAGTCGCATCCCTTCATGGGCCCTTGTTGACTTTTAGTAAGCGTTGATCCTTACTTAACAATAATCGACGCCTTTACTCTACTTTGTCTTTATATGATAATAATTATTTTGTCTTATTCTGATCGATCGTTGACTTGGTAAGCACTCTGAAGTCTCAATCATAACCGACGCTTTAACCTCGGCTTGGTATGGAGATGATATTACTTATTCGTTGTTGAATGCTTCAATGATAATTTGATCATTATATCAAATGTCTTGCTGGAGGATTGATAGATAGAAAGAAGGTTCGATCCTTCATGATGATCGAATTATAGGAATATATGTAATTTAGATTAATTTATATTTTGGTGATCGATGCCCATAACACAATACCCACGATCCTTTTATATCTTTGAACCTTGGCAACTTATGGCAAGTCGCATCCCTTCATGGGTCCTTGTTGACTTTTAGTAAGCGTTGATCCTTACTTAACAATAATCGACGCCTTTACTCTACTTTGTCTTTATATGATAATAATTATTTTGTCTTATTCTGATCGATCGTTGACTTGGTAAGCACTCTTAAGTCTCAATCATAACCGACGCTTTAATTTGTTTGTTTGATCGTTGTTTACCTTGGTGATCGCCATTTTGTCTCTTAGCTTTTTATCTTCCTTTTTAGGATTGTTGCCTTGAGATCCTTAATCGATCTCTTTTAGTGAATATCGTTCATCTTTGCTTTGCTTATGTAATGGACTTCTTCTTGACTATCATGTATTACCTTGATATATATAAGAATCGGCCATATAAAAGGAATGTATTCTTGTAAATCTTTTGGGAATTTGAAATTGATTCCTCTAGGCGTCATTTTGACTTCTCTTCATAATCTCAATATCTATATTGAGGGAACATCACAGGAAACCCACTGACTATCAGAAATTGGATATATAAATCCCACATTTAATAACTTTTGTAATTCATCCTTCACAATGTCCCATAAGATTGGGTTTAACCTTCTTTGGGGTTGCCTAACAGGACGACTACCTTCGTCTATGTAAATGTGGTGTGTCCACGTATCTGGATGGATCCCACGCATATCTTGATATTCCCATGCAAATGTAGTTTTGTGATTTCTTAACATGGAAATTAAATCTTGAATTTGTGCATCACTTAAATTTGGATTTATATTTAAAGTATGTCCTGGTAAAATTTCCATAGCTTGAGATTTTGCAGGCAAGTCTATAGCATGTGCTTGTGAGGCAAATGGTGAACAAGTGTCTGAAAGCATGAATGGACTATATACACAGGTATGTGGAAGCAACTGATGTAATGTAATAAAATGTTGCAGTAGTTGTGAATCATTTAACAATGGAAAGTTCCCAAATGGGCAATTATCTACACAAAAATGAAAAACAAATCTTTCTAAAACATCATCAGACACATCGATTTTGAAGAAAATTGGAAAGAACAGTATCCTTTGATAATTCCTCAATATCAAGTGCTTGATCAATTGCTAGCACAGGCAAAGATTCTTCCAAATCACTGTCGATCCACAAGGGGTCTTCAATCTCCAACAGTGGTTGAGTAGGTGGGTACAAGGTCAATTGTTTCTTATGTTCCCCATTAGAAATAACCATATTACCTAATCTGCAGTTGATATAAGCATATGTGGCAGCCAACCATGGTATCCCTAGAATCAGGGGGTATCCCCCCAACTTTATTTTCAGCTGCCAGATCATGAAATCAGTAGGGTATTTCCAAGAGTAAAAAAAATAACATCCTCTATCATACCTTCAGGTTTGACTAAGGAGCGATCTGCCATTTGCAGGACTGTAGGTGTAGGCCTAAGTCCTTGAAGGCATAACTTTTCATTAGTCTCATTGGTCATTACATTAATAGCAGCTCCTAAATTAATCAATGTATTTGGAATGATAATGTGACCAATTTGTACCTGAATTGTAGGACTCCCCGGGTCTGAATACTTGGGAATTGAAATATTTCCTAGCATAAGATCAGCAAGTTGCCCAATAATGTGCACTGTCTTTGGGTCTCGTTTCTTTGTTTGCTTTCGGGTGCACAAGTCTCGAACTGTCTTTGTGTACACAGGGACATCCTTAATGGCCTGTAAAAGAGGAATCTTAATGTTAACATTTCTCAATTCATTTACAAAATCGAATTCTGGCTCAACCAATTCCTTTTGTTTTGGCTGAGATTGGAACCTATCAGGGTATGGAGGCAACCTAGATGGTTCATCTAGTTTGTCTGATTGTTCTTCATGTTCATCGTTAATTTAAGTAATAGTTGGCCCCTAAAGGGCTTTACATGATCGTAATTGAACTCCATTAATGTCCACTATATTGATAGGATAAGTTGGATAACCTGCCACCTCATTATTGTAAATTGGTTGTGCCACCTTGTTATTTGGGTTTGGAGCTGGCTGTGCAGGCATGGGTGTTACCTTAGGTGGCTGTGATGTGATGGATAGTGGACTAGTGGATGAGGGTGGTATAGGTGGTAAAAGTTGTTGTGGTTGTTGATATGGAGCAACAGTGGGAGGTATGGAATATGGTGGATATGGTGGTGGTGTTTCCCTCCATGGTTGTTGCCATGGTTGTGGAGAGGGTTGTTGTTGTGGGTATTGATTTGGCCACTGAGGATAGGATGGAGGTTGTTGCCAACCCCCGTACCATCCAGGTGAATTATGATATGGAAAAGGAGCAGGCTGACTATAGGGTGCATGATAATCATTAATCATATTGGGTGGCATAGCCCTCGGCTACCAAGGGGGTCTCCTCTGGACCATGTAATAAACAGGTTCTTCTGTATACTCTACTTCTGCCATATCCACGGGTAATGGTCGCAAGGAAGTGTTTTTACTAACCTCTTCTAAGGATGAGATTTTTGTCCTATTATAAGGGCATTCTTCACTAGTATGTTTCTTGCGACGTGGGACAAAAGATGACTAGGGCTTTTTCAGCTTCTTGCTTTTTACGTGTATACAAAGTGTCGATCTATTTACCCATATGATTTAAAAGATCATTTTTTAGGTCATCAAGTAACGTACCTAACTCACGTTTGGTGATACCTGATGTGCCACCTTGAGAAACTTGTCTTCCTGAGTATCCTCGAACCGACCGATGAGATCTCGAATAATTCCTGCAAATTTCACAAATATCATCAAATGACATTTTAGAAATATCTCCTGCACCTATAAGATTCAAAGTGTCCATGCAATCATCACGAATTCCTCTTAAGAAAAGCATTTTAATAGTTTCAAGTAATAGGCCTGTTTGTCGTGATGTTTGAAGACTGAACAAAATCGTTCAAGAAAATCTTCAAGTGTTTCATCTTCTCATTGAGACATCCTGAAAATCTCATCCCAAACTTCCTGTCTTACAATAGTCCTAATACTTTGTCAAAAATCGTTCCTTCATGTTATCCCACGTGAGAATTGACTGTCGTTCGAGTCCCATAAACCATCATAATGTAGCATCTTTCAGTGTAGACGGAAACAACTTGAGTTTCTGCTTATCACTCTGGGAATCATAGCTACGACACAACACAACAAATTCAAATAAGAACATGTCAGGATCTTCAATAGAGAGGCCTCTAAAAATTGGTAAGGCTGAGTGAGGTAGATTCTTCATAGGTGCCTCTTCATCAGGATTCACAATGGGAAACTGAAAAGTTATTTGTTCATTGTTGATTCAGTCACCCTCATGATTGCCACCCATGTTGTCTAATGGCCAAGGTGCCCAATAAACACGGAATGATGAAGAACGTGGTTGGTATTGTCTTGGTATTTCCTTTCTACCACTTCTTAATGCATAGGAAGCTTTGAATTGTTTAGCAAAATCAGGAGGAACAGGACTAAGAAGTCTTCTTAATGATGCTAATGATGACTCAGGCTGATCTAGATTTTCAGATACAAGAGGGATACTTGGAGTTGAATCAACATCTACTTCAATTTTCACTTGGAGTTTCTAGAGGTATAGTAGTTAACTCAATAACACACTTCTCTAAATCAAGCTCAGCTTGCTTCTTTTGCACTTGTTTCTTTATGGGTTGTGGCTTAATCACACGTGTAGGATTCTTCTGTTTTGATGAACTACTCATAGCAAGTTGCTTTACAAATCTACCTTTATCATTTCTAGCTCGACTCATGCATCTAGATATGATCTAAAATAGAGCAAACCAAGGTTAATCACCTAGGCAAGGTCGACACTTGTGCGAACTTTCACCTTGACGCACTGGTCCTAACTCAACTCACTATGATTTCAGGCCTTTAACACCTTTCCCCGGCAACGGCGCCAAAAATGTTGGGAAAACTGTGGATTAGAGTTGGGGCAAATTATCTTTGTAATTATTTCAAATGGGCTTTAACACAATTGAATCAATTTTTAAGATTGATTTCCTCAGTTTATTCCTAAATGTCAATCCGAGAGTTCGTAAGCTTTAGAAAGGTGTTGGGGCAATATGCCGAAGGACTAAGAACAATGAGTGAAGTGAAAATGCAATGCAACTAACTATATACCCTTAAGAATAAGAAACTGAATTAATTATGCTAATTTATGTCTTACTGTCACAATTGTGCCAGGATCTGTGACAGGAACTATTACAGACTGGTAATAATAACAGCTGATTACTAAAATTATCTTTCTATTACAGATATTAAGAAAATAATTAAATGAGTTCAATTATTCTTACTATAACAATTGATTTAACTTACAAATAGATTTAGTTAAGGAAAGTAAAATTAAAGATCGGCAACAATCACACTGCTAAATCGCACAATTACAACTTGCATCAGAGTAATCAAACATAACTTAAATCACACATACCACATAGCTAATATGAGAGTCACCAGGTAACCTCAGAGTGGGCCCCGCTTCCTTGGTTTCCAGGTGATAGACTGTGAACTTCTTCCTTAGTTTAGATTAACCATGCACATAAACATTCCTTAGACTGATTATCAAAACAACATCACATTCATATATTATCTGTATATATCCAAGTCTATCATTTACATACACTTATATACTAATTATTTATGCTAATAATGGATCTGAGTTTGTTTTGTCTTACAGCCATTAAAACAAAATGTCTGATGGAAATTGATTACAGGCCGCGGGCCATTACAACAGCAAAACAACTTAAAACTTTTCTTAAACAAAATGATCGGTTGCCCGATGCCTTCTAACAGCTCTGTTTCCATCATTCTTACATGATCTACGTGTCCAACAGCTGCAATTGTTTCTACTTTCGCCTTCCATGTACTCACGACAGTTGAACCCGCACCCTTAATTATCCCTGTCAATTAATCATGAAATGATTAATACTTCTTCAAATAATTAGCATTATAGATGGTTTTAATACTTTTTACAACTTATTAAATATATCTATTTTCCTTCAACAAATGGTGACAAGAAGAATAACAAGACAATGTAAACAGGGGTGAGAAGGCAAATAAAGGATGAAATAGTAAGGCCTCATTTTCTCCCACATAGAGCAGAAAACTAAAGTGCAGAAATTAGGGCAGAATTCAGAAATTTCATTTGAAAATCTTGTAAACCCAAAATTGTTCATAATATCCCCATTTGGGATATTACATGCGTTGATTGAAGAATACACACAAAAGGGATTTGTTGAAAAGGGCTTAGAAACTCTTAAGCAATTGCAACCAGTGGGTCATTGAATTGTTTGATATTTTGTTTGGCAAGAAATTAAATGTGTCCCCAGTGTCTAAATTCCTGGATAAATTATGGCTTGTTTCCTCATCTAAAGTATCATGGTTTATTTGTCTTGAAAAGAATAAGGAGATTTTCCAAGGGTCTAGGAGGTTGCTTGCTAACTTCTCTCGAGAAGTCACCTTCTCTTTTGTTGCCTTTAATGTGGCCTTCTAGGAGTGTGGATTGCTTTTAGCAAGGATGAATGTAAAATGGTGAGAGGAGCCATGGTGCTAGCCAAAGGCATTCACATTGGAACTCTATTTCACCTTGATGCAAGCACCATGATTGAATGTACCACCTTTGAGGCTTGTAATTTTGGACACCAAAAACTTCTTCTTGAAAATATTGTTGCGGTATGAGTGTTTGAGCCACGTTGGCTACAAATGTTTATTGTTCTTTGGGTTTTAGTTTATGTGAACATTGTATATATGAGAAACAAAATTGTTAAAAAAACCACTACACAGTTAAAAAAATCTAGAAGCACTTATATCTTAGTACTATGGAGTGTGGAAATTTGATGTTTGTATACAAAATTGTGTTAAATTTTACTATGCCTTCTAGATCTAAAGGGATTTTGCATTTGGTTCATAGTGGTGTATTTGGACTTGTTGATATACCTTCCTTGGGCAAATCTCTTCACTATGTATTATTTATTGATGATTTCTCCAAAAAACACATGGATTTTCTTTCTTAGGCATAAGTTTGAAGTTTTTTGTAGGTTCAAAGAGTGAACTCTTGTGGAGAACCAACATGAAAAGAAGATCAAGACTTTGAGAACAAATAATGGTGGAGAATTATGTTAAATAGAGTCCAAAAAGTTTTGTAAGGACAATGGCATAACAAGACAAAAGACAACTCCATACACCCCTCAATAGAATGGAGTTATAGAGCACATGAATAAGACACTAATGGAAAAGACTAGGAGTATGCTTAGTAGTCCAAGTTTGAAGCATAAGTTTTGGGCTGAAGTAGTGAGTATTGCTTGTTATCTTATCAACCGATATCCTACATCAACTCTTGTTGATAAGATCCTTGACAAGCTCTAGATAGACAAGAAGCTTTCACTTCAACATCTCAGAGTGTTTGGTTGTGATGCATACACTCATGTTCCTAAGGAGAAGGGATCCAAGTTGGATTTCAAAGTTGAGAAATGTATCTTCATCGGTTATAGTGAAGGTGTGATGGGATATAAGCTCTAGAACCTTGTGATGAAGAAAACTATGTAAAGTCATGTGTTCTTTAGAGAGATCACATCTTCTATTGAGCAACTAGAGATGAAGAGAAAGAAATAGTGCAGCTAGAGCCAAAGATTGAGGAAGTTGTACTAAATGCTAAACAAAAAGTTCAACAAGCACCTATTTATGGAGTTGAAGCAGATAGATTAGATGAAGTAGTAGAAGAATCTCATACTCCATTGATTAGAAGGTCTATTCAGCAAAGGAAAACACATGAAAGGTATAATTATAATCCATCAAACTTTAGGTGCACTTTTTGCTTTGAAAGGTATAATTATAATTATAATGTGGATGAGCCCAAAATAGTGAAGGAGGCATCCTAGTCTACAGACAAATAGTCCTTGAAGAAGGCCATGGATGAGATGGTTGCACTGGAGAAGAACAATATGTGGGACTTGGTGAAGCTTCATAAGAATATGAATTTTGTTGACTGCAAATGGGATTTCAAGAAGAAATTTAGTTATGAGGGCAAGATTGAAAAATCCAAGGTGAGACTAGTGGCAAAAGGTCATTCTCAAGTTGAGCGAGTAGACTTTGGTGAGAATTTTTTCTCCATATGCAAAATTAACTTCCACTAGATTTCTATTATCTATTGCTGCTACACATAATCTTGAGATTGAGTAGATGGATGTTAAGACAACCTTTTTGCATGGAGAACTAGAGGAAATCTACACAAATCAACCCAAGCACTATGTTGCGAAGGACATAGAAAATTTGGTTTGCAAATTGAAGAAGTCTCTCTGTGGTTTGAAGTAGTCACATAGGGTGTGCTATCATAAATTTGATACCTATATGTTGAAGCTAGGATTCGGTTAATGTGTTTATTTTAAGCAAGTTGATAATCAATTTATTGTTATCATGTTTTATATCTTGATGACATGTATATATTAGTAACAATATGTATATGATTAAGATGTTTAAATCTTAGCTTTCATCTTAGTTTGATATGAAGGATCTAGGGGCTGCTAAAGTCATTCTTAGAATGGAGATTAGGAGAGATAGGGTTAATAAGAAATTTCGGTAAAGCAAAAAAAAAATGTTGCGGCATTTCAAGATGCATGATAATAAGCTAGTAAGTGTTCATATCCCTATTAAAACAAAATTGTTAGTAGTACAATATCCTAAGACACCTATTGAGAGTGAGGACATGAGTCATATTCCATATGCTAGTGTTGTTGGAAGCCTAATGTATGCAGTGGTCTATATGAGACTAGATGCCTAGGTAGTGGGAGTTTTGAGTAAATATGTCAAATCTAGGAAAAGTACACTGGACTGTAGTCAAAAGGGACTTCAGATATATTCAATTTGCTACCAATGAGGACTTGATTTGGGTATGGAATTAAATATATAGGGTTTTATTGATGCAAATTGGGTTGGATATTGATAGCATGATATCCACCAATGGTTATGTATTTAACCTGTTTGGTGGTGCAGTTAGTTGGATGAGAAAAAGATAAGTTGTTGCACTTTCGACTACTAAATTTGAGTACATGGCAATTACTCACACTTGCAAGGAGGTTGTGTGGCTTCAAAGATTGTGTTTAGATGTGTTAGAACACCCAAATATACTAAGAGAGGGGGGTGAATCAGTATATACCACAATTTAATCCAATTCAACTTTATCAACAAAATCTTTCTACTGCATTAAACAGATTATAAAGGAAACTATGCAATCCAAAACACAATCACACAACCACACAACCATTAGAAACCATAACACCAGATTTACGTGGAAAACCCAAGAAGGGAAAAACCACGGTGAGCAAGCTGCTTGGATCTAGTGTCCAAATCTAGCCTCACAAATAAAATAGATGATTACAATAAGTTTTATGGGCACCAACCCAAAGGAGAGACAAATCCCCTGCTCTATGAACTCCAACTCAAAGGAAACTACAACTCCCTGAAACAAAGATTTATGGGCTCCAACCCAAAGGAAGCACCAACTCCCTAAAGTGCTACAACACTTAACACTTACAAGATGAGGCACCAATCTTTGTTATGCAATCTTGACTAATGCAACATCTCTGCTAACACTTTGACATCCTTGTCTTGCTCTAATGACTTAAATACCTCTGCACTATCTTCTCTGATATCTTCTTGATCTTCTAATTCATTCTGCTACCTCAAAAACCTTCGCAACTCTAACTTTGTTCTAGGTTATGCATTATTACTTACAGAGCCACGTATTTCTCTTCGGATCATTCACTTCACATATTCCTCACACACACATACTCGCATACACGCACTCACACACCCACACTCACTTGTAGCAATCTTCTTTCCTTCATAAATACCCTTTGCAAGTCTTCAAAACATCAACTTTGTTGGCCTTAATAAAATATGTAGTATGAAACGTGTAGCAAACCAAACTTGTCAGCTCCCAAATCATCTGCGGTAATGTAGGAGTGAAACTCCATAAAGCGGTACATACCACGAAGTCTACTGGACTCATTTTACGTTCTCCCAAGCTTTCTTGTTGGTGCACGCTTCCATACACATGACACAATCACCCAAACATACCATGTCGGCTCCGCAAACACTTATCCTTTCATGCATTGGCTCTCAACCCTATGCGGTACCAGAGAGGAGATATCATCGTGCGGTACATACCACGAACACAATATTACTTGCAAAACCTTCTCATGCACTCCTCTTTCTATTCCATGCCTCAGCTTGCTGATGCAAGCAATCAAACTCTAATGTTAGTAACCTTTACATTGTCCGGTCACACAGTCTTATCTTGGAACATTGCTAAACATACTTGTGGTACTATTTACATTCCGAAATTTGGATATGTTATGCAAGACACCATCATTCGCATATGGTTCAAACCACCAGGCTTTATCTTCAAGTGCGGAGAAATGTGGAGCATTCTTTTGTACCTTTGAGACTGCAATAACACTGTAACACCACTGTCTTCACTTAGAATATTGAAAAACACACTTGCGGTACTTCAAAACACCTGAAACCTCAACTGAGCATACATATAGACCATCTAATCTTATCTTCCAAACTGCAAAGCCAAACACCAACATGCAGAAAAATGGAGTGACTTTCAGTTCTATCTTTGATAACCTTTCACAGGAACATGACATGTTCTCACTCTGTTGACTCTGGAAAACTCTGTGGTAACTCTAAGGCTCTGAAACTTGAATCATACATGCTCCATAGTTGTCTCTAGCTATCCTCCAAACTGTGAGGCCATATCTTCATTTGCAATAAAATGCGGTACAATCTCCTGAGCTTTTGCAGTACAATTCTCTATGCCTTTGACAGTTTGATAACTTATACACTTCATATCCCATTCAAAGCTTTTCATCAAGAAACAACATTCACAACACCATAAGCAACAATCATAGCTCTTTTCAAAAACAAGAAGTCACAACTCCTTCATGTCAGCATATCCTTCACAGCATATCAACTTGACAACTTTCACTTGTCCATGAACTTCAGAAGAAAGGGTACAACTGTGTACATATGATATTGATCCCTTATATCTTTCATAATCACTGCTCCTCTGATCATCACTCCTTTGACAACATATGCAACAACATGCCTTCCACATCACAACACCTCTGATCATCACTCCTTTGACATCCACTCATTTGACATCAATGATAACATGTGCAACAATCTGCCTTCCACATCACAACACCAACAATCTTCCTTCCACATCACAACACCTCTTATTACTACTCCTTTGACATCAATGACAACATATGCAACAATCTCCCCCTTTGTCATTGATGGCAACACTAACCTGATATACAAATTTTTCTCCCCCTTTGACATCAAAGGCAAAGGGCCAGTGGTCTTCCGCTGTACTAGCAAAACATACAAGCTACCTCTGTCTGTATTAGCCTTGGCATTCCTTTACTGCTATTTATCCGCTTGCTTCCCCTGAGCAGTAGCCTCTTCATTTTATTTACTATATACATAGCAACCCGGTATAAGCCTGTTCTTTAAAAAAAAATACTTCATATACAATTTCTATCTTCCGCAAACTTCTTGTTGTAAAATAGCATATAGCTATTGCGCTTCTTCAAAATTTGAAATAGTAGACTCACGGTCTGTCTGATCCTTAGCTCTGTGAAAGCCATGTCTGAGCAATTCCTTGAATAGACTATCACACTTCTCCTGAGAATGCATAAACACTAAAAACTTAGCCTTTTCATATCACTCTCCAAAAATCGCAAAAACCTCTCACCTTTAGGACTCACTTCAATGGGCTGAGCAAAATACTTACTAACAACACTGCACCCATCAACTTGAGCAAGAAACTCCACCTAGCGAAGAAGAGCACAGTCTGTCTATTTGGTCTTGTATTTTGAACTATCCTAGTAATCTCCACTTGTGCATAAGATATGAATCATTCTACCAGGCGTGCAAACAACAATTTTAGTACCTCGCTTCAAATCACTGATTTGTTGCGCCACTTCAAAATGCAAAGAACCTTGGAAAACTTTCTGATATCAGCTTGAATCTATTGAACAAGCTCTCTGGACCTGTTTGCTACACCAATAAAGTCTCTTCCACTCATCTTTACCATGAATCTTCAACTCCAGCTCCTTTATGTATGCTACAAGTTCCTCTTCATCATTATCTGCATCAGAATCATCGCCAGGCATAATCCTTCCAAGACTGTCTTTATTTGATTTCTTTTTGTTTGTCCCACAATTTAAATCCTTCACCTTCTTTTCGTTGCTTACAGAATTATCAGTTTTGCTGCTTAAGTTCATAGCATCATGCACAATCAATGTGTTCATAAATGCATCTGGAGGATCAACTTCTTCAAAAAAACCATGGCTTCTCTATTTTGCAGATTTTTATTTCCAGTCTCATCCACTGCAAACATCACCATTTTTTAGCAAAGAATTTTTGAAGGTACATTCATCATCCGATTGTTCACATTCTCACTTTCGTCCTTTTTCTGCCTTTGCTCTTGCCACTCCTGAACTCTCTGTCATCTCTTTTCCATTTCTTCAACAAGCCTCCTTTGCTCCTCCATATCTTTTTTAATCTTTGTCTCCTCATCACTCTCATCGTTCTTTCTTTTCTTTGTACCAAAATTTTCCCTTCACATCTTCATCCTCATACTTTCCTTATTTCTTTCCTTTCCTCTTAAAGAATCGGCTCCTTTTCTTTGCTTTGGATTCCACTCAGCATCAAACTCTAAATCCCTAACCCTTTCATAAACCTGTTGCTTAATGTCTTTCTCTCTGTCTCTTTCCTTGAGTTTCTTCCTTTCATCCTTCTCCTTAACTTTAACTCTTTTCCAAACATCCTTATGATTGCTCTTACTCTTATCCTTTTCCTTGTCCCTAGAATCCCTATACCTTTTGCCTGTTAGGTTATCTGTCAATGAGTTCTGTAGGTTCGCAGAGACCTATTTCCATCCGGAGATCCTCTACCTTTCATGTTTTCAAAACATATTCTTCTATCAATTTCTTATCAAATCACTTGTGCCTTGCTTTTACTACACTTTACCTTAATAGAATTGACAACTCATTTTTACAGGGAGCTAAAAGATTGTGTAATGGTTAGCCCCCTCTGAAACTATGCTATATTTTATACAAGCTGCAAGACAGAATTTTCAGGGCTATTATGCATCTTAAAGTGCTCGCTTAAAGTAACAAGAGATCAATGCACAGAAGTAGAAACAATAATATTGATAGATTTTTCAAAGATAAATATCATTATAGATAGGCCAGGATGATGGCATACTTAATACATACAATGTTCTGATGACTATTTTTAGACACACTTAAGCACACTTTAAGACAGTCAGACTTATGATCATAGAGAGGTCTAAGTTTCTGATTCCCATGTTGGGAAGAGCATACTCTACTTCTACAATCGGACAGGCACTTAGATAACTATCAATGACTTACAGACTTCACTCTCTCTTGTCCCAACAGAGTGATTGAACCCCCCTTATATAGGACAAGCCACCGCCTTTTCAATGTTCAGGAATTGAAAGATATTTGAAATCTGTGAATCAAAGGATGACACCTAAAACAAGCTTTTGAAAAGACATGCCCACTATGAGAGATTCTTTGGGTGGACCCTAATATCTCATGAACACAAAAGCTTTCAAACGACAAAGGACAAACATGTAGGACCGCTACATGTGAAGCGCTGCTTTATAGCCGAAAGCAGATACAACAGGAATCTTTTTTATCACGGGAAGAGTAACCCGTGGTTACAATGAGGTGGTAACCTTACCCCTTTTACCATGGTGTGGTCCACGTTAGTCATTTTTCTCAGTGACTGATAACTCTGATGAGTGAGAAACCCACTCATTAGTCACTACCAAGTTCTCCATGTACACATCGAGGACAATGATCATCATCATGCTGCTCATAGAGAGAGCACGGGTGAGCAGGTGGATCAGGCTCTTTCCACATAATGCGAAGGGTTTTAATTTTGCAAGGTCCATGGATGCCTATAGCATGTGCTCCAAAATCTCCAAGCTCTTGCCGATAGGTTTTTGTATGAATCCAGATGGGTTGTTGATTATTGAACAAATGGCGAATTCATGCTCCATAAGTCTAGTGTTGGAATAAAGATTGGTCACCATATGGTCCATATTGCTGGCAGACAAACCTGTTGATGAGATTATCATGATAGGACCCAAAAGTTAATTTCCATAGAACACCTGTATATCCTGCAAACAAAAACTGCAAATTTTCATTAGGATAAGGTCCTTGAAACATATCACGCATATACTGAATCCCCTTTTCTTGGTGAAGCCATCTCTCAGGTCGATGAATGTGTGGATTCAAAAACTTGACAGGCAATTGGAATTGGATTTCATAATTGAGGAGATATTGTTGGATCTGTTCATCAACTTCTTCTGCTTGGGCGGAAAATTGGAAGAATGGCTTTGGATTCCATATTCCTGGAGTAGACAGTGCTTGTTTTGCAAGTATCATGTGTTGTCGATCATACAAGTAGTCATTGGCCAAATCAAAATTCCTTTGATCCCTCCTATTATAGGGATTGCTGCTAAATTCAGGACAACATTCTTCATACCACCGTTCTTCATTGATTCTCATGATTCTAACTGTACTTGAAGAGGGATAATGACCTTCTCTAGATAGAAAATCTACAAAAATATTTTCCTCTCCTGGCAAATGCTCAATTTCAAAATCAAAGGTATCAAGAAATTGTGCCCATCAAAGTAATCTTCCCCGGATGACCTTATTTCTAGATTCCTTCTTAAAAAATCCGCGGAGATTCTGCATATCACTTCGAACCAGGAATTTCTTATCTGCAACAAACATATAGAAGGCCTTTAATGAATTAACTACTGCAAGAATTTCCTTATGTGTGTTGTGGTAGTTTAATTCACTATTTTTGAAACTACCAGATGCATATCTAACAATTTCTTCTTGGCCTTGTGAGGTTTTTTCTTTTAGAACTCCACCCCATGCAGCTTCACTGTCATCTTGTGTCATGTCCCCGTTTCCGGCATGAGTCAATCATGAACCCAGATTAGCCTATTCATCATTCCCAGTGGGCTAATACGTAAAATAAGGGAATGAAATTGGTTTTGGCTAACTATTGTTTTGTTTTGCAGGTCAAAACCTTCATGTAAATGATACATTGGTTCTTTGATGTTCAATCTAGCATTGGAGAACTTCAAATACAAGTTAATTGAGCGCCTAAGTGTTGAATGGATTAAGAAACTTGCTAAGGGTTTCTAGGCGCCAATTGATGTCTCCGGATCTAGAAAGTGCGCCCAAGGAAGACTTGTCAAGTATGAAGGCGCCATCTTGTCTTGTCAAACCACAAAATGCGCCTAGAAGGAATTAGGCGCCAATGTCATTCAACTCAACCTTGAAGTGCGCCTTGACAAGGAGGTGACGTTGGAAGATAGATTTGATGAAGGATTGATTCAAGGCACCCATCATGAAGCAATTGATCTAGGTTGAGCGCCTTCTCTACTTAAGGCGCTAGTTTATGTTGCCAAGATACTTGATGTGTGCCTAAGGAGTTGGGCGCTAGATGAAACATAAACCTCTTGAAAATGCGCCTTGTTGAGAAAGGCTAGTTGAAGACCTCAATGCATCTTTGGAGGGTAGAATGAGTCAAGTAGACATCCAACTCCATGAGGGATCACCAAAGAAGACAAGATATGCATGATGTTAGCAAGGCGCTAGATCTTGCCTATCCAACCTTGCAAATGCGCCTAAGATGATTTATGCTTCAAAGACATCAAATGAGCACTCAAAATGTGAGGTGCTAATCTTGCTTATTCTCTCTTGGATGAGCGCCTTGGTAAGAAATGACATTTGAGGGCAAAAAGGTTTCATCTAAGTGTAAGGCGCACTTCTCACCTTGAACAACCTCCAATGTGTGCCTAGGTCTAAAACATGTTGTTTTAAGTTGAAATGACCTTCAAAGGATTAAACATGTTCAAACTATCATCTTTGGTTTGATGTTAGACAAAAGAAGCATTGCTAGAGTAAGGCGCATCTTCCTTCTTCTCCAACCTCAAACATGCGCCTTCTTCAAGAAGCCAAATGTGCGCCTTAGAATGGAATGTGGAGTATCTATCATGCTAATGATGAATATTTGTTTCAAGAGAAGATTTAGAAGTATTTTGAAGACTTGAATAACACTTCAAGGAGGTTAGGCGCCATCTCTTGTCCCCAGAGCACTAAACATGCGCCTAACATGGAAGTAGCGCCAATTGTGATTAATGCATTCTCCTAAGTGCGCTCTATCTTCATTGAGCACCGTGCAAGTACCTGATCTTCCATTGGCTCAAATTATGGCATTGGATCTATTCCGGCGCATTTTACAAGGGCGCCAACTCAGAGTGAGTCATCAAATGGCATATTCCATAGGAATATGCTCTTGGAAAACATGCCTTGGTTCTCTCTTTGCATTGGAAAATGTGCCTTCATTGCCTCTTACCTCTTAAACAGCACTATAAAAGGAGGAGAGCGACCTCATTTTGCACATCTTTGGGCTATTGTAATTTCTCTATGGTAAGCTTTATGCTCTTTCATGGAATCTGCATATTTCATGCTTGTTGGGGTGATGTTCCCTTAACTTTGATAAGGTGATGCTCCCTTTTCCATTGAGAGGTGTTAACATTCAGTTATATCATCATTGTGCAGGATTGAAGACATTCTACAACACAAGGCTACTTGCATTTCAGACTCTTGAGACTTGAGGATACAAGTGTTCCTTGAAGACATTTGAGAATTGGAGATATAAGTAGTTTAACAGGCTTATTGTTCAATCTAGGTGCCCAGGCCTATTTGATGTGTTCATTGTAATAAATTGAACTTGATGATGCTATTAAGCATCCATTCTATGTAATAAGACATTTGAGTTGACAATTGAAATAAGATATCTCAGCTTCCTTGATTGATAGTTGATGTTGTATGTTGATGTTTGATTGAAGTTGCAAGTTAGAAGTTGGGGTGATGCTCCCTCAACTTTGATAACGTGATGCTCCCTTATCCATTGAGAGGTGTTAACATTCAGTTATCATCATTGTGCAAGATTGAAGACGTTCTACAACACATGGCTACTTGCATTGCAGACTCTTGAGACTTAAGGATACAAGTGTCCCTTGAAGACATTTGAGAATTGGAGATATAAGTAGTTGAATAGGCTTATTGTTCAATCTAGGCGCCCAGGCCTATTTGATGTGTTCATTGTAATAAATTGAACTTGATGATGCTATTAAGCATCCATTCTGTGTAATAAGACATTTGAGTTGACAATTGAAATAAGATATCTCAGCTTCCTTCATTGATAGTTCATGTTGTATGTTGATGTTTGATTGAAGTTGCAAGTTAGAATAAGCAAAACTTTTGGTTAAGTATAGTGGGGTATCTTACATCTTGTTGGCATTTCAATTCGCATCTCTGGAATGCGAGTTGGAAACGGACAGTTATGCACAGATAAACTGCTCTCCTATTATGAGGGGGAGTACCCTTTTTGCTGATATTTGCTAAAAAAATAAATAAAACAAAATTGCCTATCTTCTTTTTGATTCTCAACTGCGAGCACAAGGTTATAAAACTCTATTTCGCTGCAGAAGAGGTTTTTCCTTTTTTAAAACTTCTAACTACAGCTAGGCCTAAGCTAAATGACGCTTTTGATTATCTAAGTAAACACAGAGCACATAAATCAAAAGTGGACGAGGAATGATTTGTTTTAACACAAAAACTTAAATAAACTTCTCCCAGATTCACATCACAAGACCCATTGTACTTTAATGATGAAAGCTGAAATAAAATTTACATAAGCCACACATCTGACGACAAACTTGATGAGAGATGAGATAGAAAATCAAAGCAAAGGCAGGCATGAGACTTCTATTCCAATATCATAAAGTTGATACAACTCCAGGACAACAATATTGTAGCAAAAGGCAGGGATACAATAAGCGAGCAAACACTGGAGAACAGATAACACATAATGAACAAGTAGCTGAAACAACAAGTTCTACAGGCTAGAATAGGCACAGCGAATTTGCTATCACAATTACCCCTGACTTACAATGGGCAAGGCTGCCCTTATTTATACTAAATCAAATGAGTAGGGAACCCTAAAATCTTCTTGATTTAACCTAACTAACTTGCCAACTCACAAGCTTTATTTCTATTCTAGGACAAAGATTACAACTAACAAACGCTTTAAAACAATTTGCTTTAAAGCAAAGAAAGCTCCAACTATTACAAAGTGATTTTTTCTTATTTTAAGGATGGATAAGCTTTGGATGAAAGCAAATGCTTTAAAACTAAAAGCATCTGATTTAAAGTTGTTTTTTGTGTCTCATCCTCATCTTCATTGCTGTCCCGTTGGTGACATCATCCATGGATATTTTGAAAAATAATATCCTCCAAAAAGCATAGTTTGAGTGAAAAAGCTGGCACATGGGTTTTGTAGGCAATCTCGTTCTGAAGCGACCCAGATTGTCGTATTTTGAAAAAGCAGAATATTTCTCGAAAAAGCAGCAAAAAAATAGATTCCCGGAAAAAGCAAATTTCCCAATCTTCAAGAGGATGAAATTCTAGATGAACCCATCTCGATGAAATTTGAAAAAGCTTCGGCCCTATTTTTGAAAAATGATCCCCTAGAAAAAAGGACCTTAAAAAAGCGTGCTCCCTTGCTTCCTCATCCTGAAACTATGAAGAACGCTGAAAAAGCACTTCGTTTGAGCCTTCGAATCTTTGTGGAAAGAAAAATATGTCTTCTTCCTCTGGATGCAACCTGCAAAAGATAATGAATAAAAGAAGCCAAAAGCTTGTCTTTATAGAACTTGAGGGCAAAAAACCAGCTTTCTTTGTGAAAGAATAAAGCTTCAAACTTATCCATGAAGAAAGCATCTTTTAAAGCACAAATCCAAGTGGATGTCTTCGAATAGGAGGAATCCCTATTTTATAGCTGCCTATGGCTTCATGTGTGAGATGATGAAAAATATCTTCGTTGGATGATGTCATCAAACACGCGAGGTTGCAAAAGTGTTAGCCAAATTTTCTTTCGTTTTCAACACTTTTGCACTTGTTTTGACTCTGGTATGGCCGTCCCTGACTTCAACAAGATGGCAAACTGTCACCACTGACTGAAAAAGTTGACTAATCATGGCACCTTGAAGATTTATCAACCGTGATTTCATCCCTAGCCCGGACTGACGATCTGATGTCATCTGACTACAAATCTGACCTCTGGTAACTATCGCTGGACAAAGATATGGAAACGATTGTCGAACATGAAAATTTTCTAAAGCATGAAATCTTGGGCGCCCTTGCCCTCCAGGGGCGCCTAGTTTTTAGTGCCTTAGCCATTTTTTAGAAAATTTCAACTTTTTCAGTTTCTTGATTTGCGTGCATGTTCCGGTGATTGTGGGCCCCTATTTGGCTGTCGATTTCTATCTATTGGAGTAAACCTGAGTCTGATGATCTGGCAAACAGGCAAGTCTGATGAAAACTAAGCTGATTGTACCATCTGCCTGCCTCGAAAATCGTGTCAAACTGATTTATTGTGAACCTGACCGAGCTGACGGAGGAGGATTTGTCGTTTTCCGTAAAAAACTGAAAAATATTCTAAGGCATGAAAAAGTGGGCGCCCCTAGCCTCCAGGGGCACCTAGGAATTTGTGCCTTAGAAATTTTTGATATTTTCAAATTTTCTTTCTATTTCTCGATTTCTGTGCCAACAGGTCCTATTTGATTTGTGTTTTCGATCATCCGGATGATTGCTGAGGGAGGACGGGAGGTGATTTGTGTAGCCTAAACACACCTGTGATGAAATCCCAGCGTTTTACTGAGTTTGACCACCCAGAAAAGGGCTGACGGAGACTTTTCGACGTTTTCTGGAAAAACGTAAAAAAAATTCTAAGGCATGAAAAAGTGGGCGCCTCTAGCCTCCAGGGGCACCTAGAATTTTGTGCCTTAGCCAAATTTATGATTTCCAACCTCTATTTGCAATTTGCTTCGTTTCACATGCTGGCAGACGCTTCCTGATATCAATTTCAATGATTTGTTAGTCAACTGCCACTAGATGATGAATGAACTAGACAGCCTGGGTATATCTAACATGGATTCCAGCTTTTCGGGGCCTGTTGACCAAAATGACTGCTTTTGTCCTCCCCGAAACTGACCGATAGAAACATTTTAAGTATTTTCTTGAAAAACGCAAAAAAATCTAAGGCATGAAAAGATGGGCGCCCCTAGCCTCGAGGGGCGCGTGGAATTTAGTGTCTTAGTCAAATTTCGGGATTTTTAACTTTTCTTCGTCATTTCAGATCCATCTTGCTCTGTTTTATGTTCCTCACCAAATTGACGACTATTCGTTAGTTCTGTGTTAGCTGAACAACCTTGAAAGACTTGAAACTGATTTCTAGAAAATGAACATCCTCCATTGATGACTTCTGAATTCGTGCTTCACCTTCTGAAAAAGAAGAATTGACCCAGTAGAGAATACTTGACCTTTTGCAGATTTCATTTGGACCACCTTGATCGTGAAGCAAAATCAGCCAATGAGAATCATGCACGACACCTGAATCGGAGATTCTATTTTTAGAAACTTTCTATTTTTAGAAAATGTTGCCAGCATCCATATCTCAAGAAACCCAGAAAACCTAATTTGACATCTATTTTTAGAAATTGACTTTTTGACTTTTTTGACGAAAATTTTTCTAGACTTTCACAAAATGCCTTAATGAAGCAAAAAATTTGATTGGGTACAACAATTGGCTCTGTCTGGGGACCATGTCGGATACTTACGGCATAGGAGAACCGAGAATCTCTGGACTTTTCTAGCTTGGACCAGTGCCTTGTCCTTTGGGCAATAGAGTCAAGTTACTTTCCTAATCACCTAGAACAAGACTTTTCCCTACATCACCTAAAACCGGACTTCCTAAAATCACCTAAAAGTTGGAACTTTCCAGACATACAAAGAAAACAACTATCACATTACGAAAAGGGGAAAAACATTACGACATAACGATCACATCACAGAAAGGGGAAACACATTACACACACAAACGCTCTTTTAGAGCAAAGACAAGAAAAACAAAAACTGTTTACACAAAACCATCAACTGGGTCAGAAAAATAAGAGCCTTTTCTCTTGAGCTGTGAGATTTGTCTTGACGACACATAGCTTTTCTTTCTATGTAGCATCTCCTCGAAGAGCCATGATTCAGGCGGGTATTCACGTTTAGGCCATGAGAAGTTTATGAGGAACTGATCGATACGCCAGAGCTCAGGTTGATCAACTTCTTCCAAAGTGAGTAACCTCTGCAACACGTGAAGGTACGAAACCTCTTTATGAAGATATGGAGCAAGGTCTTGTGGCCAAAGTATGCTTGTGGGAATGGTAGTCACCACATATAGAACTTGACATTCATTTATGTCTTCAACATATGGAACCTTGAACTCAGTCAATGTATCATCCTCTGAAAAAGGTCAAAGCTGCTGACATAGAATCTCTATTACTAGTTCCTGGCTCACCGGATCCACAATTGTTATTATCAATTTATCTAGTGACTCGGGTACTTCTTCATGGTTCTCCTCAACTAGGTCGTCATCCATCCATTCCTCAAGATTTGAATATGATAAACCATCGAGATCTGAATCTTCGAGCACCTAATTATCATCAAAGTATACTTGCTGAATAACCTCTTCACCTAGTAGCCCACTTCGCCATCCATCATTTTGAGTCCCATCAACCTCCATAGAGTAATCTTCTTCAATAAACGTATCCTCGAGACCATGAATGCGGATATCTGGTAGCATCTCATTTTCAGTAACCATATATCTTTCTTCTTCTGATAGGCAAGCAGGATCAAAGACAGATTCTTCGAAGCTTTGTGTTTCTTCTTCTTGTGTTTGATTGATTTCACATATGGCATATCTCACAAAACACTTGTCGAGAATTTCTGATTTCTCCAATTGATTCTCTTCAATGACCAAGACTGAATATTCCATGAGCTTTTCTTCTCCATGAGCCTCTTCATATGTTGCATTTTGTGTTGACTTCATCATATATGTGATGTCTCTTGATTTCACAGGTTCAGGGATAACCTTCGAAAGTTTAGCATCATCTTCTTCACTAGTGTGTATGAAAACTTCTCAAGACAAAGATGAAGATAGGCTAAATTGTAAAAGAAAATTTATAGTATCCTCTACTGAAGAATCACTCTCCAAGTGATGTAGAAAACTGTCGAGATCCAATGATGAATCTTCCGTATGATCTCCGGTTTTGAGAAATTCCTCCAATGATGAATCATCTTCAAAATGAAGAAGATCTTGTTCTTGCTCCAATTGCAATGCTTCTTTGGTCTCTTCTCCTTTGAATATATCTAACACAGGTTCTTCAAACCAACCTTCAAAAGATGAGAAGAACAAATTGGATTCACCATTGCTCTCTGCAGCATATTTGATCTCTTCCTCGTAATTTTGCTCTTGAGATGATTGTTGCACTTGTTCTTCCTTAGAGAAAGTATGCAAGTCGTGCATTTCTTCAGGTTCTTCCATCAACGATCCTTCATATTCGAAGAAATTATGCAAATTTTCAGGCTTCGATGAATATTCATGTTCCATATGTAAACACATGATGTCGCTTGAAACAGAGTTAGGAAAATGATCCCTTCTAATATTTGATTTGCACTGGTAAATTCCCTTCATAGAGCCGCCATCGGATTCGTCAAAGAGACATTCAGGATTATCCGAAAATCCTTGATTTTAATTTGATGCTTTTAATATTTGCATGAATCTTCTCATCTCAGGGCAATTTTCTCCATCATGTTGGTTTGTTGTGTGGAACAAGCAGTAGATTTGTATTACAGAAGACACATCTACCTCTTGACGCATAGGTGATACTTGATGTACATGTGAAGCAAGTTGATCACTGACATAGTTAATGAAAGAATCTGGTATACTTGAAGGAGATGGAACTTGCCGAAGCGGTACAACATTCAAGGGCACCAGTGGCTCGATTGAATCTCTCTGGATCTTTCCTGAAGTGATCATATGATCTTCTAATTCAATAGCATGCTCCTGAGCTTCCTGTAGTTTTGTATTGTGTCTTTGCTCGAGGTAGAAAGAAATTTTTGAAGATTGTGCATTTGTGAAACAACTTAGCAGAATTTTTGATGAAGAATTCAGGGTGTTTGCAACTTTTCCAACCAAACGGTTGAATTTGGCTACGAACTCTCGCATCGACTCACTTTTGTCTTTCTTGATGTTTGAGAGTTGTGCAAACAAGACATGACTATCTTTTGCGGGCTTGAAACGAGTGAGAAATTTCTCACTTGTCGACTCCCAACTTGTGATAGAGCTAGCAGCGAGGTGATTAAACCATTCAGTTGCTGAACTTTGCAATGATTCCACAAACAAACGCACTACAACATCTTCATGTGCAATGCCAAGAATTCCACAGGCGGTGGTGAAGGCATAAATATGCTCATCAGGATGCTGCTTGCCATCACCATGAAACTTCGGAAAACTTTTTCTTGACCCTTCAAGAAGCTCATGATATTCTGCTAGTGCCAAAGGTCCAATGTTGTTACTCCAAGGTAATGGGGGTGGACGCCGCTGATTCTGATTATTGTGATTGTTATTATTTGCATCACCCATTGCTCTAGGCTGGATTACTGGTTCCTCTTGAGTTTCTTCCTACTTGACTTCAAGAACTATGTTGGATGCTTCTCCAACTTCTGTAGGAACAAGATCTTGGAAGAAAGGATCTACAGTACTATCTTTCCCCCTTCCTTGTGTAAACCCTGTGAGCTAGGATTATCTACTACCACGTGGGAGATGGTAATACAGGTCTTCCGGATGCAAGATCTTCTTTGTTCTTCTTCGTCAAGAATAGTAGCCGCGAAACTCCTTAGGCTACTAATGATGTTTGTTTGCTCTCCTTCCACACATACAAGATTTGGTTGAATAGTAGGTGGTGTAAGATTTGGTTGTTGAACTGGAGTAGTAGGACGCCAGAGAGTCATTCACGTGACATAGCCTAAACTTGCTTGAAGTTTTATGCCTCGTGCCCCACAATGGGCGCCAAAAAACCGTTGGCGTTTCAATTCGCACCTCTGGAATGCGAGTTGGAAATGGACAACTATGCACAGATAAACTGCTCTCCTATTATGAGGGGGAGTACCCTTTTTGCTGATATTTGCTAAAAAGATAAATAAAACAAAATTGTCTATCTTCTTTTTGATTCTCAACTACGAGCACAAGGTTATAAAACTCTATTTTCTGCAGAAGAGGTTTTTCCTTTTTTAAAACTTCTAACTACAGCTAGGACTAAGCTAAATGACACTTTTGATTATCTGAGTAAACACAGAACACATAAATCAAAAGTGGAGGAGGAATGATTTGTTTTAACACAAAAACTTAAATAAACTTCTCCCAAATTCACATCACAAGACCCATTGTACTTTAACGATGAAATCTAAAATAAAATTTACGTAAGCCACACATCTGACGACAAACTTGATGATTGATGAGATAGAAAATCAAAGCAAAGGCAGGCATGAGACTTCTATTCCAATATCATAAAGTTGATACAACTCCAGGACAGCAATATTGTAGCAAAAGGCAGGCATACAATAAGCAATCAAACACTGGAGAACAGATAACACAGAATGAACAAGTAGCTAAAATAACAAGTTCTGCAGGCTAGAATAGGCATAGCAAATTTGCTATCACAATTACCCCTGACTTACAATGGGCAAGGCTGCCCTTATTTATACTAAATCAAAGGAGTAGGGAACCCTAAAATCTCCTTGATTTAACCTAACTAACTTGCCAACTCGCAAGCTTTATTTCTATTCTACGACAAAGATTACAACTAACGAACACTTTAAAACAATTTGCTTTAAAATAAAGAAAGCTCCAACTATTACAAAGTGATTTTTTCCTATTTTAAGGATGGATAAGCTTTGGATGAAAACAAATGCTTTAAAACTAAAAGCATCTGATTTAAAACTGTTTTTTGTGTCTTGTCCTCATCTTCATTGTTGTCCCGTTGGTGACATCATCCATGGATATTTTGGAAAATAATATCCTCCAAAAAGCCTAGTTTGAGTGAAAAAGCTAGCACATGGGTTTCGTAGGCAATCTCATTCTGAAGCGACCCAGATTGTCGGATTTTGAAAAAGCGAAATATTTCCCAAAAAAATAGATTCCCAGAAAAAGCAAATTTCTCAATCTTCAAGAGGATGAAATTTTGGATGGACCCATCTCGATGAAATTTGAAAAAGCTTCGGCCCTATTTCTGAAAAATGATCCCCTAAAAAAAGACCTTGAAAAAGCATGCTCCCTTGCTTCCTCATCCCGAAACTATGAAGAACGCTGAAAAAACACTTCGTTTGAGCCTTCGAATCTTCGTGGAAAGAAAAATATGTCTTCTTCCTTTGGATGCAACCTACAAAAGATAATGAATAAAAGAAGCCAAAAGCTTGTCTTTATAGAACTTGAGGGCAAAAAACCAGCTTTCTTTGTGAAAGAATAAAGCTTCAAACTTATCCATGAAGAAAGTATCTTTTAAAGCACAAATCCAAGTGGATGTATTTGAATATGAGGAATCCCTATTTTATAGCTGCCTATGGCTTCATGTGTGAGATGATGAAAAATATCTTCTTTGGATGATGTCATCAAACACGCGAGGTTGCAAAAGTGTTAGCCAAATTTTCCTTCGTTTTCGACACTTTTGCACTCGTTTTGACTCTAGTATGGCCTGTCCCTGACTTCAACAAGACAACAAACTGTCACCGTTGACTGAAAAAGCTGACTGATCATGGCACCTTGAAGATTTATCAACCATGATTTCATCCCCAGCCTCAGACTGATGATCTGATGTCATCTGACTGCAAATCTGACCTCTGGTAACTGTCGCCAGGACAAAGATCTAGAAACGACTGTCGAACATGAAAATTTTCTAAGGCATGAAATCTTGGGCGCCCCTGCCCTCCAAGGGCACCTGGTTTTTAGTGCCTTAGCCATTGTTTAGAAAATTTCAACTTTTTCAATTTCTTGATTTGTGTGTACATTCCGGTGACTGTGGGCCCTTGTTTGGCTGTCGATTTCTATCTGTTGGAGTAAAACTGAGTCTGATGATCTGGCAAACAGGCAAGCCTGATGAAAACTGAGCTGATTGTACCCTCTGCCTGCCTCAGAAATCGTGTCAAACTGATATACTGTGAACTTGATGGGGTTGACGGAGAAGGATTTGTCGTTTTCCTGAAAAAACTGAAAAATATTATAAGGCATGAAAAAGTGGGTGCCCCTGGCCTCCAGGGGCGCCTAGGAATATGTGCCTTAGAAATTTTTTGATATTTTCAAATTTTCTTTCCATTTCTCGATTTTTGTGCCAACAGGGCCTGTTTGATATACGTTTTCGGTCATCCGGATGACTGTTGAGGGAGGACGGGAGGTGATCTGTGTAGCCTGAACACACCTGTGATGAAATCCCAGTGTTTGACTGAGTTTGACCGCCTGGGAACGGGCTGACGGAGACTTTTCGATGTTTTTTGGAAAAACGTAAAAAAATTCTAAGGCATGAAAAAGTGGGCGCCCCTGGCCTCCAGGGGCCCCTGGAATTTTAATTTCCACCCTTTGTTTGCAATTTGCTCCGTTTTGCATGCCGACAGTTGCTTCCTGATGTTAATTTCGACGATTTGTCAATCAACTGCCACTGGATGATGAATGAACTGGACAACCTGGGTATATCTGACGTGGATTCCAGCTTTTCGGGGCTTGTTGACCAAAATGATTGCTTTTGTCCTGCCCGAAACTGACCAACAGAGATAATTTAAGCATTTTCTTGAAAAACGTGAAAAAAATCTAAGGCATAAAAAGATGGGCGCCCCTAGCCTCCAGGGGTGCCTGGAATTTAGTGCCTTAGTCAAATTTCAGGATTTTTAATTTTTCTTCCTCATTCCGGATCCATCTTGCTCCGTTTTAAGTTCCTCGCCAAACTGACGATTGTTCGTCAGTTCTGCATTAGCTGAACAACCTTGAAAGACTTGGAATTGATTTCTAGCAAATGAACTTCCTCCATTGATGACTTCTGAATTCGTGCTTTGCCTTCTAAAAAAGCATAATTGACCTAGTAGAGAAAACTTGACCTTTTGTAGATTCCATCTGGACCACCTTGATCGTGAAGCAAAATCAGCCAATGAGAATCAGGCATGACACCTGAATTGAAGATTCTATTTTTAGAAAATTTTGCTAGCATTCGTTTCTCAAGAAACCCAGAAAACCTAATTTGACGTCTATTTTTAGAAACTTTTTATAAATAGAAATTTCTATTTTTAGAAATTTTGACTTTTTGACTTTTTTGACGAAAAATTTTCTAGACTTTCACAAAATGCTTAATGAAACAAAAATTTTGATTGGGTACAATAGATCTGTTTCAATAATTTTATCCCCATTACCTGGGAGACGTACATCAGGTAGAGACGCACATTTGGCCTTAATCCGAGCTATACAAGCATCATGTTTGGAGGACCATGGAGGTGGATTTTTCCGTAGTAATTCATTCAGTACAAGGTGATCCTGAGCAATATTGGAATAGAATCCTGCAATATAATTTACCAAACCTGAAAACCTTTGTAATTCCTTTAGATTTGCAACCTGGAGATTTTGAATTCTGAATAGGACATGTTCTTAGGCCTCCATTTTCCCACCTAGAAGAAGTTTAATACTAATGAAGACTATGGAAGTTTGAGCAAACTCACTTTTAGAGGTATTCACAACCAAGCCATTTTGTTGACAAACTTGAAGGAACTGTTGTAAATGTTCCATATGACTCCCTGGAATTTGACTAAAAACAAAGATATCATCAATATATGGAATAATAAACTTGGAATATTGCCGAAAAAGGATATCCATATGTTTTTGAAAAATTGATGGATTTGTCTTGATTCCAAATGGTAAAACTTTCCATTCATATAGACCTTGTGGAACTAAGAAAGCAGTTTTATAGTAATCAGTAGGCTTGAGAGAGATTTGCCAAAATTCTTTTGTAAGATCAAATTTAGAATACATATTACTCCCTTGAATACTTTGCCAAATATGATCCTTACTGGGAAGAGGGTGACGATGATCTTGTAGACATTCATTTAAAGGCTTATAATTGACTACTAGCCTTTTCTCAGGGAGCTCCTTACCATTCTGATCAAACTTAGGAACATACATGGCATGACAGGAGAAAGAAGAACTAGAATTCTGAATAATTCCTTGGTTCAATAAGCCTTCAATTTCAGTTTTACACATTTGTGTTTCCTTAGGGCTCATGAGGAAATAATTAGCCTTGGCTCTAGGTAGAATGTCATTTCCTACAGTGTCCTTTTTTAGTAAAAGATTACAGCTCAAATTTCTTTGATGTTTATTCAAATCTTTTGTCATAACTGTTTCTGCAAACTGTTGCTTCAATTCTTCTAGGCTTGGTTGAGAAGCAATAATTTGTTTGGCCAACCATACTGTGTTTTCTTTCTTTCTTTTTTTTGGAGGCGATTGACTGGTGTATGCAAATTTTGTTTGCAACCTAGGAACCTAATATTTATTCATGAGAGTTATGGTTTCTCTAGTGATCAGGATAGGTTCCCAATTTTTCATGCCCTCACTACCAATTACTCCATCATAACCATCAATTTCATAGTGGACAAAAGTAAGTTCTTCAATGTGACCATCAGAAAATTAAATAGGAGCTTTGCAAATGAGATTAGAAGTATGCATACCATTGCCAAAAACAATATTTGTAATACCATTGATCCATTGGTTGGCTGGGAAACAGTTGTATCTGGCAACATTGAGGTCAGCTCCAGTATCCCATAGAAAAGCTAAAGGATAGGCCTTAATACCCGGGAAATGTATTTGAAGTTCTAAACCAGGACATGGTGTGGATGGAGGTTGTCTCAATGCCCTATACTATCGTTGACTGTAGGTTCCCGTATTTCGATCGATACCTTCTACTTCAATGGCTGCCTGCATTAGAGGACTATACTGTTTGCCTGACAGAACCAAGTTTCTTCATTGGGCTTAACTTCTGAGGGAAGTTGAAATGGTGAGATGGAATTGAACTTAGAAATATAAGTTTCTAGTTCTCTGTTCTTAGCCAGTTCTTCATTTAAATTCTCATTTTCTTCGTCCTCTAATTCTTGAATTTCAGATTTTGCCTGACTAATTACTTTCTGGAGAAAATCTTTTCTTTGTGATCTCCATATTCTTCGAGCCATGCTGCCAAGCACTGGTGCTTCAAATTGATTTCTCTGAGGAAGAGGAATAGCTTTTTCTAGAGGGGATATGTTAGATTTTGCAGAAGTGGAGGCTGTTTGTTTAAGCAAGATGTGTTTCTGCTCTTCCAGTCTCTCAAGTCTTTGCTTGTTTTTCTGCCATGTTTCTGGACCAAAATTCATTTCTTGTTGTAGCTTTTCTAATATACAGATTTCATCTATGACTTGATCAAGAGTGAAATGGTCTCTTCTCATCATTCTACAAAAGAATGAGACTTCTGAATTATTTGATTCTTCATGTTCTGAAGTCGGAGTTTCAGGGGCAGGCTGGTCATCCTCAAAGGTATTTGTTGCACTTGTTTCATCAAAAAGAATGATGTCTTCAGAATCAGAGGGACAATCATCCACATATTCATATTCATTATCAAGTCAAGCCTCTTTTACTAGTCAAACTTTTCCTTTGTTTCTTGCCTTATGGCAGTCTGGGCATTTATTGGCATAATGGTCTCCTTTGCAGATATAACAAGTGGGTTTCCATTTTTTCCTATTTTTGAATTTATCCTTTTTCCTGAAATAACCCTTTTGCTTGGAGAACCGTTTCTTTTTATATTTCTTCTGGGAGTTAGAGCAATCATAGCAAGCTTTATCCTTATATTTAGACTTACTACCCTTATGCTCTAAGAACTGAATACCAGGAGTAATTTGTTTACAAATTGTAGGAGAAATTAAAGGTTTTACCTTTTTCATTTCCTTTTTACTTCTAGCTTCATGGCAGATTTCTTCATTGATTTCAGTTAAAAATTGAACTAATTGAGGAAATGTTACTTCCTTTAATTCCAGTTGTTCTGCCACTAAATTTTCTAAGACCCTCTTGTGATAGTATTCTCCTACTATATCACCAAAGCTTTTGAGGAAAGTAGTATACATGTATTCTTGGTTCTGCTCCTTTTCTGATTGATAACAGTTTTTATATTGTTCATCACAATATTCTTTGAACAAGGATAGATTTTTTGCATTTTCCTCTAACAAATTTATTGTAAGCCATCCATTCTAAGGAATCTGTTCGGCCTACAAATATTCTAATCAACTGAGCACATACTTGATCTGTCCCTTTGGCTATCAAATCATTCTTGTATGATTCTTCTAAGCGATCCCAGACTCGCTTAGCCACCCCAGTTATTGAGTTGAGAGCTTGCCTGATGACAAACTCTTGATTTATCCATGTACTTGTGGAGACATAATTTGTAACCCAAGCTCTAATAGCATCAATGCTTCTCATATTCTCAATGTCATCAAATGTATCAAAATTAACCAGGGGCGGTGTTTCAGCTTTAAAATTTTGAAGGTTTCTAAAAGGATCAGTAGAAGATCCATTGCCATGAGCCATTTTCAATTTTCCTTGGTTTCTTTCTTCAGGAGTAGCATTTCTCATTGTACCAGTAGCAGGATCCCAAATTTTCTCAATAGTTGGCTCCTGTATTTTAGGATTAAAACCTTTCCCTTCATACTGAGCTTGCAGATAACTAGTTGAACTAGTTGGGAAGGAGAACCTTTTGGTCGCGGTCTGAGAAGGGACCACTATGGCTGATCGTATAGAATTAGATTCTTGAAGAATAGTGTTTTCTAAATGCAGAGTAGTTTGACTGATATTTTGTGTTATATCATTGACTTGTTGAACAGTCTTAACTACTGATGCAACATCTGTGCGTATGATTTGCAAGTCTTGACTATGGGCATTATAAATTTGTTGCTGAGTTACCCACCATGCTTCTGCTTGTTGTTTAAAAATGTGGTAATCAAGACGGAGTTGAGCAACTTCCTTCTGAATGGTTGATTTCCATTCATCAATAAGCCTATTTTCTAAGGCTTGAAGCATAGCCAAAACATAATGAATATTGGCATGAGTACTGGCATACCGCTTTTCATTGGCCAGGTTCCCAGCTTGTCGCTGGAACCGTTGATCCTGAGATATGAATAACTGTTTTCGTAGGCAAAGATTAGCTCAGTTTAACAGTTTACTCTGACTAGATACTTGATTTTCTCCAATAGGAGAAACATGCCGAGGCCAAAATTCAATTTGGAACTTGTCAGTCATATCATACTGCATAAAATCTTGAAATCAGGGAATAGTTCCAGGAATAACTAACTGTCCAACATGAGTTTGGACAATTTTCTCATCTTGTTGTGAAATATCAGGAACTAAAAAAGATACCATTTTTCTAACATCATTCTCATGTGTTTAGGGGTAAACACAAAATTGCAATTTTCACACTTCATTAAGCCATTATCAATTTTTGAGAAATTGACATGTGAGCAGTTTTCAGAATCAGGGCCAAGCTTAGGAGATCGTAGGTCAGGAATACTGGTGCTGGTAGATGCGATAGGAAATTTAAAGAGATGTTCACATCCACTAGCTGGCTGAATTCTCATGGATTTAGATTTTCCTCCAAGAGAACTAGATCCAGAGGAAGATCCTATACTCATACTTTTTATTATAGTCAAAAACCTTTTCAAGTTTCAGTGACTGAGTCCTTGTTAATGGAGTACTGGAGAAATTCAGGATTGCCTGATCATCAATTTCTTGAATACTCACACCTTGCAATTGTGAAGTTTTTTCTACTTGTGCATCTTAATATCCTTATGTTCGACTATATGGGGAGCCCTGAGCTGAGTAGTTGGACTGGTAGATTTCCAGAGTGTTGAAAGAGCTTCCTCAGGAGACATGGCTTTTCTCAGATTCAACATTAAAGGCAAAGATTTATTATACAATCTATAGTGTATCAAGAAATTAAGGGTGTAATCTATCGACTTGTCCTTCATAAACAGATTCATAGTTTTTAACTCATATGTAAGGACATCATTGAGATTCGCATCCTTCAGGCTGACTGAATAATCAAGGGAACAATCTATATATATGGGACCATTAGTCATTGAGTCGCAGGCACTGCCTAATAAAGCATGTGAAGTTTTAGTAATTCTAACATCTTTGAGCAGCATCAGAACTGTAATAGGTAACCCTTTTCTATAGTGACCTAGGATTCCTATTCTTACATAAGAAAGATGCATATATTGATAATTATTTGGATCTGCTTTAGCCTTGCGTTGCCATTCCCCTATTTCCGTTTGGGTAAAGAGCTGTAAATTACCTTCTGAGCCATTTGTAACTGTGTTGTAATTCAGCTACTTTACACTTCTTAATACTTTTATATGCAAAGAACTCTTTCAGACCTTTAGGAATAACCTAATAGATATCAGAAGCTTTAATTCTAGGAACACGGAATTCTTTATCACTAAATCTATTATTTACTTCTTCTAGTGCATTGGTAGAACTTTCAGGCATAGAGAAACTCTGTTCATTTTGAGCAAAAAAGTTTGTAAAACTTGCCTCAGAATTTCTGGCACTGGTATAATCTTCAGGAACAAATGTTGATGCAACATCCATCAGTAGGCTCGCACCCGCGCTCAAATCACAAATCTTACTGCCTTAAAATTGCCCTTACAATCTCAAGACTTAACAGGACTTACAAAACATGACTTACAGCAGTTGAAACCGAAATATTTGAGAGACAATAAGGAGAGCAATACGAGGAGCTTTATACTGAAGTTAAAGCACAACCTGACTTTGATACCGAATTTTATACAAGCTGCAAGACAAAATTTTCAGGGCTATTCTGTATCTTAAATTGCTCGCTTAAAGTAACAAGACATCAATGCACAGAAGTAGAAACAATAATATTGATAGATTCTTCAAAGATAAATATCATTATAGATAGGCCAGGATGATGGCATACTTAATACATACAATGTTCTGATGACTATTTTAGACAGACTTAAGCACACTTTAAGATTTATGATCATAGAGAGGTCTGAGTTTCTAATTCCCATGTTGGGAAGAGCATACTCCTCTACTTCTACAATCGGACAGACACTTAGATAACTATTAATGACTTGGCTCTTCTTTCATCTCAATGTCTTGTTCTAGTTTCCTTCTCCATATCTTTGTCATCTCCTTTTGCTTGATTAGGGTTTCCTCCATCTTACGTTGATTAGGTGGTTCTACACAGTCACTTCTACAAAAACTAGCTTTATGCCCAAGGTCATTGCACTTATAGCATGTGACATTATACATCAAAGGCAAGAAAGAGTTTATGTTCGTATAACCATTTCTCCTTGTCTCAGCTCTATAATCAGCGGCCTTATGACCAAGCTTATTACAAGAATAACAGTAGCCATTTCTCCTTGTCTTAATTCTACAATCAACAACCTTATGACCAAACTTGTTGCATGAATAATAGTAACCATAAAAGGATTGAGAGTACCTGGATTTAGTAGACTGTCTTGCAAGAAGAGGATCCCTGAATCTCTTCTTCAGACTTCTGACCTTTATGAACCCATCGTCCAACTTCTGGTTCTCATCTTCAGATTTATCAGAGACTTCAGTGTAGGGTTCTTTTTTCTTCATCTCATACATGCCTTCAGGTATATCTATTTTTGTATTTTGACCTTTCTCAAATCCAAGACCACCCTTATTCTTAAGTGATCTTTGATTGTTGAGTATCTCATCAATGATGTTTGTGCTTTTCTTAAGTTTTAGACTCTTGTCAATCTGATCCTTTGGTTTTTCCAGTTCCTTCCTTAGAGAAACAAGTTCTTTCTCAAGTCTGGAGCATGCATCTGATTTGGCATTGAGCTTAGCATTTAGGCAATCCACAACTCTTTTACCTTCTCCAATTTGAACTTTCATGTTGTCAATTGCTTCTTCTTATTCATCAAGCTTAGCCCTATATTCTTTGTTCTCCTTCCTTGCACATTTCAAATCTTCAAGGGCAAAAATGAGTTCACCTTCAAGATTAACTTCACATTCTTCTTCATCACTAGTATTGTCTAAGTTATCAATGACTTTCATAGTCATGAATAGGGATTCCTCCCTTTCATCATCTTCAAAACATCAACTTGGTCGGCCTTAAGAAAATATGTAATATGAAACATGTAGCAAACCAAACATGTCGGCTCCCAAATCATCTGTGCTAATGTAGGTGTGAAACTCCATAAAGCAGTTCATACCACGAAGTATACTGGACCCATTTTACATTCTCCCAAGCTTTCTTATTGGCGCACGCTTCCACACACGGCGCAATCACCCAAACATACCATGTCAGCTCCGCAAACACTTATCCTTTCATGCATTAGCTCCAGACCCTATGCAATACCAGAGAGGTGAGATATCATTGTGCAGTACATACCATGAACACAATATTACTTGCAAAAGCCTTCTCATGCACTCCTCTTTCTATTCCATGCCTTAGCTTGCTAACGCAAGCAATCAAACTCTGATGTCGGTAACCTTTACACTGTTTGGTTACACAGTCTTAACTTGGAACATTGCTAAACATACTTGCGGTACTATTTACATTTTGAAATTTGGATATGTTATGCAAGACACCATCTTTCACATATGGTTCAAACGGCCAGGTTTAGTTTCTAGCAATTTATTTTTTTCCATTAGATATTTATTGGTATCCAAAAATAGAACAAAAGATGCAAAAAAATAAGGCCCTTAATTTTTCAAAAGGAATCCAAATATGTGATTAAATCTAGAGAAGAAATTCAATGTGGATAAATATTAGGGTTTAATAAGGAAAATTTAATTGGTCATATTTAGGGAAATTAAGAGTTGGAAGGTGTTGAACATAACATGAGTTCCTCTTGAAATCCACCAAGACCTAGTAGGTCAAGTTTGGAATATTGATTAGTCCACTAATATTGGGTTTTTCTAGAAACTATAAATTGGGTCCAAAATGCAGACAAGGAGCTACTAGTAAGAAAAATTTTACAAATAAGCTCTTTACATCTTCACCTACCACCACCACAAACATATTTGTAGAGGTCCTATAGATTATAAAGAGGATTGTGCCTCTTAACACTAGATCCATGTTGGAGAAAGCACAACAAAATATTGGCGCTTCACCACAATTTGAGTATGCTTAACATCCCCACAACTTGCAAAAGCATTGATCAACTTTTGGGACTTGCACCCTTGGATATAATTGTTCGCTGTCGTTGCACCAAAAGATTGACCTATTAATCCCTGATACAACCACGCACGGGAGGCGGTTAAGCCCTTGTCGCAAACCACACACTGCGCTGAACAAGGAGACCAAGGGCCACACCTTGCAACAATAATACCATCTTGGAACATGTTTCTTTATTTTCTTAAAATATTTACTTCTCCAAGACAATGGAGTTACATATAAAGGATAAGACATGGTGTAACGAATATCAATATATCATTTCATGATTTGAATATTGTATAATATAGGAGACACAATTCCCATTATATAACATGTGAAATGCCCTTACCTTGTATGGATATCTTTGAATGTGGCCTCATACAATGCTAAGGAAGATAGGGGAGAGTATTTTGATACCATGACAAGCCCAAAATGCACTAGGATCCAAATGTACCCCAAATTTATACCTAACTGAGTCCATTATATATTAACCCAATGGGACAACTCACATTAGTATGCCCTATAGATAATATCTAAGCCTCAAGCAAATCAAGAAACACCCACAATTGGCGATCATTTTTATTTTTCTCAAATCTCTTAATGCAAAGAACAACATAATTAAGAAAGTCTGAGTGAATTAATTAAGAAAGATTCTAACACCTTTAGTCTTGTCACAAACACATTCATATTTTTCATTATAATTTATTGTATAGTTCCACTTAATTTTTGTGGAAACATTCTAATTCTCCAAGAATTGTCTTTTGTGGAGAGCTTTGATAGGCAAACAAAATATTTTAGCTTTAAGGCTATTGCCACAAGTTCCTTTTAAAATGAAGCACAAACTAAATTATTTTTTAATACTATATTTTCTATGCATTTTATACTATTTCCATCAAAATCCCTCTATTAACATAAAATATTGGTAACTATATAACATTAAGTTTCAAATATTTCATTTACACAAGAAAGCATCATTTAACATTGAACATTGAACTTTGAAATGTGAGCTTCACCATACAAATACAACTTATGTTATTGTTTTATTATCATGAATTTATAATATTAAAAAGAGTCAAGTGCCAACCAAATAAATGAATATAACAATTTGTTGAATTCTAAGTATTTAAGGAAATTTATTTAGGAATTTTCCTATTATGAATAATCCATGGAATTAGGTATAAGGGAAAATCATTTAGCATCTATTGTATGTCAACTCTAAAATTATATTTTAAGTTGTTTTTGTGCAGGGTCTTGGTAATTACTTTGATTTGTGTTGTTCTTTTGTAGGGTCTTGGTAATGACTTCGATTATCATGAACCAACAAGAATTAGTTTTGGCCAAGATGTTAATGCATTGCAAATTTCATGTGGATTCAATCATACAGGAGCAATAATTGAGGAAAAATGATCAACGGTTATTATTTATAGGGAATGTGCTTTTAATGTATTACTACAGGGAAGACAATATTTGTTGAAACTGTATTATATATGTATATCTCAAAGGGGATATTGTAGCATAATGTAACGGACTTATAAATAACTAAATTCATAGGCTATCATATAAAATATTACATTAATGTGATATTCTTTTGTACTCGATTTCCTTATGGAACTTTTTACAAGTTTTTAGCATCAATGTAATAAATTTCAGGAGGTCCATAAATATTTACTAATATTGGTAACTATATAACATTAAGTTTCAAATATTTCATTTACATAAGAAAGCATCATTTAAAATTGAACATTGAACTTTGAAATGTGAACTTCACCAATACAAATACAAATTATGTTATTGTTTTATTATCATGAATTTATAATATTAAAAAGAGTCAAGTGCCAACAAAAGAATTGAAGAAAACAATTTGTTTAATTCCAATTATTTAAGGAAATTTCTTTAGGAATTTTCCTATTATGAATAATCCATGAGATTAGGTATAAAGGAAAACCATTTAGCATCTATTGTATGTCAACTCTAAAATTATATTTTAAGTTGTTGTTGTGTAGGGTCTTGGTAATTACTTTGACTTGTGTTGTTCTTTTGTAGGGTCTTGGTAATGACTTTGATTATCATGAACCAACAAGAATTAGTTTTGGCCAAGATGTTAATGCATTGCAAATTTCATGTGGATTCAATCATACAAGAGCAATAATTGAGGAAAAATGATCAACGTTTATTATTTATAGGGAATGTGCTTTTAATGTATTACTATAGGAAAGATAATATATGTTGAAACTATATTATTTAGGTATATCTCAAAGGGGATATTGTAGCATAGTGTAACGGACTTATAAATAACTAAGTTCATAGGATATATTTTATTTACATTAATGTGATATTCTTTTGTACCTGATTTCCTTATGAAAAATTTTGCAAGTTTTTAGCATCAATGTAATAAATTTCATGAGGTCCATAAATCTTTACTAACTCCTTAACACTCTTTGAACTCAAATCTTTAATATACTTAAATTAAAAGAATACATTATATTAAATGTTTCATTTGATTATATAACACCATTGCCCATGTCAAAAGTTAATTAATGAGGTCCATTATGTAAGCATTTTCAAACAAGTTTGAACCAACCAAATAATCTAGATTCATATATAATGTAACATCTAAGTGCACAAATATTTATTCATAAAAATATTTATTGATATCATATACTCACATTATTTTTTAATTGTCATAGAGATTTTGAACCTCATCACTTCACATTAACCTAAAGAGTCTATAATTCAATTTAAAATTTGCTAGCAATGTTAGAACTTTTACTTATGATTTATACAAGGTAACCTATATGACTATTTAGAAATTCCACATTTATTCTATACCTTGTGATCTACTTGGAACAAAAAAGTCCAATATTTAGGTCATCACACTATTAACTTAGGAAGAGCTTATACAAGCAAGTAAAAGACTAAATGGAAAACTATGTGAATATGTATAAGAGATATCAATTACACAAAGCTGAGAACATAACAAGTTTAACTATACTCGTATGCTCACCATTCTTACAATAGTTTAAATCTATCTAAGATTGTTTGAAAGTGCATTCATAGTTCTTATAATAGATCATGTATTTGGTCTAGCTGATTCTAATGAGGATTACAAGAAACTATCTTCACCTACTTCGCTTGAGTAGCATTACATCTACAAAACTGCAATTATATATATATATATATATATATATATATATATATATATATATAGAGAGAGAGAGAGAGAGAGAGAGAGAGAGGATCTATTAGGTGTATTTATTAACATCACATCATTTATCATTTTGTCACTTTTAGTAATACATGCACAACCCTACTAGTTATAGCATATCCTTAAGGATGGGACTTGAAGTTAATTGAACCAATAGGCACATTAGAAAAAAATGTACCTAAAGTATGTTCATGTGCATGTCATCCAAGGGCCACTTCACAGCTTGATGCATTGTTGGAAATAATTTATATGATTAAAGAAAAATAATAAATTAAATTACTAATTAATGCATTTTATGAACCCTCATCCATTCTTAATCTTGACTTGGAGAAATTCTTGCATGTGTGTCATTTGAGATGACATTAAACCCAATCTTAAATGGTCAAATATCATTGTCAATGCACTTTCCCCTTCACTTTTGCATTCAGTTTTATTGTCACCTTCATTGTAACATGCATTTTGAATCTTGATTTGGAGAAATTCTTGCATGTGTGTCATTTGAGATGACATTAAACCCAATTTTAAATGGTCAATATCTTTGTCAGTACACTTGCACTTTTGCATCTAGTTTTATTGCCACCTTCATTGTAACATTCATTTTGAAGATCTTTATAGCTTTTTGGATGGAATTTTTTATTAGTACATGTATGGATTGAATCGATTCACAACTTGAGAGGATAGATTGCCTAATTGATACCCCCTCATGTCAAACTTGATGAATGAGGAATGGAGAAGAAATGTGAAATGTGTAAGATCATTATGCAATCCTCAACATGACTATGTCATAAAGACATTTGTAGATGGAGACACAAAAACAGACAATTTGTAGAACCATATCTTGTTGATATTGTCATTCATAAAAAATGTTAACATTAGCAAAGATTGTGGGTAACTCATCATTGACTTTTCATTATCTATAGATAGCATAACACAACCAAGCTTTTCAATGTCTAATAATAATTTGTGCTAAAAAAATGGAAGAATCAAGCTTGTCACCATCTTATCACTTGAAACAAAAGATGGCTACTTACATTAGCTAAAATTTTATATGTAATTATAAGAGAAACCTCAATTATGGCAAATTAGAGGAACATAACTTTCCGTTAAATAGAATATGATCATAAAATTCAGATATAATCCATCCAAGAAATAAAGATATTCTCATTTTTAATGAAGAAAGCTAATAATCAAAATAGTGCAACTATATATAAATGATGGATTAAGTCAAAATATCTAACGAGGATGGCTTGGCAACAGCGAAAATTTGCAGATAGGCTTAGAAGACCAACGCGATCTCAACAAAGTTTGTTTGATGATTTTTTGGAAGCACAAAGGAAAGAGTGGGTTATTCAGAACCATGGGAAAGATTTTGAAACATTTGGGAGGGAAATTGGTGGTTCGAAGAATGGAAATTACACAAAATTCCCTCCTCAAAGAGAAGCTGCTCAGGGAAGAGAAGGGTTTCGTTCTAGATTCTTTCGATTTGGCAAACCCATTCGTGATGTAAAGAGTGACTATCAACCTTGGCGGCAGATCTGGAGGAAAAGGGAGAGAGCTAATGAGCCCACAAAGGATGCAGAGGAAGTGATATAGATCCAAATTTTGGATGATTTGATTTTACCACGTGAAAGATCTATGTCAAAATGCCCTAATTGGTAAGATCTAGAACTTTACACCAGAGAAAGATGATTTAAATCTTTGGGTAAATCAAAATTGGAATGGGGTTTCAAAAATGATTCAATTAGATAAGGGTTCTAGTTTTTTTATTGTCATTTTTACTACTAGGGAAGTAAGACTTTATTCTTAAGACAAAATCTTGGTTCTATAATGGGCGGGGTTTGTTCCTTCAAGAATGGATTCCAAACTTTGATCCAGGGGCTTTCAATGCTAATTTCTTTCCATGTTGGATTAGTTTACATAATCTCCCGTTGGAATACAGAGACTTACGAATTATCAGACTCTTGGCGGGGAAAATAGGGTTTTTTATTAATCATGATTTGTTAACTTTTAAAGATCCTTTGTTGCCAGTGAGAATGTGTGTAGTCATGAATACTTTTCCTCTTCCATCAAGGGTCCTTTTGAAATCCTCTAAAAGCTCTTGGTATCAGAATCTGATTTTTGAGGATTGTAAATCTATTTCTGATTTTGATATATTGAGTTTCCCTTCAGCATGTGAGGATTCGGAAAATAGGCAGGTAGAAAGTCTTGGGGACAAATTGGATGAGGATCTTATTTTGAAGGAAACTAATATCTTATATTCAAATTTGGAGACTGATTTGAATTCTGCACCTAAATTGTCAAAAGAATTGAATGTTCCGTCTCCTTCAATACATAATGAGTTAGAAGAAGGGGAAATTTCTCCCACTAGGGAATTATCCTTGGATGTTTTACTAAATCGAGATTTAAATGCTATTGTTGAATTTGCATCACTCTCTTCCCATGTTGATAAGGAGAATTTGGGTGTAGTAAATGAAAACTTTGAATTTCTTAGCCCAATTGGCACTATTTCTAGTGATTTGACTTTAATGCATAATAATTCAAATGATTGTGTTGGAAATATGGAAGTTCCTAATGCAGTTCAAGATGTTCAGAATAGTGTATATCCTCAGTGTGGGGAGACAGATAAAGTATCCTAGATTAATGAAGATTCTCCTCTTTGTTTATCGGCGATTGAGGCAAAGAGGTTGGTTTCAGATGCTATCCGTAAAGCAAGTTCAAATCTGATTGAGCAAATTGCAGATGAGGTGATGGCTGAAGATTCGTCTTTGGTGGATGTTGGTGGGGTTTCTCAAGAACAAGCTGAAAATATGAAGCAGTTAATGTTAGAAGCAATATTGAAGGATTCAGATGATGTTGAAGCGGAATCTGGGATTTATGATTTCTCAAGAACATTATCTATTTCTCAGACACCTTCTCAAGCTATTTCTCAGACACCTTCTCAAGATAACAAGGAAGATAAGGGGGGTTTGCCTTCTTCTCCAAAGAGAGGCAGGCCTCCTAAATCAGCTAAAACACAAGCAGAGATTAAGGCAGGGATACATGCTACCCTTGATACCTGTTTGAGATCGGTGAGAGTGCATAACTCTCCTCGAAGTTAATGAGGATCCTTTCTTGGAATGTTAATGCCCCTAACAAAAGAGGCTTAATTAAGTGTCAGATAGAGTCATTAAAAGTGGAATTAGTATGTTTACAAGAAACAAAATTTTTTGAGGAACAGGCAAGTGGTATTTTTTCTAAATGGAAGAAATGGAAGTTTCTTCATTCACTAGCTTTGGGGGCATCAGGGGGATTAGCAATTTTGTGGAATAGTAATATTTGTGAGGTAGAATATATTTGCTCAACTTAGAGTTTCATTTTAGTTAAAATATCTTATGAGGAAAAGGTTTTTTGGATGTTTAACATTTATGGCCCTAGTTCTACATCTGATAAGAAGTTTTTGTGGGATACAATTTCGACACTTTTTCTATATTTGAAGAAAAAGTAATTCTAGGAGGGGATTTTAATGCTATTTATTGCATTAGTGAGAAGATGGGGGGAATTTCACCTCCTGCTAAAGTTATAGCAGATTTTAATGATTTTATATCAGAGAATTCTTTATTGGATAGCCCCACTACCAATGGAAGGTGCACATGGACAAATAGAAGGAAAGACTTCTTGAGGATAGCTGAAAGGATAGATAAGTTTTTGTTTTCTCCTGTTTGGTGTTTTAAAAATGAAATATCTTATACTCAAATTCTCTCTTTTGTAGGCTCGGATCATTTTCCAATTAGTATTGATATTCAGAGTATTGAGATACAGAGGAAGAGGAAATTTTCTTTTAAGTTTGAATCCATGTGGTTTAGGGATTCTAGTTTCATTTCTAAGCTTGAAGATTGGTGGAAAAATGCTCCATTTGTCTTTGGTTCAAGATTGCATCAATTAAATGAAAAGCTTAAATTTGTGAGAAGAAAAATTTGTATTTGGAATAGAGAAGTGTTTGGGAATATTTTTGAACAGAAAATTGAGATCCAAAATCAGTTGACTAAATTAAATGAACATATTATTAAATTTGGTATGGATCAAAATTCATTTTAGAATGTCAAAGTTCTTCAAACAGACCTAGAGGAGGTGTTAGCAAGGGAGGAGGTGTATTGGCGAAAAACATCTCGGGAACTTTGGCTCAAGGAAGAGGATAGAAACACTAAATTTTTTCATGCTTCAACCATGGTTAGAAGGCACAGAAATCTGATCAGATCTATCAAAGATTCTTCAGGGCAGCTTTTGGAGGAGGATTCATTGATTCGGAAAGAAGGGGCAACTTTTTTCAAGAATCTTCTTTCAAAGGATGATTCTTTAGTTTGGAAGGATTCTATGAATGAAGTGTTGCATCATATTCCCAGTTTGATTACTGAAGAGGATAACAAAAATTTAATGAAAGAATTCACAATGGAGGAGATTAGGGTTGTAGTCTTCTCCTTTGATTCAGATAAAGCACCAGGTCCAGATGGCTTTACTCTATTTTTTTAGAAATGATGGGACTTTATTGGTCGGGAAATATGGTTGGCAGTTGAAGAAGCCCGTAGAAATAGTACAATTCTTAAGGAGATCAATTCCACCATTGTAGCTCTTATTCCAAAAGTGGCAGCTCCTAGTTCATTTGTGGATTTTAGGCCAATCTCTTTATGTAATGTTTTATATAAGATTATTACTAAGGCTATCTCTTTGAGGTTAGCAGCTTTCTTCCAAAAATCATTTTTGACGAACAAGGAGGATTTGTGCCTAGAAAAGAGACAACAACTGGAGCCCTAGTTGCTCATGAAGTCTTACATTCCATTTGTTCTATTAAGATTCCTGCCATGCTGATCAAATTGGATATGCTTAAAGCTTATGACAGGGTATCTTGGGATTTCTTGTTCAAAATCTTGCATAGATTTGGCTTCTCTCATAAGTGGTGTAAGTGGATAAGTTCATGTATTTCAGATGCTAGTTTTGCAATCCTAATTAATGGATCCCCATCAGAATTCTTCAAATCTTCTCAGGGTATTCATCAGGGTGATCCTCTCTCCCCTTTTCTCTTCATTATTGTTGTAGAAGGATTAAGCAAGCTGATTCACTTTCAAAATAGATCAATGTTTTGGAAAGGTATTTCTATCCCGAGAGTCCCTTTTGCTATCACACATGGTCTCTTTGCTGATGACACTCTACTATTTGGATAGCCCTCATTAGTTGAAGCAAAATCCATTAAAAAGGTTTTGGATCTATATTGTTTAGCCTCGGGTCAGAAAGTAAATAAGGAAAAATCTATGATTTTTTTCTTTAGTGTTAATCCATTGATTCAAAATAAAATTTCAAGCTATTTAGGTTTCAAGATAGAGGTACTTCCTTCCAAATATTTATGCATTCCTCTTTTTTATGGAAGTATGAGGGTTTGTTTTTGGAAAAGACTTATTGAGACTATCAAAGGTAAAATTGCTTCCTGGAAAGCTAAGTGGTTAAATCTAGTAGGTAAGTTTCTTATGATCAAATCAATACTTTCAGCTATTCCAGTTTATATGTTTTTAGTTTTGAAAGTTCCAAAAGGTATTCTCAATGATCTTTGTAGCATTTTTAGAAAATTACTTTGGAATGGATCTAGAGAGGGTAACAAAATCCCCCTAATTTCTTGGGACAAAATTTGCATTCCAAAACAATTAGGAGGGACGAGTATTCATAATATTGAAAATTAGAATCATGTACTTGGAGCAAAATTGGTATGGCAAATGTATGATAATTCAGAGGCTAAGTGGTGCATAATTATATAAGAAAAATACTTAGATTCAGATGATCCAGCAAGGATATTCACTATTCAAAATCTGGAGTCAGGTTCTAAGATTTGGAATTTCATAGTTGAATGCAGGGAGGTAATTCTGCCTTATCTTTCTTGGGTTATTCATGATGGTTGTTTAGCATTATTTTGGGATGATTCTTAGAATAGTCATCCTCCTCTCTCTAGTATAGAGGGTTTGAGGGAAGCTAAAGAGATTCTTAGTCAGAGTTGGGGTGTCAGAGTTAGAGATTATCTTCAGTTAAATGAAGTTCAAAATTAGTTAGGTGCAAGTTGGAAAGATTTTTCTAATGTTCCAATTCCCCCTTTCCAAAAGGATTTGTTGCATAAAATTCTTAAGAAAAGAAGAGTTTTTTTATCGGGACCTCCAGATGAACTTATTTGGACTCCCTCTAAAACTGGGAAATACACAGTGAAACTAGGATACCAAAGTCTCATCAGAAGAAATGTGGAAGGTTCTTCATGCTGGCCTTTCAAACTTTGTTGGAATAATCTTTGCCTTCCAAAGGCAGGATCTTTTGTCTGGTTGGCACTTAAGGGTAGTATTCTTACAAGTAAAAGACTTGTTAAACTCGGTTTTGTTTAGCCTTTTTTATGTCCTCTTTGCTCAGAAGTAGAAGAAGATAATAATCATTTATTGGTGACTTGTTCCTTTTCTTCACAAATTTGGTATTGGTTGTGGGTGAAGTTGGGTTGGTTGGGAGTTCTTCCTGATACAGTTTTAAATTTGTTCCAGAGTTGGCCAATTCTTTTTTAGAATTCAACTTTTTCTGCCTTGTGGATCATTTCTCCTAGCTTGGTGGTTTGGAACTTATGGTGTTGCAAGTATGGGCCTAACCGGTGTTGTCATTGATGTCAACGTACTCCTGTTACATTGATGTCAAGGATTGGATGAGTTGTGTGCTGAGGATATTGAGAAAATTAGCCCTATCAGAGACAGAGAAGAACAGTAAAAATAGTGAAGTTCTATGAAGTAAAGATTCTATTCAGTTGAAGATATGAGTACGCGCATCAAAGGGTTTGTAGATATGTGTCTGAAGGTTCTTCAGTTAAGATTTCAAAGGTCTGCATGAAGATTAAAAGAAGTTATGGCCATATGAGTAAAACTGGCTCTAGCAGCTGTTCAGCAGTGACAGAGTGGCTCAAATAGGTCCGGTGAGAACTGGAAATGCAATATCATGCTCTGCAGATCTGGTTGCATGCTTGGGAAGCTAACTTGAATTGGAAACTCAATTGGCTCGTAGTTTGGAGGTCCGCAAGTGATTCTTCTAGTGCGATAGTGATGACCAGCTGTGTTCTTGAGGTTCCAGATGAAGATGCAAATGTTTGCAATAAGCAGAAGTGGTGTGAATGTTCTTGGTGATTCAAGCAAGCTTGTGGACATCTCTAGATTGTGTCTAGTTCATGTTGTTGGTCTGCATTGAAGATTGAGCTCGTAATTCTTTGAGTGATGGTGTTCTTCCCAGTCCTAGCTGACCAGATGATTTGCACATATTGCGGATATTCTTAAAGGTGTTTTGCGAAGCCTGGTGTGTTCCTCAAAGAAGATTGAAGCCCTAGATATGTGTAGCCGACAAGGTAGTGAAGCACATGAAGTTTTTGTAATAAGTCAAGTTGTATTTTTGTAATTTCTTTGTAATAAAATAAATGTATGTTGTGTCGACTTTGCTGATCATTCCAAAATCGATGTCTTGTATAAATAAGAGTTGCGAAGTCATTCAAAAGTAATTCAGGGGGTCATGATGAGAAGTTATAGAGAGGAGAGGAGCGAAAAGCAGAGCAGAAGTGTTGAGCTTAAATGGAACTGTCTCAAGCATAATGAAGATGCTATTCTCCAGCTCAAGTATGTAATGTTTATATTATTCTGTAGACAATGTGTCTCCTGTAGGCAGTGGGCCTCTTGTGAGCAGTGTGCTCAGGTAGTGAGCCCTAATTGGCAAGTGCCATTTTTGTTCTCCTTATTCTTTTAACAGAGAATACAATCTTGGGTTAGTCACCCCGTGGTTTTTCCCTTAACTAGGTTTTCCAAGTTAAAATCTTGGTGTCATATGTGTTGAATATGTTTCTACTTTTGAGTTATTGCATTATGCTCTCATGATTAAATCATTATTATGCTGTTGAAATATAACAAGGCTTTAAGAATTTAAAGAATAGAAGTTTTGGTGACAACTGATTCACCCCCCTCCTCTTAGCTGTCTATCCTAAAACCAACAATTGGTATCAGAGCTAAGTTCCTCTAAAAGAGCTTAACTGCTTGAGGAGATCCAGGATGTCTTCCTACAAGAAGGATAGTCTGAGGTTTGATGGAACGAACTACACTCTTTGGAAAAGCTGCATGGAATGTCACTTGCAATGTATGAGATTTCAGTATTGGAACATGACTATAAAAGAGTATATTCCTCCAAAGAATGGTCTGACAACTCTAGATGAAATTAGAAATGTTGAAGATAATCTTTGAGCTAGAGAAGCCTTACTAAGTGCCTTATCTGATACAGAGATGACAAATGTTATGGATTTAAAACTGCATATGAAATTTGGTCAAAGCTGGAAATTCTGCATGAAGGAGACAAATATGTTAAATGTGCCAAGCTACAAAGTCTGAAAGGAAAATTCAAAAACCTGAAGATAAATGAAGATGAGAATATCACTACATTTATGCCAAAAGTAAATGAGCTTGTTTGTGGTATTAGATGTGCTGGTGGAACTTTGGATGAAGATGAGATTATTGCCAAAGTTCTCAGATCCTTACCTCCTGCTTACAAACTCAAGGTTGTTTCTATTGAGGAATTCAGATCTTTATCAAATATTACAAGGGATCAATTGGTTGGGAAGTTAATTACATTTGAATTGGCTGAGTTTGGAGATGCTCCTCCCAAGACTGAATCTGCATTCAAAGCTGCAAAAGGTAAACGAAGGTATGATCCAGGAGAAAGTTCTCAAAAGAAATTATCATGGTATGAAAAAGCAAGAAAAGATCTGGAAGAAGATGAGGCAGAAGCTGCTCAACTTGAAGCCTTTATTGCAAAAAGTCTGCCAAGAGGATCTGGTAAGTGTGAAGGAAAATTGCCTTTCAAATGTTTCAATTGCAACAAGATTGGTCATTTTGCCTCAAGATGTTCAGAAAGATTTTCAAGGCCTAACCCTAATAGATCAAGATTTCAATAGAAGTGGTACTATGTTCAAGAAGATGATGATGGAGTAACAAATGATGAATCTGAGATAGGAACCAAATCTGGAAGTGACTGGGTGTTTATTGCCATCAAGGAAGAAGATCCAATGCCTATTGAATCTACCAATCTTAAGATAGGAAGGGCTCCGGTTGCTCAGGTTGAAGAAAAGGATGAATGGGTCATTGATAGTGGATGCTCCCATCATATGACTGGTGATAAGAACAAGCTCATAAATCTGGAAAGATATGAAGGAGGAGTTCTAAAATTTGGTGATAATTCTGCTGGAAGAATCAGAGGTAGAGGAACTATTTCTTTTGATTGAAAGAACAAAACCAGTGATGTTCTGTATGTTGAAGGTCTGAAGCATAATCTTCTTAGTGTTGGATAGTTGGTGGACAAAGGCTATGATCTCTTATTCAAAAATAGAAAATGCAAGATCCTTGAAAGCTCTGGAATTGAGATTGCATCCGGTACTCAGACAAAAGGTAACATCTTCCACTTGGTTGGTACTGACAAAAGTTGTTTATTTGTTCAAATTGATCAGAGTTGGTTGTGGCATAGGAGAATGTGTCATGTAAATTTTGATAATATCATCAAGATAAGCAACACTCAGGTTGTAAGAGATCTTCCAAGACTGGTGAAACCTACTAACAGGTTGTGCAAAGAATGTCAGTTGGGTAAGCATAACAGAGTCATTTTTAAAAGTAAAGAACAGTCCTCTACTAGATTGTTGGACTTGGTACACACTGATCTATGTGGACCAGCAAGAATTAGGAGTCTGCAAGGTGATAAATATTTCATGTTACTAATTGATGACCACTCTCGGATGATGTGGGTGAATTTCCTAAAAGAGAAATCTGAAGCACTTGAAAAGTTCAAAATATTCAAGGATATGGTAGAAAATGAAACTGGGCTAAACATAAAATGTCTCAGGTTTGCTAGAGGTGGTGAATTCACATTCAGAGAGTTCATAGAATTCTGTAAGAAACATGGGATAAAGAGACAATTATCTACTCCAAGGACTCCACAGCAGAATGGAGTAGTGGAGAGAAAGAACCGGACCATCCAGGAAGCATCTAGAACCATGATGATGGAAGAAAATTTCCCTCAGATCTACTGGAGAGAAGCTGTAAGCACTGCTGTCTATACTCTTAATCAAGTACAAATCAGAAGCAATACTGGTAAGACTCCTTATGAACTTTGGTTTGGCATCACTCCTACTGTGAAGTATTTCAGAGTCTTTGGTAGTAAATGTTATATCAAAAGAGATGAAGACCTTGGCAAATTTTATGCTAGAAGTGATGAAGGAATATTCTTGGGTTATTCTAATCAAAGCAAAGCATACCGATGTTACAACAAGAGATTGAGAAATATTGTAGAAAGTACAAATGTGAAGGTTGATGAAGGCATGGAAAATCCCTCAAGGTATTATGAATATGAAGTAGATGATTAGGATAATGTCTCAAATCAAGGAGAGCCAATCCCCACTCCAGTTCAGATTCAGACTGATCTAGAGAATCATGATATACAAGAGGAAGAGGCATGCTTGGAAGAACCTGTCCAAGAATCAGAAGTACAAGAGAACCCAAGACTCCCAAGTATGTAAGACTGAATCATTCTGAAGATCAAATCATAGGAGATAGAAGCAAAGGTGTTCAAACAAGAAGGAAAATTGCCCAAGATTTAGTAAAGTATTGTTTGATTTCAAAGATTGAACCAAAAATAGTAAGTGAAGCATGCAATGATGAAAGCTGGGCTAAAGCAATGAAGGAAGAGTTGATGCAGATTGAGAAAAATCACAATTGGGATCTTGTTCCCAGACCTAAAAACAAAAATGTGATTCGGACTAAGTGGGTCTTCTAGAATAAACTGAATGAAGATGGTGAGGTAGTCAGAAACAAAGCCAGATTGGTCGATAAGGGTTATTCTCAAGTAGAAGGAGTTGACTTTGAAGAAACTTTTGCTCTGGTGGCAAGAATTGAAGCAGTCAGATTATTTCTTGCTTTTACTATCTTCAAGGATTTCAAAGTATATCAGATGGATGTCAAGTATGCCTTCCTGAATGGTGATTTGGAAGAAGAGGTATACATTGAGCAATTGGATGGATTCCAATTGTCTGATCATGGTGATATGGTCTGTAAGTTGAAGAAAGCTTTGTATGGACTCAAACAAGCCCCAAGAGCCTGGTATGAAAGATTGGATAAACATCTTTTGAAGATTGGTTTCAACAAAGGTACTGCTAACAGTAACTTGTACTTCAAGATTGACCATGAAAATATCTTGATTGTTGAAGTATTTGTTAATGATATCATTTTTGGAGGAAAAGATAGCATGTGCAAGACTTTTGCAAATCAAATGAAAAGTGAATTTGAGATGTCTATGTTTGGGGAAATGAATTTCTTCTTGGGTCTACAAATCACTCAAACAAAGAAAGGAATCTTCATATCACAGACCAAATATGTGAAAGAATTGTTGAAGAAATTTGGGATGGAAGATTCAAAGCCAATGAATACTCCCATGGCAAGCGGGTGTAAACTGAGCAAAGATGATGAATCTCCTAAGGCTAATCAGAAAAAGTACAGGTCAATGATTGGAGGACTACTGTACCTTACTCAAACTAGACCTGGCATTATGAATGTTGGTTGTCTTGTTGCCAGATTCCAAGCTGATCCTCAAGAGTCTCATGTCATGGCAATCAAGAGAATTCTCAGATATCTGAAGTGAATAATTGAGTATGGTTTATGGTATCCTAGGGATCATGATTTCTCTCTTCATGCATATACAAATGCTGATTGGGTAGGAGATGTGGATGACTGGAAGAGTACCAGTGGTGGTGCATTCTTTTTAGGGAAAAGATTAGTTTCTTGGCTGAGCAAGAAACAAGAGGCAATATCTCTGTCCACTGCAGAAGCAGAGTATATTGCAGTAGCATGTAGTTGCACTCAAGTATTATGGATGAAGCAAATGCTAAGAGATATCAAAGTGGAGTATGAAGAACCTATCACAATCTTCTATGACAATTCAAGTGCAATAAATATATCAAAAAATCTGGTGTTGCATTGAAAGACAAAACATATATCCATCAAGTTTCACTTTTTGAGAGAGCAGGTGAACAAGAATGAAGTCAGAATGGAGTTTGTACCCTCAAAGGATCAGATTGCAGACATCTTTACTAAACCTCTACCTAAGGACTCTTTTGAGTATCTTAGGGAGAAGTTAGGGGTTATTACCCCTCCAGTTCTGAATTAAGGTGCACTAATGTGCATCAGTCCGGTGGATCTCACAGTCATATCTTGTGGTCTGGATTGATGATAAGAAGTTGCTATTTAGGGGGAGCAGTCTGTATGATTCTGAAGTACTGATGCAAGTATGTGCCCTTTTCCATTTATGTCAAAGGGGGAGTAGTAAATAAAAAGAAGACATATAAATTATTGTTGTTGATAGGGGGAGCTAGCTATGTCAGTCAGTGAGGAGAAGTCTGTATCTTGATGATTAAAAATAGTTTTTCACATCATATGTTGCCATCAATGACAAAGGGAGAGATTATTGCAAGTATGGGCCTAACTGGTGTTGTCATTGATGTCAACATACTCCTATTACATTGATGTCAAGGATTGGATGAGTTGTGTGTTGAGGATATTGAGAAAATTAGCCCTATCAGAGACAGAGAAGAATAGTAAAAATAGTGAAGTTCTATGAAGTAAAGATTCCAGTTAGTTGAAGATCTAAGTATGTGCATCAAAGGGTTTGTAGATATGTGTCTGAAGGTTCTCCAGTTAAGACTTCAGAGGTCCGCATGAAGATTAAAAGAAGTTATGGCATATGAGTAAAATTGGTTCTGGCAGTTGTTCAGCAGTGACAAAGTGGCTCAAATAGGTCCAGTGAGAACCAGAAATAAAATATCATGCTTTGCGGATCTGGTGGCATGCTTGGGAAGCTAACTTGAATTTACAACTCGATTGGCTCGTAGTTTGGAGGTCCGTAAGTGATTCTTCTAGTGCGACAGTGATGACCGGTTATGTTCTTGAGGTTCTGGATGAAGATGCAAATGTTTGCAATAAGCAGAAGTGGTGCGGATGTTCTTGGTGATTCGAGCAAGCTTGTGGAGGTCTCCAAATTGTGTCCAGTTCATGTTGTTGGTTTGTATTGAAGATTGATCTCGTAATTCTTTGAGTGATGGTGTTCTTCCCAGTCTTGGCCGACTGGATGATTTGCACATATTGCAGATGTTCTTAAAGGTGTTTTGCAAAGCCTGGCGTGTTCCTCGAAGAAGATTGAAGTCCCAGATATGCATAGCCGACAGGGTAGTGAAGCACATGAAGTTTTTGTAATAAGTCAAGTTGTATTTTTATAATTGCTCTGTAATAAAATAAATGTATGTTGTGTCGACTTTGATGATCATTCCAAAGTTGATGTCTTGTATAAATAAGAGTTGCGAAGTCATTCAAAAGTAATTCAGGGGGTCATGATGAGAAAGTGATAGAGAGGAGAGGAGCAAAAAGTAGAGCAGAAGTGTTGAGCTTAAATGGAACTGTCTCAAGCATAATGAAGATGGTATTCTCCAGTTCAAGTATGTAATATTTATATTATTCTGTAGATAGTGTGTCTCCTGTAGGCAGTGGGCCTCTTGTGAGGAATGTGCTCAGGCAGTGAGCCCTAATTGGTAAGTGTCATTTTTTTTCTCCTTATTCTTTTAATAGAGAATACAATCTTGGGTTAGTCACCCTATGGTTTTTCCCTTAGCCGGGTTTTCCACGTTAAAATATTGGTGTCATATGTGTTGAATATGTTTCTACTCTTGAGTTATTGCATTATGCTCTCATGATTAAATTGTTATTATGCTATTGAAATATAAGAAGGCTTTAAGAATTTAAAGAACAGAAGTTTTGGTGACAACTGATTCACCGCCCCTCTCAGTTGTCTGTCCTAAAACCAACATATGGCTTGAAAGAAATAATCATTTTTTTCAAAAAGAGGAGTGCACTTTGGATCAAGTTATGTGTAAAGTGGAAAAGGTAGTGGCAGAGTTAGTTTACTCTCATCTTTTAGTTAAAGATGCAGGCTCTTTAGCCTTCTCTTCAGGGGATGCTCTCATCCTCAAAACTTTGTCCTGGTTGTCACTTTTGAATCCAAATTGTTTTGTGGGTGTTCAAGAAATGGATAGAAGCCTTGTCCATTGGAAGCCTCCTCCAAAAAAAAAATTTAAGTTGAATTTTGATGGGGCTTGTCGAGGCAATCCGGAGACTTCAAGTGTTGGGTGTGTATTAAGAGATTGGAATGGGGAAATACTTAAGGTTGTTTCTCTTAAACTTGGTTTTTGCACCAATAATGAAGCTGAAGCCTTGGCATTGATTGCAGGTCTGAAGCTAGCCTCAAGTTGTGGGGTTAAGGATGTTATTATTGAAGGTGACTCCATGAATATAGTGAATGCTTTGAAAAAGAGTACAATTCCTAGTTGGAAAATTGGGTATATTTTAAATGATGCTTTCAATTTACTCAAAGATTTTGCAATCTTCCAAATTCATCATTCTTATAGGGAAGAGAACAAATTAGCTAATTTTCTTGTGAATTTGGCTTGTGATCAGGAAGGGGAATATTGTGAATAGGATTGTGATTCTTTGTGGTGTTTAAGTGATTTTATAAGGATTTTTGAAGATGACAGGAAGTCTTCACAGCTTAGGAGTGCTTAAGTTTGGTTTTAAATTCATTTCATGGAGGGAATTTCTTTGGTTGTTGAAGAAGTACATAGCTATTTTTAGAGATAAGGCCTTTTTACAATCTTATGTTTTGGCTTAGCAGGATTTAAAGTGGCCATCTTCTTTTTTTTTCCTTTCTCGACATCATAACTCAATGGCTCAGAATTTGTTACGTTCATGTGGATAGCACTAAGAGAGTACTCTTCCATTTATTTCATCCATTTGATCTGAGCTAGTTTGCAGTACTTTTGGCCGTCATCTGTGGTGTTTCCAGATCTTTTGCAAAGACATCTATGTTATGTTCCTTCTTTGATGGTTATTCTTACTGCTTAGTGCTTGGTGCTTTGGTGTCAATGTTCATTTTATCCCTGCTCTATGATATCTTTCCATTATAGATATGGGTTTGACTATCAGAAATTCTCGTCTTCTCTTGCCAATTCAGAAATGGGAACAGCCTATGTTGGGGGTTTCTCGTGTTTCCTCTTTGGGTGAAATCTTTAAAATTTATGATGAAGAGGTTGAAAGGGCAATTATTTTTGTGTGTGGCCATAAGTTCTTTCATCTTCCTATGACATTGTATCCCTCCCTGGTGATATCTCACTTTCTTTCTAATTGTATGGACCTCATTTAGGATGCTAATTTGGTGAGAAGGCTTGGGCAGTTGTTTGTTCAGGATTTTCTATTCTCTATAGATAGTTTTAACACTGCCATGATAGATTATGATATTCATTTGGGATCTACTCCCATTGGGGGTCTTTTTAAATTGCAAGATATCAATCATAAGCCTACGGTTCACTATCTTTTCACCTCTTTTCTTCATGGGTTGCAGCATGATTGTAGAATGTCTATCTTGAATGGCCTCCATTGTCATGGCAGAAATGTTGGTGATGATGTGGCTGATGTGGCCAGAGAAGTGTTTAGGACCTTATTTCATTTACTTCATTTTCAATTACCTCCCCTCCCCCTCTGTCTACAGTAGTTATGGGTGATGGTAATTTCGTGATGTTGGAGGATTCTTAATCTGACTTCCTGCTAAGCTAAGGATTCGTTGCTTTTTTGGAGTTTTTGGAATATGTGGTATGCATTCTTGGTTTTTTTGGTAGCAGATGGGAAAGAAGTCAATTGTTCAAGCTTCATCATACATTGCCTTTATCTGTATGTTGTTTATATGAACTCTAGTTGTTATGATAATTCTATCTTGATCCACTGGTGATGAAATTGAAACTATTGTTAGACCCTTAGTGGATGTATTGGGGAAAATTTTGTATGCTTATTCCTCTTTTTATTTTGTATTTCCATTTTGTTTTGCCAAATGGAAAGCTATGTAATGTAGATAGGTTTTTTTTGGGAGCTATAACTAGAGGTTTTCTTCCCCTGGTTCTTTCCTACCAGTATGCTCCTTCTGAACCAGGATTTGTAATATTCCTTATATTTTAATATAATAGTTTAGTGGCTTTGCCACTTTTTCTTTAAAAAAAACTATATATAAATGATATTCAACAACTATTGCAACTTCACAAACTAATGGTGGACTAGTCAAAAATCAATAATAAGTGCTATATATTGGCACTTGCCTAAGAATGTGAAAATTTTCCATTCATAGTGCCTCTTTGTTGTCTTGGAAGTGTCTTACACACTATTGATAACTAATCTAAAATTTCCTTTAGTGGGCCTTCCCTTGGTCAATTTTATCTTGGAGTGTGCATTGCCTTCCCCATCATCTTATCATATGTTGAGGTTTCCAAAAATCCAAGAAAATTCTAAGTGTTGGGAGTTTTAAGTCATTTTTTATGTTTTCTATGAAGTTGTAGAGTTTTAATGGACTACCTCACATTTCTTTTTCACCTCCCATCTAGTCCTGACTTCCTATCCTACTCAAAATCCATGTAGATTTCATCAGGTCCACATCTTTTATCCATTTGTTTCTTTTAGTTTGCAAAAATTCAATGGATTGCCAGACATTCATTTTCAAGCTCCAACATCATGTCCTCATGTCCCCTTCTACGTCTCCAAAAAGGCTTCATTTCCTAGTTACTTTGAGGAATTTTGGAGTCCTTTTGGATCACTTCAACTTTCTTCCCATCACTTGACATACTGACCTCCATTCCTTTTCCACAATTCTTTAGTTCACCTCCTATCTTGTTTTGTGGAATTTCCTTGGCAAACAGGACATTTCTACCTCTAATCTTGCCTATTTCTTTGCCTTCCTTCCATCCCTTTTGTGAGAAACCTTTGAATTTTTAGACTTCCTCTAGTGAACACCTCCACTTCCTACTTTTGGTCCCACAAGAAAATCCTACAATTTGTGCCCATTCCCTCCTATTTGTGAACTTTCCATGGACTTCATATGTTTTCCTTTTACCTCATATTGTGTCTTGACGTGATGTTCAGCATTAATACACCATTTTCCCCCTCATCATCAAATCACTCATTTTTTCCTTTGCAAAAATCTAAGACTTTTAGATTTTTCACACATTTTCCTAACTTTCAAATATCTGTATGTATGGTTATTCCCTACATTCCCACATTCACTTCGTTTATTCCTCCTAGCCAATTCTTCATGATTACTTGGTATATCTGGTTCCCACCTTTAGTTCTATAAGACTTCTTCGCAAGGTTGTTAACTTCATTCGATAACCTCTCCTTCCTATATTTAGTTCCATTTCAAATTATTGCAACTTTTCAAAAAAAACCTTACTTGCCCCAACAACTCCCCTACACAATCCAAGACTACCATTAATGGTCTCCAATGGGCATGATAAGATGGAAGATGATTCCCACATGCCTCTTGACACCAATGGATCCCTTTGTGACGTGAGTTTTGTACAAAAGTCATGGGTCAATGATCTATGAGCATGTTTTTGGTTCGATCTATGTGAAGTGATGTGAGAGAGCATGGGTGACCATTGCACTTGCAAATGAATAGGGTTCCTTCTCCAAGATGGCTTGTTGATGCTATACAAGGTATATATTGCATTTACTCATTCATAGAGAGTGGATGGAAAAAAGGTTATAGAGCAGAGATAAAGAAGAAAAAGTTGAAGACTATTAGGGTTTTCCTTCCAATGATGGAATCTATGACATTTTAATTGTAATTTGTTGGTTTTTATCCCAAAGGCTATTATAGGACATTGTAATATGAAAGGAATGATTTAAATGTGCAAATTCAACATGTTTTGAGTCTACATGAACATTGTGTAAATTTCCAATGATTTTACAAATCTCCTTAATCACATTTGTTGGTTCAAATGTTATTCTTCACTAGTTTGTCATCTGAAAAGCTATAAAAGTCCTTGTAAATCTTTTTCAAGGCATCTTATTAAGAGAATATAAGGGATTTATGGGTTTGTTCATGGATTACTAAGGTATGTTCAAGTAGGTGTTGTACAATTTCATAGACCTACCTATTTGTACATATAGAGCCTAGTTTATGAGTGAAACCTCCAAGTGTAGTTCTTGGTATCTTCATTGAGGTGCTAAAATAGGGTTTTAATTGATGTCCCCTTTGGTTTACAAAATCTAGACTCTATTTCCCTCACTCAGTAAAGACACCCACTTTGTGTTCAACTTCCCATCCCACCAACACACTAAAAATAACAAAATCCAATCTTTATCTTTGTATTGTGTTGTTTATTTTATCCACTTCTATGTCTAGATGTATGCAATTTCATTAGGGGCCACTAAAGCAACATTTTAGACAATTTATATGGTTGTACATTTGCTTTATAATGGTGTAAAACCCTTGTATTGTCAAGCCAATATTTAGGAGCTTAGTGACAACAAATTGGAGTTTCTATGCAATGGGTATAGTTTGTTTTAGGGTTTGATCTTATATTAGTGTCTATATTATTTTTTAGTTTAATACCTTATGGAATAACCCCCCTTGACCTAGCAAATCTTAAAGTAGAAGAATATTACCCACATTATTTGGTCCATTGTTGCCCCATCCTAACCATAAGTTGAAGGTCTTTGTCTTGAGTTTGATGCCTCTGGCACTTGAGAACAATCTGGCTTTAGGGATCTAGGAACATCAACTTTGAAGATTTTTTTTCTAAAAGAAGGTTTGTCTCTTTCCAAGTGAAGAGTTGTGACTATGTTCAATTGAATCCATTCAAATAAATAAGTAAAGAAATGAAAATGGAAATAGGAAGACATCTAGAAGATCTCCAAGAATCTGAAGAAGCAGCAACACAAGCTGGAAGATAGTGTATTGCCTAGAAAGCTAGAAACAAGGTATGTCTACCATACTTTCTCCTCAAAGGAATGATGTTGGTTCTTTTGCTAGAGAAAGCATGTTTGTTGATTTAAAATATCAATATCGTTATAATTTAGACAACTCAAGTGACAAAATGATTAGAGTTGGTAGGAGAAACCATAAACATGAATATGATATATCAAGAAATATAATGAATATGCATGGAAGGAATATAAATGTATCCCATGAGGCACATATTGAAGAAATGAATCTACTTAATCCTCCACATATTAAGAACCACAAGAGTAGTCTCACACCCTCTCCTACCCCCAAACATAGAATCAAACTTAAGAAAGACCTTGCATTTCATGATCTTAATGCAACCACACAATTAGAAAATGAGCTTAGAGGAAGAGAAATTGATCAAAGATTAGATTCTCAATCACCTTAGACAAAGGCAATGGGAAATTCAAGCTTAGATTAACTTATAGAAAACCCAACTTCCTAAAATACACAACAACAAAATCAACATCATGCTCATAATGTTCCTAATCAACCAGTAGTAAATTTTGTTTATGGTTTCTCCTACCAACTCTAATCATTTATGTCTAGGGTTTTAAACTTGAATGTTTGCTAATTTTCTCCTTCAAACCCTAAAATTTCTGAGTTGCGGGATCTTGTTCTGTTGTTGAAATCCTTATCGACCCCTGAAAATTGATGATAAAAATGGGTCACATGCGTTTCAGATGCATATCGGGTTACAGTTTTAGTGTCTGAATGTGTCTCTAATGGTGGATATGAGGGTTTCATTTTGCCAATGCCGCGGGATCCGCCAAGTGTCAAGCCACAGTTCAAGCCGCACTTTTGTTTCTAACTGTGTAACTTTAATGCGGAGTGTGCCACGTGGCGGAAGGCACTCCCTAAAAGTTTCAGTGTGAGCACGGAAGGTGCCATGTGTCTCTAGTGATAGCTACGGAGCCTAACAAGTGTCAGCTTCCACATCATGGTTCATATTTGTTTTAGTGCTAAGTGAATACAGGAGTGGGTCCCAGTGAAGAGTCTCAAGTGCTGCAGACTGTGCCGCATGGAATATATGTTTCAGACATAGTTCTAAGTTGAAACCCCCATGGAAAGCGCCACGTATCAAACAGCGAAGGCATAGTTGCTAAGTTTTAGTGTGTCCGCGGAGGGTGCCACGTGTATCTTATGATGGCCGTGGAGCTCGCCAAGAGTCGACTTCCACGTATCTGTTCCTGCGATGCAAGGTAGTGAATGGTGGTGGGCCACAGTTCTAAGGGATAAGTGCTGTGGAGGGTGCAACATGTTGGATGCAGCGCCAAAGTTGATTTTGTTTATGACCCTTCCCCAACAAGGTACTAAAAGTTTCTAAGTAATGCGGAACCCGCCAGGTGTCAGCTTCCGCAGAAGTTTCAAAAAAAAGTTTCATTGTGGCCACGAAAGGCACCACGTGTATCATGTGATAGCCGCGGAGCTTGCCATATGTCAGCCTCCGCGTACATGCCCCTATTTTCCTCTTATGAAAGCAAGCGAAATTTTGTGGCCCCCGGTTCTAATGTGTCTCAGGTCTCAAATGCTGCGGGTTGTGACAGTTGTCACTTGCGGGGGCCACTTAAATATTATGACACAATTTTGTGAAGTATTGCGGAGCTTGACATGTGTCAGCTTCCGCGTGAAGGGTCTTTGTGTTTCAAAGAAGTGCGGAGGCTGCCACCTGTCCCTTTTTGAAAAGCGAATAAAGCGAAGGGTCAACGTTAGAAATTGAGTGCCTACGTGACACGATCTCATTAGCTAGTAGCTCTTCATACGTATCTTGTAACCGTTGATTTCAGCGATGGGTTTTTGATCGACTGCCACGTTTTGAACCTGCAGCGAGGGTTTTCTCCTGAGCGTTTGCACCTATTTTTGGGCAGGAAAACTCCAATGGTTTACTGCAGCTGTATTTCCAGAGATTGCAGGTAGATGAAGCTTTAATGGCACATTTTGTAGAAGGCATGGGCCAAGTTGACAGGTTCAACCACCTGATTGATGAAGAAAATCCCCAGGCGGCGGCGTGTGGCTCAAGATCACTTCTTGTCTTCTCCTTCGTCTGCTACATCAACTGTTTTAAGCGCCATTTTTCTGATGCATTGCATCTGGGGGGATTTTTGTTTTCCCTTGTAATTAATTCGTTGAGTACACTGTTTTGCTATAAAGGAAGACTGTGTCACTTTTTTTTGGTTGTTGAAAACTGGATAAATTTCGGTGCTGTGACACATTATAGCTTCATTGGTGGCCCTGTTCTTGATGCCTTGTGAGTTTATGAGTCTCATGTTGTATGTTTCTAGCATAAATTTACTGGTTTCATGTTGATTTAAATGAGTAATGCTATATTGCACGTGTTCTGTTATCTGTCTCCAAATTGAGTGTGTTCTTCTTTTGAATCTAAACAGTTAAGGACTGTCTAAGACTCTAGAATACAAGTTTACTGTGTTGAATGCTTGATTTCTTACATCTGCTCAAGGAGTAGATTAAATGTTTTAAGTTAAGTATTGGGAAGAATATATTGCAGTAAGGATATTGTAAGCAGAGATAATTGAATACTTTGTTTCGGGAAGTGTCTATAAGGTAGATACTAAGCAACTCCCCTTGAAACTCAGTCTTTGGTATATGTTTATGCTGGTCATTCGCAGGTGTATGCCTATTGACTCCGAGCCTTCTTGGTAGGGGAGGGGCCAACTGATTTCCTTTTTACATCATGGCCTCTACTAGAGCTGCCAAGCTCATAAGTAGGTCTCTCTTCTCCTGCAGGGGTAGAGGCAATCAATTGCTATGCATTGTCTAACATTTTCTCAATTCTTTGGATTGGGTCTTGCACTTTTGTAAATGCACCTAGATATGTAAGATTTATGTTTTTCTTCATCTTCTCACTTTGTCATTATAGTGTCCCACTTAATCCTTAAGTGGTGGACATCATTCATTGTAAAACAATTTCTGGCAATATCATCATTGTAATCCACCTGGTGGAAATACCTGGGCCTTGCCTTGCTGACTCTTACCCTGTTGATGAAGCCCTCAGGGTCAAAATGCCTTGGATGTTCCAAATACATCCTGAAACATGACATGATTGAATAAATTTGATTCAATCCACTCTTATCAGCTCTCAAAAAATCACATAATCTGAGGGAAGAAGGAAAGAATGAACCCTTCTTATGGTTCCTTAGGTGCTCTTTGTTAGAATCATTCCGCTGCCTAATAATCTCTTAAAATGCCACCCTTTTAGTCACATATTTAGGCAGTATATGAGGTGGGGTCTCACATCCATAGACCCTAATGCAAGTAGTATTCTCATGAAAGAACCAATCACCCCAATTGTGATCAATTCCAAGGTGAGGAGTCCTATCTAGAGGCCTTACAATGTCTAGCACATCAGGATGCAGCCTCTCACCTTCTGGTTCCAAAAACCCAAGGATTCTCCTCACAAAATACTCTTCAAAGATGGCATAATCTGTTGTAGTACAATGCATATCCAGCATGCATATCCATACTTTCACCGGTAGCATGTTTCCTTGAGCATCTGTACTCTTAACATGTATATTTTGGTGCCACATTCCAAATAAAGAAAATAAGAACATGTGGCACAACAAGGAATACCATGTGAATTCAACATGGACATCTGGATTAGACAAATTATTCTTAATTTTTGTCATCTGATCATGCATATGGTCAGCAATGTAAGTTGCATAATCATATGGCTCTCTGACATCTTGATTCTGAATATCAACTGCTATCATCATTAAAGAAATGGACATTCTATCTGAAGCATCCCTGTCCAATACCTAACACAAATTGTGATAAGTCCTGACGAAATAGTCCATGAACATACTGCAATGAAAAGGCTCCTTCTCAGTATCTTAAATTTTCACCAATTTACCATCAACACCCTTCGGCCTGTGCTTGGTTAGGTTGTAATCCCTATAACCATGTTTCACATTTTGGTATTTCCTCTTCAAAGCACCAAGGTCGATTGGCTTGCTAGCTGTAGGGTCTAAATTGAATACGGTAGCAATAAATCCTTTGGTAAGCTTGATAATTTTTTAACCATTTCCAGCTATGGCTATCCTTGTAGCTAGGTCATACCTTAATGATGTTGCCCTAACTAAGTTAGGCTTAGGGAAGACATTGGAACAGATAAGCTTGGCTAAATTGGAACAGATAAGCTTGGCTAAATCATACTTCTAGGCATGACAAATAGGGGCCTTATAGTTTATTCTTTTATGCCAATGCTCGAACATGATCTAGTCGGGGGCAGGCAATATGGCATCTTGATAGTTATAGCAATAATTAAGGAATTTATCTTCGGGCCTACCTGGGCCATACAATTTCAAGGTTGTCCTAGCAGAACCAGGGAGCTAGATCATGAGATTCTCATCTAAGCTATGTTTGGAAGTGGAGGGTTGGCTAGATTGACTCATTTTTATGGGCTAGGGCTTCTTTTCAGGCAACTAACTACTGCCCAAATCAAAAGGCCAACTCAAAACATTGGATACAGGTAAATAGAATGAACTTACTAGTTTGACTTGCAGAGTTTTGAATTGTCACTTTCACTTGCTTGGGAATCCTCTGTGTGCCTGAAAATTGTATGTGCTTGAAGAAATGATGCATGAAGCCCTAAATTCTCTTGCTTTTAAGCTTCATAGCCTAGCCTCTGATGCATTAATGGAGGTAGCCTTAGTTTTACTCTTCATTCATGCAACAACATGCCTCCAACGTTCATTGTAATATTTCAAACCTATGCCATTGATTTGAATTCCTCCTTGCAAGATCCAAAGCCAACAATTACCCGCAAGATTTGAAAATCTCAGTCATCATGTTGAAAAGTCTTCAGCCAATTAGGATAGGCCATATCAGATGTACCTTCTCTGTAAATCACATTACTTTCAATCTGGATTAGACACATGACATCATCTCGTGGCGTCACAGTCAGAGATGGCCCACCACTTACCTACTATGCGCGGGTGCGATAAAGTATCCATGCATCCACCCTTCATTTGATTTTCACTTCTTAAGTAAGAGAATGCCATGTGTCACCATCTCACGACCATGCAACGCAGATTCCATCCTACGAGATACCCTTGTGATGAAGCACAACCATCAGATCAAGTCTTTCTCTGTGAACCACCTTTATACTGACAGTTGGCAACATGGGACTGGTTAATGCAGGATTCTTAGTGGAATAGGATGTCAGTACATATTCTTGGATAGGTGTCATCCTACCATGGCCACGCAATGGGGTGATGATGTCATTGATAATGTGCTATGATGCTACACTATTCACTTTATTAAGCCTAAAGGCTTAAGGGAAGACTTAGGACATTTGATTAAAAAAAATTACGACTATTAGCGGTAAGACCTAGAACGTGGGGCTGGTTACTTAACAGACACAGAGACTCAAGGTTATAACTCTAAGGACCAGAAACTGACTACAAGCGGTCAACATAAATTTAGAACATAAAGTGAATGACCTAGGGGATTAGGGCGAGAAAGATTTTAAAGGAAAACACTTATATTGAAAACCTAAAACCCTAAACCCTAATGGGGTACCACCAGACCCTACCATACTTTGATGGCTTTGGTAAGACCACTACGAGGGCATGGGTCCAAAAATTAGACAGTTACTTGCAGATTAGCCCTATGGCAAATGAGGATGCTATAACTTATGCTACTTTACACTTGGAGGAGAATGTGCATAAGTGGTGGAGTAATGGGAAGGTGACTTTGGTTCATGATCAGATCAGTTCCTATGTCGAGTTCACTACCAGATTGATAGACAGGTTCAATAAGAAGGACCTCGAATTACAGTTTAAGGAATCGGCACATCTCAGACAGGTTGGATCAATGGACTCCTACATTTCAGAGTTTTAGGACCTACCTATTATGGTCCTAGACATCTCAGAGCATAATTGGTTATACTATTCATAGATAGACTTTTAGACCCATTACGTGGTTGGGTTAAGGGTTTTGACTCTACATCTCTATAGGAGGCCATGAAAAAGGCCAGAGACATGGAGTCTTTAATTTGGAGAAACAAATTTTAGTCTAAGAGTTTTCAACATAGGAGGGATAAGGAGAAGGACAGGAGACCCTTCTAGAAAGATTTTGTTCATTCAAAAGAAAAATCAAACAAATTAACTGATGATTAGCTTAATAAGTATAGGAGAAAAAAGCTTTGTTTTCACTACAAAGAACCTTGGGATCCTTCACACAAGTGGCCAAAAAAAGAAAAGGCCAAATTAATTGAATATTATTCAGCTGAGGAGACACAGTCAGAGGCATCAGATCAATATTCAGATCAGCCTATAGACCATGAGGATAGTGGAGATGAGAATGCTTCACAGCACAACACTGGTAGTGATGGGAACCTTGCCTAGCTTTATTGTTTTAAGAAAGTTGGCTCTTTCATAGTGCAAGGAGTACTTGGAGGACAATGTATCATCACTCTCATTAACACAGGTGCCACATGTAATTTCATCGATGAGGGTTGGTAGCTAGATGGGGATTACAGGTAGAGGAGTTTGAAGGCTTCAAAGTGATGGTGGCCGATGGATTCAAAATGACATGTAACAGGAAAATCTCCAGGTTGAGTATTGTCATGGGTGAGTATGAGTTGGTAGATGATTTTTATGTTGTTGGTATTGGGGACACATATGTTGTATTAGGCATGCACTAGATGAGACAACTCGTTGAGTTCACAATGAATGTTAATAAAATGGAGATGAAATTTGAGTACAAGGGAAAGAAAATTGTTCTCCGAGGATTATCAAATGGTGGACCATGGGTAGTGTCACTAAAGAGGATGGAAAGAATGTTGTGTCACGATTAGGTAGAGTGGGCAATAGAATGTCTTATCATGCTAGAGTCTCCACCCCAACCAAAGAATAACTATCATCCAGACATACATAAGTTGTTAACCAAGCACAACAAAGTGTTTGGTAGTATACCTCCAGGAGTACCACCAGACAAGGGAATAGAACATGTTATCAAGCTTGAGGATAGGACCAAGCCCATCATGATTACACCCTATCATCATCCCAAGATGCTGAAGGATGAGATAGAAAAAATGATCAAGGAGTTATTGGAAATGGGACACATCTGACCCAGTAAGAGTCCCTTTGCCTCTACAGTTGTTTTGGTAAAAAAGAAACATGGGACTATTAGGATGTGTATTGGTTATTGGGCCTTGAACAAAAAGACAATAAAAAATAGGTACCCAATACCCCACATAGATGAGTTGATTGATGATTTACATGGGGCTTGTTACTTTTCAAAGATAGATCTCAGATCGGGTATCATTAGATTCGCATGAGGGAGGAGGATATAGAGAAAATAGCCTTCCGGTGTCGTTATGCCACTTTAAGAGTTCTTGGTGATTCTGTTTGGGCTAACCAATGCCCCTTCTACATTCTAGAGTTGCATGAACTAGATATTCAAACAACAGCTCTGGAAGTTTGTGCTAATTTTCTTTAATGATATATTGATTTTCAGTAGGAGTTGAGATGAGAATATGAGACATCTAGAGGAAGTCCTAAGTATTTGGAGAGTGAGTCTCTCTATGCCAAAGAGTCCAAGTGTGACTTTGGTATGACAAAGCTACTTTATTTGGGTCACATTATCAGTGCTGATGGTGTCAGGGTAGATCCAAAGAAAATAAAGGCAATTGTTGATTGGCCTCCACCTACAAACCTCACACAACTTAAGGGCTTCTATAGGAGGTTTGTAAAAGGCTTCTCACAGATAGATGCACCTTTGATAGATTTGACCAAAAGGGAGCCTTTGTGTGGACTGATTCATCTTAGCGGTGCTTTGATCACTTCAAGCACTTGATGTTTACATGCCCTATGTTGGCAATCCCTGACTTCTCTAAGTCATTTGGGTTAGAGTGAGATGCTTTAGGAGAGGGGATAGGACTAGTATTGATGTAGGAAAAGCACCTAATAACATTTGAGAGTAGGAAGCTTCAGGGTGTCGAGAGGAGCTACTCGATGTATGACTGAGAAATGTTTGGCCATTATGTATGCATTGGCCAAGTTTAAGCCTTATCTGGTTGGGGGAAAGTTTATAATCAAAACATATCATAATAGCATTATGTATTTCATGAACCAGAAGGACTTGAACGACAGACAACAAAAGTGGGTAACTAGGCTTTAGGCTTATGACTTTGACATTGAGTATGTTAAGGGAAAAAGGAATATAGTTGCAGATGCTTTGTTGAGGAGACCCCACTTACGCTTATTTGGTGAGATATCTATTGATTGGAAAGAGGTGATTTCAGTAGAGTACGCTAAGGACTCTTGGGCAATAGGAGTCATTGAGGGTACCATGACAAGTATTTTGTGATACAATATTTGATCATATACAAGGATAGAATATTTCTGGTGCCTAATTCACAATTCAAACATAAAATCATGAGGACTTTCCATGATGCACCTATGGCTGGCCATCCCAGATTTTTCAAAACCTACATGCAGATTTAGGAAAGATTTACATGGAAAGGGCTTAAGGATTATCCTTCAGCCAAGAGTTCCCAATTATGAATCTTATAGACTCTTCCATAGGAGGGAAAATAATTATGAAAATTTTTAGTAACTTTTTCTTATCAAAAGGGAAGGAGTCCTAATTCTTTTCCCAAAATAACCTAGGCAGGGAAACTCTCCACTGATTATCCATGATGCATAAGAAGCAAAAGATAACGATTTGCATTTCCTGTGCTTGCGACTTCGTCCCTAAGCCTTGTATTAATCCATTTGTTGTCTTTTCACCTTTCCCTAGTGTTTTTCATCCATTCCCACCCCTAGGAGGAGGACCTCCCAAGCCATCTCTAACTTTTGGTTTTCAATTTCAGTCAACCAGTACAAATCTCCCTACATTATTTCTAGATCTCCCTTGGGAAATCCTACATTTGCAAGTTGAGATTTGGTTTTTGACCCCTGTTTGACCTATTTCTAGAGGCAGATCCCCTTATTTTCTCATCCTCTTCATCTCTCATTCTAAGCTTTCACACAAGATGCCTCCTCTAAGGGTTGCCCATGGGTCGCCAATGGGTGACCCTGACTGGTGAAAGGGGCAACCAGGTGGCGACCCTAATGTCTTTCCTAGCCACAAATTAACTCAAGTTTTTGACCAAAAATAGCTCAATTTTCACCTATTTTTGCTTCTGTTTGCATGGAATTTTGTCCCAAGGATAGAGTTAACTATTTCATGTATTCACCCATGCATATTTAGCTTATTTTTATATTTAGTTATCAACCCATTCATTCTTTTAACTCCATTTCTTCTTGAGTGATAAGCTATATTGGTTAGATCACTCCAATTTTAGCCTAGATCACTCTTGTGTCTTATAAGTTAAATCTTCAATCAAATTGAGTTAACTCTTCATCCTCTCCACCTCTTTTAGCCTCTTCAAACCTATAAATACCCCTCTCCTCTTCATTATTTTCTAAGTTGGAGAATGCTTTTCCCTTATTCACAAGCTTTTTCAAGCTTCTTCATAAGCCTTTGAGCCTCTTTCTTTATTTATTTCTTTAGTTTTCAAAGCTTCAAAGCTTTCATTGTTGCATAGCTTCAAAGATCCCCCTTTTGGGAGGCAATTTCATTTGTGCACATAGTTCTTATAGGTTATTGCTCTCCAATCAAGTATCCATATGCTCACACAGGACATCTGAGCCTTTTTCTTTTTATTGTTATCTCATCTAGCTTTGCTAAAAGCTCATTTTGCATCGATATGCTACTCACATAACAAGCCACAATGCTCTCAAGCTCACAATTGAGCTCTCATTCAAAGCTTCCAAAAGCTTCTTTTGCATCCCTTTTCTTATTGTTGCCAAGAGGATCACCCTGCTTCTACAAGACGATAAGAGGTTTCCATACAAGGACTTCTAGGGGTAGTGGATGCTCACACATCTCTTTATTCTAGGTTCCTTCATGCTTTTTATGTCATAGTACAATTAGATAATCAAACTTTTCTCTTGGAAATAGTAAATGCATGTTTCCTTTTCCTTGATAGGCTAAGTAGATTTGCATTGTTAAAGTAGTTTGCTTTCAAAAGTTCATATATTAGATTCATTTAAAAGCAATTTCCCTTTCCTAGAGTAATTGTTCCACTTATTCAAAAAATCAAACCAAAAACATAGATTCAATTGCATTAGGTAATCTCATATTAGCTTGCATACATTTTCTAAATCATAGAATAGAAAAAGCACTTTCATTTTCATAAATAGAAAAAAACACAAAAAATTGTTTTACACTCAAGTAGGCTTGCATGCATATGAAAACTGAAAAGAACAAAAAAATTAGCATCATAGAGTGTTCACAAACCCTTGCTTCCAACACAAGGTCAAATTTAGTCAATTTTTTGGTAAAACTCTTGATTTTAACACAAGGTCAAACAAAGTCAAATCTTAGGTCAAACAAACCCTGAGTCGAAACCCTAGGTCAAGTCAATGTTAGCTTTAACCATCTCTCTCTTGTTTAGGCTCATGAATGTGCCTTGGTGATGTAGGAGCATCTAGTGGTGTAAGGGCAATCTTGTATCACTCAAAAAAATGATGATTTATTTTATGTTCTTTTCAATTTTTGTGTTTTCAGATACTCATTTGCTTGAATAATGATTTAGAACCTTCAAAGTTTCTAACAGGGCAAAGAATACCATAACGTACTATTTTTAGTAACCCTATATCAGAGAAATGAGAGAGCCCAAAATTTTCCCCAAAGCTTCGAAATAGTCAAATAAGCATTCTTGGTAAATTTCAGCTCAAGATCATGTCTGGATTTCAAGATATTAAAGTTTCAATTTTGTGAGGTCCCCGAAAAAGTTTTGAAATCAGATTTGAGGTAATTAGAGGTCCCACAATGCCCCAAAAAGTTTACAAAAACTTGTTTATGTATTTTTTGTGTCATAGTTCACTTCATGATCTTTCCAAAGATTCAAACAGTTCGTCAATTAGACACCCAGATCAAAAGTTATGGTTCCCGGAAGTTGTGTTACCAAATTTTAAAATTGAAAAATTCTTTCGAGGGCAAGAAGAAGGCAGCTAGGTTCATTTTGGTGCTGAAATGGGAGTTACACATTTTAAAGAAAGATGACATTGGGGAAATTACACTAACTAGCTTCAATGTGTATTTAAAGCCTATCTTGGGATAGTTTCAGAGGTAGTGGTAGGAGGAAGTGATTGGCAAGTCATGTTCATGCGAATCAGGAGGTTAGATAGATATCTAAAGGATCTGTAAGTCAGATATTTCTATTGTAAGACAACCCATATTGTTGTAATAAGCAAGCATATGATCCTGGAAGTTGTACTTCAAATTTGTAGCCTTTTACAGGCAAGTTTAATAAAGAAATTTTGAATCAGTTTGCAAATTGCTTAACTAATCTTTCTTGAGATCTTGTTCTAGTCTATTTAAAATATATAAATTGTTGTTGTATGTGTTTTGGGTGGAGTCCACCCTCACCAAGTGGTATCAGAGCAAGGGTTCCTGAGTGTGCAGACAGATCGTTGACTGTGAGATGGTTTGCACCAAGACCTAAGGTTGTGGGTTTGTTGTAGAGATCAAAATGCCTCCACAAAGAAACCATGGTGGGAGAAATGCTTAGATAGAAGAGGGTTTTAGAGCCCTATAGAGGTAGATCGATGCATTGCAAGAGGAGTTGCAAAGAGGGTTTGAGTCAAGAATAAGAGAAGAAAGTGAAGATGAAGTTGAAGAAGAAGAGATATCTGAGCAAGAACAAGATGGTGCAGAAGATCCTATAGAAGTTAGGTTGTTGAGGGCCATTTCAAAAATTGGAAAGAGGGACAGGATCAAAGTTTCTACCTATTCTGGAGATTGAATCTCGAGGAGCTTATTGATTGAATAAATGATATGGAGGAATATTTTGAGTATGAAGATGTGGAGGATTCAGAATGGGTCAAGTTTGCAAAAATGAAGTTGAAGAGCCATGACAGTATTTGGTGGAGGGAGGTCTAGTTAGAGAGAAATAGAAGAGGAAAAGGAAATATTACCAGATTGGATCTGATGGTGGATAAACTAAAGAAGCAGTTCATGCCTGTGGACTATGAATTGGAGTTGTTAAAGAAGTTGTAAGGATTGAAGCAAGGTAACAAGTCTGTTAAGGAGTTTACGAAAGAGTTTTATAAGATTATTATCAGGATAGGCCATGCAGAGACCAACAAGGAGAAGGTAGCCTGTTACATTAATGGGTTGAGGCCAAGTATTGAAGAAGAGATGAGCCTAGTTAGAATGACCACCATAGAAGAAGCATACCAATTTTCCCTAAAGGTGGAAGAGAAGTTGAATAAAATATTCAAAAACAAGCAAAGAGAAAGAGGTCATGGTGGAAGGACTAGAGGAAGATCCTATGGAGGCTGAAATGAAGATCAAAAGAAAAGTGAAGAAGTAGGCACCAGTTGAAATTAGAAAGGAGATAATGTCTACTACCCTCATGACCAAAATAATGGTGAGCAAATAAGAAGAGAAAGAGGAAGATCTGGGCAATGACTTGGAAGAGGAGGTTTTAGAGGAACCTGTTTTCAATGTGTAGAAGAAGGACATCGAGCCTACAAGTGTTCCCAACATCAAGGAAGGACAAATAGAAGACCTAAAGGTAATGCACAAGCTATACATGTAGATGAAGATGCACAATCTAAGAACTTTGAAGATGATGAAAGGGGAGAAGCCCTAGTTGTCAGAAGAACCCTGTTAAATGAGGAGAAAGAACCATATCAGAGAAAGAGTTTATTACGCACAAGGTGCAAGTGTGAAGATAAGTGTTGTGATAGTATTATTGATAGTGGAAGCATTGATAATCTTGTCTCAGAGGAGATGGTTAACAAGTTAAAGTTGACAAAGAGAAGGCATCCACATCCATATTGGATTGCATGTTTGTGGAAGGACCATAGAGCTTTGGTCAATGAATAGTGTTTAGTCAAGTTCAAGATTGGAGACTACCATGATGAGGTATTGTGTGACATAATATCGATGAATGCATGTCATATGCTATTGGGAAGGCCATGGTAGTATGATAGGTGTGTTGCCCATGATGGCCATGCAAACACCTATTCCTTGACAAAGGATGGAGTTCGTCATAAGTTGAAGGCCTTGAAAGAGGTGGAATAAAAGGTATATAGTTCTGCCACAATTTGCTTGGTAGATGGTAGGAAATTTTTGGATGGTATGAAGCACTAGCATCATTGCTTTGCATTGATTCATAAGATCAACCAGGAGAAATGTGAAGATGTACTAATAGAAATTTGAGATCTGTTGGAAGAAATTCAGGACATTGTCTCTAATAATGTATCGGAAGGTTTACCACCAGTGAGGAAGATAAGTCACCAAATAGATTTGATACCAGGAGCTAGTTTTCCAAATAAGGCAGCCCATAGAATGACTCTTGCAAAGAATGAAGAGCTGAATAGACAAGTTCATGAGCTATTAAGGAAAAGACTGATAAGAGAGATCCTAAGTCCATGTGCATTACCTGCAGTACTAGCACCAAAGAAAGATAGGGAGTGGAGAATGTGTATAGATTCCCAAGCTATCAACAAAATTATAATCAAGTATAGATTTCCATTGCCAAGGATGGATGATATTATGGATTGCTTGAGTGGAGCCAAGTACTTTACGAAGATTGATCTGAAGAGTGGATATCACCATATCTGAATTAGAGAAGGAGATGAATGGAAGACAACCTTTAATACTAAGCAGGGCCTATATGAATGGTTAGTCATGCCATTTGGGCTAACCAATGCACTGAGTACATTTATGTGGCTCATGAATGAGGTACTGAAAGATGTTTTGGGTAGATTCGTCATTGTTTATTTAGATGATATTTTGATATTCAGTAAGACTTTGGAGGAGCACCTGATGCATGTTCAAATTTGTTTTGAGAAGTTGAGGGTGATGAGAGCCAATTATGTTCCATGTTATGTCATATTTCAGCCTATTTCATGCACCTTCATACCCAGTCCCACATTCCATTTCCCTTCTATATTATACCATTTTTCCACCTTTATTTTGCATATGATTACATATATATAAGTAGTATTTAATATAGTTTTTGGATAGAATATGAAAATTATTATTGATTATCTTTACTAATAAGCATTGTTATTTTAAGCCTTGGAAAATATATCTTGCCTACAGACTTCCTATCATCTTCTAGAAAGAAACTTTTGAATCATATTTGTATATCCATCTCATTTTTGGGTTGGTACTTCTAGTTCCATGATAGCCACATTTCATTCTCCTCTGCGGGTGTCATCCACTTCCATGGTGATATGACCCCATGTTAGTTTCTTCTAGGTCAATGGGAGGTACCTCGTGGTGATCTTGTTGTTGTGCCCTACCAGATGGACTCCACGACTAACTTCTAGAAACAATATACTTACCTTCACATCACATAACTTCCAGCAGTTTCATCGGTATGACATACTCCATAGAGATCACTTAGTGATACTCCACTATAGTCATCTACCTGACACTCAATTTCTGTTGCCACATCCACTCTTAGTGATCCATGCACCCTACAAAGAAAATTAAGGTGGAGTTGTAACTGTCCAAGCACATGGAGAAGGAAGCTAATTACCAGTTATTGTTATATTGTATAAAAATATATTTTATTGTTTAAGACAGTTTTACAACCTATTGGTTATTTTCTCGGATCGGTAGAGGGTTTGCCAGTTCCTATGCACGAGCAGATCCAGCCAATAGAAATGGGAGGTTGCGTGAGCTGCCTCCCCTTCACTTCTAGTTCTACCGCACCAAGGGGGGTATCCCTATTTGTTAAAGATGTAACATTGACTAGCTCAATGACAGGAAAATTTAGCTTGACAACAACAGGCAGAATACTCCCATGTGTGGACCAAGATGTGGATGATACATCACAAGGTTGGCAATATTCTTGGACATATGTGTCTGGTTGTGGATGAGAGTATACAGGGGTCCTAATCCTACTCCTACAACTAATAGGTGGAAGTTATGGAAAGATGGATATGATGATTCGGATGCAAGACAAGGGGTTTTGGGTCATAATTACTAACCCAGAAGCAGACTAGTGTCTCAGGGCAAGGAGTCAACTAGACGTATGCAACAGATGATTTACAACTAGCATTCAAGTTTCAAGGGGTTGGATTGATGCTTGCCTTACAAACATCACCCTGTTAGCACTAATTTTGGTCTGGATCTGAGCGCAGGATGTTGGAGGGTTTTTTCCTTTTTGGGCCCTAAGTTTCCTTGTTCATCACTGTGATTTTCTCTATCGGCGAAACTTCTTTTTGGGTACTCAGATTTTGCTTGAACCATCGTTTTGAACCATCGCGTTGAACCCTTTTGGTTCAAGGTTCAACGGTTCATGGGCTTAGGCTCCATCTTTTCCCGTCAGTGAATTCTTTGTTCATCTGTGTTATCGGCGTTGAACTTCTCGGTTGAACTTCTCTTTTGAACCATCGGGTTGAATTAGTTCAGGGTTCAATGGTTCAATGCCTTATGATTTTGGTCTTATTAGCGTAATGTTCATCATCGGGTGGACGGTGGAGTATTGGCCCGTTGGTGTGTGTCTGGCCGATGGAAGGTTAGCGGTTTGCAAGGTTGGTTTCGGTGTGACATGGACTATCGGGCTAACCGTTGGAGGGTTCACCGATATACAATGTTTGGCCGATGGATGTCTATCAACGAGAGCTATATTATCAGCCTGAGTGTTTTGAGTTATGCCGACGACGGGAGGTTTGGCCGATGGAGGAGCAGAGTGTAGCTCGTTGGTGCATCGGCGAGACTATTGTGATCGGCTGGGGAGATTTTGGTTGCTCCGACGGTGTAAGTCACATCGATGGAGGTGGTCTTCGGCGTGACTTGTGTTGTCGGCGAGGATGGATTGCGTTGGGCCGATAGTGGAGGGTCTGACCGATGAAGGGGGAAGCCGATATGTTATCGGCGGGAGTTGTTCTATCAGCAGCAGTCTTTTATGGTTTGCCGATGGAAGGAAGTCACCCTGATGGGGAATGCCATCAGAGTAAGGTTGCTTATCGGGTTAGCGGTTGGAGGGTCCGCCGATGGGGTAGTGTCAGGCCGATGAGGATTTGGAGTGGTCATCGGTGAGAGTTGGTCTGTCGGTGAGGGAGCTTTTGGCTAGGCCGATGGTTCTTCTCTAGCCGATGGGGATGTTGGAGGCTTTCAGGAGTTGTTCATCGGCATGATTGGCTGTGTCGGCTGAGGGTTTTTTTGTTTGGCCGACGATATTGGTCTAGCCGATGGTGGTGGGATGGTAACTGCTAATGGGGTGCGAGCTGGTCATCGGAGAGACTCATACTATCGGTGGAGATTTGGAGAGTTGGCCCGATGGTGCATCTCTGGCCGATGGAGGGGATTGTAATGTAGCGGTCGGTAGGAGATTCGTGGGCTTGGCCGATGGTGTTGATCTCGGTGATGGGCTTTGGGTGAAGGAGCGTGTGTCGAGCGTGGTAAAAGCGCTCGACACCTATTATGCAAGTGACTATGCTTTTAAACTACTAAAGTAGTCTCCTCACCGTGCATGTGGGACTAATCTCCTTGCATTTTTTGAACCTGTGGTGAATGCGTTTTGGCAGGAATTTCTTTTTTGATGTGTTGCGACGGTTTTCAAGCGGTCGCAGGTGGTTGAGCCATCAATGGCGACTATAGCCGGGGCATGGGCGAGTTGTTGAACAGTCATGTACCTGATTTTTGGCGTGAGGACTTCCAGATGGTGGCACAGGGCTCGAAGCCACCATTGTCTACTTTCTGTCTCTGCAGCAATAAATTTTAAGGGCCATTCCTTTGAAGGATCTGTATCTAGCAGATTTTTGTAAAAGCCATGTAATTAATGTTGAGTACGCTTCTTTGCCTATTATAAGCAGGAAGTGTTACTCATTTTAGGTTGTTGAAAGTTGAACATTTGGTTCTGTAATACAATACAGCTGATTTGGTTGCTCTGTACAGAAAAACCTGTGAGTTTATGTATCTCTTGTTGTACGTTTTTGCATGAATCCACTGATTTCATGGTTAATTCTATATGAGAAATGCTATGTTAGCATGTGTTTTGTTAATTCTGTCTCCAGTATTGCATGTATCTTTCTTCTGAGTCTGGATATTTAAGCAATGTTTGAGACTCTAGAACATAGAATTCCTATGTTGAATGTCTGATCTCTTAACTTCTGCTCAAGGGGTAGATTAAATTGTTCTCAGATTGAACATTGGGAAGGGTATACTGCAGTAGGGATGTCATAAGTATAGATAGCTTAACACTCTGTATTGGGAGATATCTGTAGGGCAGGTATCATATGTATCCCCCTGAAATCCAGTTTTAGTTGTTCATGCATATCATTCACAAGTGTATGTCTACTGACTCCAGGCCCTGGATAGGCACCAATCTTGCTTTGTGTTTGTGTTACAACCATGTCTAGCTTTGCATCCAAACTTAAAATCAAAATCTAAATCTAAAACAATCTTTAGGACATTAGAATTAGTTTTAGGATCCTCAGTCCTCTTTCTACAACTGCAAATAGGCCCAAAGCTAGCCCCTTTGCTCTTATCTTTCAGTTTTGGTCTACTTACAGGAGGACTTATCTGCTTTTTGTCAGCATCCCAGCCTTTGTATGTATATCCTCATGGATGTTGAGTAGGGAATACCCCCCTAGGTTTTGCAGAGCCTGAAGAAGAAGAGGAGATAAAATATAGAGTCTATCTCCTACACTGTTGGCCCCTGGCCCAGAGATCTTGTTGATCATTGATGGCTACCTTGTAGGGAAATCTGGGAATAAGCATCCAATCTGGGAAAAAACCAACAGAAATTGGCGACTCCGCTGGGGAGTTTGTTAAAGAACCCTGATTTACAAAAGAAAACAGTTCCTAGTAATAGGTGGCGACTCCAAAGTAATCTCCCAACCGGTCAAAGTAAAACTTATATGCAGGGGAGAAGATCCCAACAAAATCCTTTATTTGAAGAGTTACCAGTAACAAGAAGAATGATGTACAGAAGAAAGGGAGCTGTCTCAGTCAGTCATGAGGGTTCCCCCAGAAAAATGATGATATGCAAGATAACCCTAGGCCATTAGGACAGCATGTGTCTTACTTTTCAAATGCAGAAGCTGATATTCAGGGTGCATATGAGAGGCAACAGGGTGGTAGCGTGAGAATGAGGTCAGAGGTGTTCCAAGAACGCCCATTTCTAGACCCTAGTGAAAGGTTTGAAGAGGCAGAGTCTCTGAGGGATGATGAAGATGAAGATCAGAATATGGTAAAACCATCCTCCTCTAGGCCTAGCGAGGAAGAACTAGCTGATGAAATTAGGAGCTTAAGGGCCGAGTTCAAATATCAGCAGGCAATAACAATCAGAGATGACCTAAGGAAGAAAGTGCAAGCTTTAAGGGCTGCCCAAAATATTTCAATTCCTACCCTTGAGAATGCAAATGTGCAGAGACATCAACAGAGAAATGAAGTGCAACATCAGCATAATGATGAGAGACAAAATGTGAATGATGCTAGGATACCACTGAACAATGTAAGAAACTAGAATGCAAAAAAAAATATTAATATTAATCAGTTTGACAGACAGCCCATGCAGTTAGATAGATTCAGACAGCTGGTATTTGATGGTATTCCTAGGTATCCTAACCCCATTGACAAGCATCTAAGGCTGCAAGTGCCTAAATTTTTAGGAAACAATACAGTGTCAGGTGAAGATCATCTAAAGGCCTTTCAAAATGTCATGGATAACTTTGAGGTTGAACATGAGGATGTTTTCATGAAGTCATTCATGCAATCTTTAGTAGATGAGGCAAGGGAATGGTATAAGAATCTGCCTGACTGGAGTATTTCATCATGGGATGATTTTAAAAGGATGTTCAAGGAGCAATATGGTGACAAAACTGACCCTAGCTTTTTTGTAAATGAGATTACCAGTATCACTAAAGGGTCAAATGAGCAGGTTGCAGATTTTAATGCAAGATTTACTAAAGTGTTAAACAAATTGCCACATCGCATGAGGCCAAATGAACCTATGTGCATAATATTGTATATCAATTCTTTTGATGCAAAAACTGAATATGGATTAAGAGATAAAAGTCCTGCTACTATCAGGGATGCTTTCAGAATTGCAATAAATATTGAGAACAACAGGAAAGCATCAGGCAAGACTAACAGAAGGGATGATGTGAAAATTCTGCAGAATCCAAACAAGCCTCAGAACACTCAAGGTAATACATCTGCCCCTGAAGATAAGATAGACAAATTGGCAAATGTTGTTAAGGACCTAAGTTACAGAATAGCTAGAAGTGAAAAAGGGATAGGTCCTGATAGGTAAGTCTATCAAAGGCAGGAAAAGAGGCCATCATTGCATGATATGCCTTATAATACCAATTGGCATAATGGTAAGCCTATATTCCCACATAACAGCACAAATCAGAGAGCTCAATATGTCAAAGAAACTCTTGATCCTCTAAAGAAAGCTGTAAATATTGTTGATGATACTCCATGGTGTATAATTTGTCAAACGCCACATTCACAATCACAGTGTATGATTGCTCAGTCCTTGTGTGATAATACTGCATCTTGTAATGAATGCAATGAGCCACATTGTGTGCAAGATGATGATGTTAATATGATGTCCACAAATAATGGATACCCTCTTTATGATGCTGATGAGAGTACAGATAATGGAATTCAGGCCTACCAACAGTTCCCATATGATGAAGGTAATGAAGAGAGCTATGTGTATGCTTAGAGCTCGCATAATTTTCTGAGTAACTTACAATGACCTTCTGATGAGGAAATTAGGGCCTTCACAGCTGCAGCAGTTGCTCAAGTCAAGAGTAACTACAATCTCAGAGGTAAAGCTCAGATAAGTAGCTTGCGTCAACCAGAAGATGTTTCTGCAGGTCAGCCAGTGCATGGTCATAAAGGAATTGAACCACAAAAAAGGCAGTGGGGTAATAATAAACAGAATTTTAGACATAGAACAGGTCATGAATCCCAAGGACCAGAAAACAGAATCCCTCAGGCTGAAGATCAAAGTAAAGGTTCCCAAGACAAGAATGATGATCAGGGAACTATGAAAGTAAAAGCTAAATCAATTCAGGATAAAAATAAGATTGTGGAGCAAGCTACAACTGTTATACAAAATTATGCTCTATTTGATATAGCTCAAGTCCTCTCCCAGGTAAAAGTCTCTGTTCCACTTATGGAACTGATGAAGGTTGAAGAGATCAAGAATAGGACAATATCCCTAATTTTAGGGGTGCCTTTTCAAGCTAAACAAAATGTTCAGATCCAGGTTGAGAAGCATGTCATGTGTAATGAAGAAGATGAGGCTCCTGAAGTCTATTTAGGAGTGACTATGACAAAGTGTCCTTCACAAGTGGAACCATTTTATGTATCCCTGGTTATAAATAGAAAAATAATTAGAAATTGTATGCTTGACTCTGGAGCATCTACAAATGTCATGCCTTTGGCCATCATGCAACAAGCTGGATTGAAAATTGACAAGGCATGTGGAAAATGTTATGCTATGGATGCCAGAGAGGTACCAGTTATTGGAATCATGAAGGATGTAGATTTCAAACTGGCAGCATTTCCTGAGAAAAGATATAAAATGAATATAACAGTGGTTGACATCAAGCCACAGTATGGTATGTTGCTATCAAGAAGATGGGCTGCACTAATTGGTGGAAGTATGCAGCTGGACCTGTCATATGCCATGATTCCAATGAATGGCAGGGATGTTAAGCTAATTAGATAACAGAGATCATCAAAGACAGTGGAAGACCAAGAAGCAGACGAACAGATATGCTTTGTAAACACTGACTGTGATAACTTCAAGGTTGTCTCAGATGATAGAGAAGATAAAAAGAAAAATGTCTGCATTAAAGAGCTGGACCAGCAGGGTCTGTGGACCATGTATTTTGATGGAGCTTGTGCAAAAGAAGGCTCTGGAGCTGGAGTTGTTTTCCTGTCTCCAACTGGTAAGCTCCTCAAATTTTCTTTCTTGCTGAGGTTTGTTTGCACAAACAACATTGCAGAATATGAGGCTTTAATCTTAGGCCTAAATATAGCTCTCAAACATGGAATCAAAATGCTAAGAGTATTTGGGGATTTTGAGCTGACTGTATCCCAAATTAGAGATAGGTATGCTTCAAAAAACAAAAGATTGAAACAATACAAGCATGTTGTTTGGGATACCATTGAACTCTTTGATGCATTTTCAATAGGCTGGGTAGAGAGATCAAAGAATGTTATGGCTGATTTCTTAGCTAATGTTGCAATAAGGCCAGATGACATCACTCTGTCAGATGTTACAAATGTAGAAGTTAAAATCAGGCCTGCAATACCATAAAATATATGTAGTTGGCAAGTGTTTAATGATGATAGGGACTTGTTAAAATTTTTGCACTGCATAGATGAATTTGAGAATCAAGAAATTGATTTCCAAGCTTTTGTAGAAACCATAGATGGAAAAGAAACTCTTATGGGAAAAGAGATAATTCAATTGAAGACTAATAAAATCCCTAGAGGGTTAGTAGCTTTGGAAAGAGATTTTGACAGTAGAGACAAATTGGTCATAAGGACATCTCCCACAAATAAGGAGGATTTAGAAGAGATAAATTTGGGGACATCTCAGGCCCCCAAGAAGGTGTACATTGGTAAACAGCTCAAACCACACATCAGGAGTATGCTGATTGCATTACTGAAAAGGTATAAACATGTTTTTGCTTGGTCATATGAGGACCTAAAAGCCTATAGGGAAGATCTATTCCAGCATGAGATCCCATTGAAGCCTGGAGCTAAGCCATTCAGACAGAGGCAAAGACCTATTAATCCTACCTTAGCTCTAAAGATGCAAGAAGAGATTAAAAAGCTTAGGGAAGCTGGAATAATTGTGCCAATCAAACATTCAACTTGGGTGTCTAACCTTGTCCCAGTCAGAAAAAAGAACGGTGATATTAGGCTTTGTGTTGATTTCAGGAACTTGAATGTATCCTCTTTAAAGGATAACTATCCACTGCCTAATATGGAAGCTATGTTGCAGAGAGTGATTGGTTGTGAACTCTTATCCATGATGGATGGATTTTCAGGTTATAATCAGGTGAAGGTAAAGGAATCAGAACAGTATAAGACTGCCTTCACCACTCCATGGGGAACTTATGTATATGTTAGAATGCCCTTCGGACTAACAAATGCAGGTGCTACATTTCAAAGAGCAATGGATGTTGCTTTTGCAGGGTTGATTGATTCAATCCTAGCTGTATATCAGGATGACTTGACTGCATATTCAAAGAAGGAAGAGCAGCATTGTTTGCATCTAGAGCAGATTTTCATAAGAGCACTAGAGTATGGTATTTCTTTAAATCCAAAGAAGTGTGCTTTTGGGGTAGTTGAAGGAAAACTCCTAGGGCACATTGTTTCCAAGGATGGAGTTAGGATAGATCTAGAGAGAGTGGCTACTATTGACAGAATTCAAATGCCAAAAACTGTAAAAGGAGTTCAGTCCTTCTTTGGACAGATAAATTTTGTTAGGAGATTTGTTCCCAACTTTGCAGAAACCACAAGGAACATTTCCAAGATGATGAAGAAGGATGCAACTGTCAACTGGGAAAGTGAAGCAATAGAATCATTTCAGAGTATCAAAGAGGCAATCAAGATGGCCCCTGTTCTTAAATCTCCTAATTTTTCTAGGCCATTCCAAGTATTTTCATTTGCTTCCTTTCACATTGTTGCTGCGTGTTTGCTACAGAAAAATGAAGATGGTTTTGAACAGCCCATAGCTTTCTTCAGTATGTCCTTGCAGGCTTCTGAGTTGAAGTATGATATTATGGAAAAACAGGCATATGCACTAGTTAGAGCCATCAAAAGTTTCAGACCATACCTAGTAGGATCACATGTAATTGCATATGTACCCCATGCAGCAGTCAAAGACATATTCACTCAGCAGGAGGTGAATGGAAGAAGGTGCAGATGGATAAACAAACTGCAAGAGATCAACATAGACATACAAATTACCAAGTTGGTAAGAGGACAAGGATTAGCCAAGATGATGGCACAATCAAACTTGGAAGCATGCCAAGTTAATGCAGTCCAAAATGAGAGTGTAAATGTATCAAGATCTGAATGGTACAAGGACATTATATACTACTTGCAAAATCTGAATTGTCCTTCCCATTTCAGTGACAGCCAAAAGAGGACTTTAAAGTTACATGCAATCAGGTATATTATTGTTCAAGGTGAGCTATACTGGAAAAACCCTGATGGTGTGCTGCTGAGATGTGTGGATGAAGATGTGGCTAACAATGTTTTGATTGATATGCATAAAGGATTGTGTGGTGGACATTATACTACCCAAACAACAGCTCATAAGACTCTCAGAGCAGGATATTGGTGGCCCACTCTCTTTTCAGATGCACAAAGGTTAGTAAGGAAGTGTGACCCTTGCCAAAGATTCTCAAGAAAATTGAGATATGATGGTGCTTTACCCCTCAGAACTGTAACTGTGGATGCTCCATTTCAGCAATGGGGAATTGACTTCATAGGTGAAATTGCAGGCAAGTCAAGTGGGGGACATAGTTAGATTTTGGTGGCAACTGATTACTTTACCAAATGGATTGAGGCCATTCCAGCTAAGAGAGCTACAAGTAAGGTGGTGATGGATTTCATACTAGAAAATGTTATCATCAGGTTTGGAGTACCATTCAAGATAGTCACTGATAATGCTATGTGCTTCAGATCAGGTGAATTTGTTGATTTTTGCAACAAATATGGGATCAACCTATCATATGCATCACCATACCACCCACAAGGAAATGGTCAAGCAGAATCAAGCAATAAGAGCATCATGAAAATTATCAAGAGGATGCTGGACAAGAACAAGAGAGCTTGGGACTCAAAATTAAAGTTAGCAATATGGGCTGACAGAGTGACAGTAAAAAAGGCTATTGGAATGTCACCCTTTGAGCTAGTATATGGTGCATCAGCTAGATTGCCCATAAACAATCTCCTACCAGTTTACAGATTCATCCAGGAAAATGATGAGGAGATTGAAGACTCCATGACAGAAAGAGTGAATCAGCCGGTTGCATTGGATGAGAATAGAAGGAAAGCACACCAGATTAACCTCAAGAGACAACAAGATATGAAATATCAGTTTGACAGGAGAGCTACAAAAAGGAAGTTTCAAGTCAATGATCTGGTGCTCATCTGGAATGCAAAAAATTAGGACAAGGGTAAACATGGTAAGTTTGAACCCTTATGGATGGGCCCATATCAGATTTGCAGTATTCCTGGGGAGGATTCTTATTTCCTCCAGGCCCTAGATGGTGAATTTCTGGAATTGCCTGTGCATGGCCAATTCCTTAAGTTTTATTTTGCATAGATGACTTGTCGCTGTGCACTTTTGTAAAAATATGTATATAGTGTAAATGTTCTGCACAGTTCGTGCTTTTTTGGGTTTTTTTTGCCTGGTCTGCCCGGAGATCTGGTTCTCGCTGCAGGTTTTTCACCTGCACGTCCCCATTCGGAGCCAGTATTAGCACTAATTTTGGTCTGGATCTGAGTGCAGGATGTTGGAGGGTTTTTTCCTTTTTGGGCCCTAAGTTTTCTTGTTCATCGCTGTGATTTTCTCTATCAACGAAACTTCTTTTTGGGTACTCAAATTTTGCTTGAACCATCGTTTTGAACCATCGCGTTGAACCCTTTTGGTTCAAGGTTCAACGGTTCATGGGCTTAGGCTCCATCTTTTCCCGTCAATGAATTCTTTGTTCATCTGTGTTATCGGCGTTGAACTTCTCGGTTGAACTTCTCTTTTGAACCATCGGGTTGAATTAGTTCAGGGTTCAATGGTTCAATGCCTTATGATTTTGGTCTTATCGGCATAACGTTCATCATTGGGTGGACGGTGGAGTATTGGCCCGTTGGTGTGTGTCTAGCTGATGGAAGGTTAGCGGTTTGCAAGGTTGGTTTCAGTGTGACATGGACTATCGGGCTAACTGTTGGAGGGTTCACTGATATACAATGTTTGGCCGATGGATGTCTATCGGCGAGAGCTGTATTGTCGGCCTGAGTGTTTTGAGTTATGTCGACGACGGGAGGTTTGGCCAATGAGGAGTCGTCGGTGTGTGTCTGGCCGATGGAGGAGCAGAGTGTAGCTCGTTGGTGCATCGGTGAGACTATTGTGATCAGCTGGGGAGATTTTGGTTGCTCCAACGGTGTAAGTCACACCGACGGAGGTGGTCTTCAGTGTGACTTGTATTGTCGGCGAGGATGGATTGCGTTGGGCCGACAGTGGAGGGTCTGACAGATGAAGGGGGAAGCTGATATGTTATCGGTGGGAGTTGTTCTATCGGCAGCAATCTTTTATGGTTTGCCGATGGAAGGAAGTCACCCCGATGGGGAATGCCATCGGAGTAAGGTTGCTTATTGGGTTAGCGGTTGGAGGGTCCACCGATGGGGTAGTGTCAGGCCGATGAGGATTTGGAGTGGTCATCGGTGAGAGTTGGTCTGTCGGTGAGGGAGCTTTTGGCTAGGCCGATGGTTCTTCTCTGGCTGATGGGGATGTTGGAGGCTTTCAGGAGTTGTTCATCGGCGTGATTGGCTGTGTCAGCTGAGGGGTTTTTTGCTTGGCCGACGATATTGGTCTGGCCAATGGTGGTGGGATGGTAACTGCTAACGGGGTGCGAGCTGGTCATCGGAGAGACTCATACTATCGGTGGAGATCTGGAGAGTTGGCCCGATGGTGCATCTCTGGCCGATGGAGGGGATTGTAATGTAGCGGTCGGCAGGAGATTCGTGGACTTGGCCAATGGTGTTGATCTTGGCGATGGGCTTTGGGTGAAGGAGCGTGTGTCGAGCGTGGCAAAAGCGCTCGACACCTATTATGCAAGTGACTATGCTTTTAAACTACTAAAGTAGTCTCCTCACCGTGCATGTGGGACTAATCTCCCTGTATTTTTTGAACCTGTGGTGAACACGTTTTGGCGGGAATTTCTTTTTTGATGTGTTGCGACGGTTTTCAAGCGGCTGCGAGTGGTTGAGCCATCAATGGCGACTGTAGCTGGGGCATGGGCGAGTTGTTGAACAGTCATGTACCCAATTTTTGGCATGAGGACTTCCAGATGGTGGCACAGGGCTCGAGGCCACCATTGTCTACTTTCTGTCTCTGCAACAATAAATTTTGAGCGCCATTCCTTTGAAGGATCTGTATCTGGCAGATTTTTGTAAAAGCCATGTAATTAATGCTGAATACGCTTCTTTGCCTGTTATAAGCAGGAAGTGTTACTCATTTTAGGTTGTTGAAAGTTGAACATTTGGTTTTGTAATACAATCAGCTAATTTGGTTGCTCTGTACAACAAAACCTGTGAGTTTATGTATCTCTTGTTGTACATTTTTGCATGAATCCACTGATTTCATGATTAATTCTATATGAGAAATGCTATGTTAGCATGTGTTTTGTTAATTCTGTCTCCAGTATTGCATGTATCTTTCTTCTGAGTCTGGATATTTAAGCAATGTTTGAGACTCTAGAACATAGAATTCCTGTGTTGAATGTCTGATCTCTTAACTTCTGCTCAAGGGGTAGATTAAATTGTTCTCAGATTAAACATTGGGAAGGGTATACTGTAGTAGGGATGCCATAAGCATAGATAGCTTAACACTCTGTATTGGGAGATATCTGTAGGGCAGGTATCATATGTATCCCCCTGAAATCCAGTTTTAGTTGTTCATGCATATCATTCACAAGTGTATGTCTACTGACTCCAGGCCCTAGATAGGCACCAATCTTGCTTTGTGTTTGTGTTACAACCATGTCCAGCTTTGCATCCAAACTTAAAATCAAAATCAAAATCTAAAACAATCTTTAGGACATTAGAATTAGTTTTAGGATCCTCAGTCCTCTTTCTACAACTGCAAATAGGCCCAAAGCTAGCCCCTTTGCTCTTATCTTTCAGTTTTGGTCTACTTACAGGAGGACTTATCTGCTTTCTATCAGCATCCCAGCCTTTGTATGTATATCCTCATGGATGTTGAGTAGGGAATACCCCCCTAGGTTTTGTAGAGCCTGAAGAAGAAGAGGAGATAAAATATAGAGTCTATCTCCTACACTGTTGGCCCCTGGCCTAGAGATCCTGTTGATCATTGATGGCTACCTTGTAGGGAAATCTTGGAATAAGCATCCAGTCTGGGAAAAAACCAACACACCCTAGGATAAGTATTTGACTATCCATACTTACAGATATCCCAGCTGACATACGATCTTCTCCATACCTTAACCTAAAACAATTTAATCCACTCCTTGAATAGAAGTTACAGATTAGGCATGTGGTATAGCAAAACTATACCCTAGAATCTGAGAAACCCTTAGTAGCCAGATTCAAAAGAAGGAAATACATGCAGCGAAGGAGACAAATAGATAAACACATGCATAAGAGCATTTTTCATCTAGATCAACATGAAACTGAACATACGTGCAAAATACATTCATGATGCAACTCATAAACTCTAGAATGAGATAAAACAACCTAGGATCATGCCCTGTTCTTCATTATTCACACAAAAATGCCCAAGTCTTCAACAACCAAATATGAGTGACGTAGTTTTCATTTTATAGAAAAACTGTGTACTCAGCCAAAATTACAATGGTCAACTCAAAAATCGCCAGATACAATGCATCGTGAGAAATGGTGCTCAAAATAATAAATGCAACAGCAGGGGACACAACAGGAAGAAGCAAGAGAAGGGTGAGGAGTAGTTGAGCTCGAGCCCTGTGCCACCGCTGGAGGATTTTCATCATAAACCTGGTACTTGGCCGTTCAACCATCAGCCCATGCCTACCCGCAATCCTGCCATAATGGCTCAACCATTGGCAACTCCTCCTGGAAACAGTAGCAGCGCACCCATGGAAAATTCCCACTAAAAAAATGACCACAAACGCAAGGAAAAAAGCCATCGCCGAAGGTTCAAAACCTGACCGTCGATCTAAAAAGCCATCGCCAAGATCAACGGTCCTAAAATATGTATGAAGAACGACTAGCCAACGAAATCGTGCCACGTGGGCACCCCATGATTCTATCGCTGACCTTTCCTTTCTTCATTTTGCCATTTTTGCCCTTTTATATGCACAAACAAATGCATATACAACTGCCTTCCTTTTTCTTCTCAAATCCTTGTATATGCAAACCATATACATACAACTGTTCATCATACAAGGCGAACCTCAAACTGTTATAGAGCAAATTAGAATTTTCAATCAGGTCCACCCTGCATCATCTTTCCTTGCATATCTCAATGTATATCTGCATATACATTCAACTTATATATATACAAGGCGCGGATTTCAAATTTTATGAAGCATGCTGAAGTTGCTTTGAAATCTGGCTTGTATCTAACCTTTGTGTATCGGCACATATACAAGCATCCAATATACATGCCGCGGACCCGAAATATTATTAACTTCATTTGATTTATCCCTCGGGTCCAGAATGTATGTCCTCTTTTTGTATATCGGATTGTATGTGTAAACATACAAATCCTCTAACATACAAGCAAGGAATCTTTTAGGATATGCAATATAGATTCGCTCTTGTATGTCGCCAATGTATGTCAAACATACATTCAACCTTGTATCTGTTTCTCCTGCATGCCGAAAATATAAACCTGTTTGTATATGCCCGCGGGCCCTATCACACGTATCTCTTACTACTGTAGCAAATGCATTTGCGCCCTTGTATGTTTCACTTGCATCCACAAATATACAAACCTCTAATATACAATTGCGGTATCTTCAACAGAATATTCTGGGAATGTATCTTCTGCTTGCCATTGTAGCAATTGTATATTAGCATGCCCTTGTATGTTTTTCAATGCACCTCCACATGCAACCCGATATACAAAGCAGGAATATTCCTAAGAATTTGCAAAAGATTCCACCTTTGTATATGCATCATTTCAAGCCCGATATGCATGTAAAATGCATACAACTCACTTTTTCAAAGGCCGATTGGGATTTTTGACCTGCTAATGCATATTTCGACCTACATGTATATACAAAAACACCTGCACCTTAACTAATTTTTTGTATTTTTTACAACCGCAGAGGCCAAAAGTGTTAGAATTTTTTGGACTTTTGGGAAGGAGCCTGGCTTAAAACCCTAAACATAAATGATTACCAACATAGGCTCTATCTGGTGACGCATGCCTCTTGTAGGCATGGCAAGAACCTCAGATCTCTGGGATGCAGACCAGTCCCTTATCCATTGGGCTACAGAGTCAAACTTGCACCAACCTGCATCACCAAACACACTTGATGGCCTAAAGCCACCAAGAAAAGAAAAACTTGTATCTCCCCTTATCAAACACCTTGTTTTCATCTGCATTCACTGGATCAAGCCTGGAGATACTATCATGACCTACCCACAAACAAATCTTGTCGTCTGCATATTCAACCCTCTGATTTAGATTGTTACCGTCATCCCTATGCAAACAACCTTCAGCATCATGTGACATGTGGGTGTCATATTTATCAAACAATGCATATTCAAATGAAATATAACACATGTTATCATCTGTGTTAGCATTATGCATTGCAAAATGATCTCCCAGCTGGACTGAAAACTGAAAACATTCATAGTCCACCATACAGCTAGGAACATCAGGGTTCATCTTATCACAAGATGGCATATCAAAGGAGAATCTCTCAAATCCATATTTGTGCATTTCATGCACACAACTTTTAGCTGCACCGAATAGAAAAAAACTCAGATTCTGGCACCTCCCTGCAATAAACTTCATGATATATGTTGGTTTCTCTTTCATCAGGATGAGAACTAGAATCCATATCAACATTAGTGCCTAGATTCCCACCATACTCAAACAGATCCTCATCACCATATGTGTCAAAAATGGGTGATCCAAGTGTTTCAACTTCATCATGGTATGCCGCTAGTTCATGGGCAGCAAAACATGCATCTTCATTACCAATCGATTTTGTTTGTGGAGGAGTATCAACCTATATGGCATAAGCAAAACTATAATCAAATGAAGAACAATCATGCTCACCACTAGCACATGCTTCATCTCTGACTTCCATTCAAGGAGTGGATTAAATTGTTTTAGGTTAAGCATGGAGAAGGTTGTTTGTCAGCAGGGATATCTGTAAGTAGAGGCAGCCAAATACCCATTCTTGGGTGATGTTTGTAAGGCAAGCATCAATCCAACCCCTTGAAACTTGAATGCTAGTTGTAAACCATCTGTTGCATATGTCTAGTTGACTCCATTCCCTGAGATAGGCACCGGTCTGCTCCTGGGTTAGTAATTATGACCCAAAACCCCTTGTCTTGCATCCAAATCATCATATCCACCTTTTCATAACTTCCACCTATTAGTTGTAGGATTAGGATTAGGAACCCCTGCATACTCTCATATCTGACCAGACAAATATGTCTAAGAATGTTGCCAACCTTGTGATTTATCACACAAATCTTGGTCCACACATGAGAGTATTCTACCTATTATTACAAAGTTAAATCTTTCTGTCATTTGGAGAGTAAATGTTACATCTTTATCAAATAGGGACACCCCCCTTGGTGTGGCAAAACCAGAAGTGAAGGGAAGGCAATGTGAGTATGCAAGGGTCCTAATCCTACTCCTACAACTAATAGGTGGAAGTTATGGAAAGATGGATATGATGATTTGGATGCAAGACAAGGGGTTTTGGGTCATAATTACTAACCCAGGAGTAGACTGGTGCCTATCTCAGGGCAAGGAGTCAACTAGACGTATGCAACAGATGCTTCATCTCTAACATTCATTCAAGGAGTGGATTAAATTGTTTTAGGTAACCGCATGGAGAAGGTTGTTTGTCAGCAGGGATATCTGTAAGTAGAGGCAACTAAATACCCATTCTTGGGTGATGTTTGTAAGGCAAGCATCAATCCAAGCCCTTGAAACTTGAATGCTAGTTGTAAACCATCTGTTGCATACATCTAGTTGACTCCTTGCCCTGAGATAGGCACCAGTCTGCTCCTGGGTTAGTAATTATGACCCAAAACCCCTTGTCTTGCATCCAAATCATCATATCCATCTTTCCATAACTTCCACCTATTAGTTGTAGGAGTAGGATTAGGACCCCTGCATACTCTCATCCACAACCAGACACATATGTTTAAGAATATTGCCAACCTTGTGATGTATCATCCACATCTTGGTCCACACATGAGAGTATTCTGCCTGTTGCTGTCAAGCTAAATCTTCCTATCATTGAGCTAGTCAATGTTACACCTTTAGTTATAGGGATACCCCCTTGGTGCGGTAGAACCAGAAGTGAAGGGGAGGTAGCTCACGTAACCTTCCGTTTCTATTGGCCAGATCTGCTCGTGCATAGGAACTGGCAAACCCTCTGTCAATCCAGGAAAATAACCAACAGAAAATGGTGACTCTATTGGGGATGATTTGATGAAAATAAAATTTATTTTTATCCATCCGACTCACCAAAAGAATTGGTTCCATTGGGGAGTGATATCCAGATCGTGCTCTACTGGTGGAATGAACTTAGAAATATATTTGATGAGCTTTCAGTTGTTTGAAAATTTTATCCTCTCTGGAGAGGTGGCGACTCTGCATAAGATTTAAGTGCACATAAAGGGTTGATGTATGTTGTTGTGATAAAAGAATGTTCTGTTCAGATTGCAGCATCTAGATGAGACAAGGTACTTGGTTTCCTCCCACTTGTATTTGTTGTTTTATTGTATAAGTTAGATGCTAGGGGAAGCCTTAGGTCTTAGGCAGACAAAGGATGTCTAAGAGTGAGATTTATATGAATCCAAATATGTATTCAACCATACTCAGTCAAGAGGGGCATGAAATGTTGAATAAAAGAATAGAAGAGATAAAAAATAGGTTGATATTCTTAGAGGCTAGGCAGGCCCAGTTAAATAGCAGTAACCCTATTATGTTTGCCAATCAGAAGGCTAAACCTCTTGTCTGCCCTTTTGATCCTCTGTGTGACAAATTAGAGTTGTCATGGGTTGATCATCAAGTTGAGGTGTCTGGTTCTGAAAATAATGATGAAGTTATGGACAGAAATGAACATCTGTTTGAATGGATTTGTGGAGTTGATTGTGAGTATTGTGCTCAGGATAGAGAAGAAATAAGCAAACAGAGCAGCACTTCCATGTGTGAATCAATACCTTCTTTTCAGACACATGGAGATGATGAAGAGTAGTCAGAGATTGAAACAAGTGCTAGTGCTGAGCATGATTGTTCTTCATTTGATTATAGTTTTGCTTATGCCATACAGGCTGATACTCCTCCACAAACATAATCGATTGGTAATGAAGATGCATGTTCTGCTGCCCATGAACTAGCGGCATACCATGATGAAGTTGAAACACCTGGATCACCCATTTTTGACAAATATGGTGATGAGGATCTGTTTGAGTATGGTGGGAATCTAGGCACTGATATTGATATGGATTCTAGTTCTCATCCTAATGAAAGAGAAACCAACATATATCATGAAGGTTATTGCAGGGAGGTGCCAGAATATGAGATTTTTCTATTTGGTGCAACTGAAAGTTGTATGCATGAAATGCACAAATATGGATTTGAGAGCTTCTCCTTTGATATGCCAGCTTGTGATAAGATGAACCCTGATGTTCCTAGCTGTATGGTGGACTATGAATGTTTTCAGTTTTCAGTTCAGCTGGGAGATCATTTTGCAATGCATAATGCTAACACAAATGATAACATTGTCGCAAGTATGAGGTGAGCCAGTGTTGTCATTGATGTCAACATACTCATATTGCATTGACAAGAAGGATTTGATGAGCTGTGTGCTGAGGATATTGAGAAAATTAGACTCAGTCAGGAACAGTGAAGAACAGTGATAAGAAGAAGGTAAATGTACTGTATAGGATGAGAACCGGAGGATGCGGATCAAAGGGTTAGTAGATATGAGTCTTGAGATGCTACAGTTAAGATTTCAGAGGTCCGCATGAAGATCTGAAGGAGTTGTGGCTACCGGTATAGAACCGGGTCCGGCAAGTATCCGGAGGTGACAGAGGATCACAAAAAGGTCCGGTGAGGTCCGGAATTGTATTATCCTAATCTGCGGATTGGAAGGAGTGTTTGGGATGTCCTTGTGATGTATCATCCTTATTTGTGTATGATTTGGAGGTCCGGAAGTACCTCCTGCATTATGACAGTGGCGACAGACTGTGTTCTTAAAGTTCCGGATGAGGAAGACAAGAGATCCAAGTAAGCAGAGGAATTGCGGATGTATCCGGACATTCAGACAGGCTTGTGAAGGTTTTTGGATCATGTTTAGGTTGTGTTGTTGGTCCGCATTGATGGTAGAGCCCGGAATTGAAGTTATTCTTCCGGATGAAGTTCTTGCTCTGTGTAGCCGACCGGATGAGTTGTTCATCCTACGAATGTTCTTGTGATGGCCGACCGGATGTGTTATTCATCTTGCGGATACTCCTATGGTTGTTTGCCGACTTAGATGCTTGTTCCTAAGTCGATGTCTTGTATAAATAACGGGTTGTGAGTTCATTTCAGGGTGTGGTGTGTTGATGAGCATGATATAGCGAAGAAAGGTGCGAAAGGCAGAGCAGAGATTGTTGGGCTTAATTGGAACTGATCCGGACATGGTAGAGATGTCATTCTCCAGTTCAAGACTGTGATTTTTATCACTTTGTAGACAGTGTGTCTCCTTGTAGGCAGTGGGCCTCTTTGTGAGCAGTGTGCTCGGGCAGTGAGCCCTTATTGGCATGTGCCATTCATTTTTCCTTATTCTTCTAACAGAGAATAATTCTTGGGTTAATCACCCCGTGGTTTTTCCCTTAACCGGGTTTTCCACGTCAAAATCTTGGTGTTCAATGTGTTGATGCTTATCAGCTCTTGTGTTTATGTATTGTGCTTCCATGAATGATTATTTGATATGCTGCTAACTAACAACAGAGAATTAAGTGTTTGAATTAGAAGAAGTTCTATACAACTGATTCACCCCCCCCCCTCTCAGTTGTATGTCCTAGATCCAACAAACATGTGTTATATTTTATTTGAATATGTATTGTTTGAAAAATATGACACCCACATGTCACATGATGCTGAAGGTTGTTTGCATAGGGATGACGGTGACAATCTAAATCAGAGGGTTGAATATGCAGACGACAAGATTTGTTTGTGGGTAGGTCATGACAGTATCTCCAGGCTTGATCCAGTGAATGTAGATGAAAACAAGGTGTTTGATAAGGGGAGATACAAGTTTTTCTTTTCTTGGTGGCTTTAGGCCATCAAGTGTGTTTGGTGATGCAGGTTGGTGCATGTTTGACTCTGTAGCCCAATGGATAAGGGACTGGTCTGCATCCCAGAGATCTGAGGTTCTCGCCATGCCTACAAGAGGCATGCGTCACCAGATAGAGCCTATGTTGGTAATCATTTATGTTTAGGGTTTTAAGCCAGGCTCCTTCCCAAAAGTCCAAAAAATTCTAACACTTTCGGCCTCTATGGTTGTAACAAATGCAAAAAATTAGTTAAGGTTCAGGTGTTTTTGTATATACAATGGTGTTTGTATATACATGCAGGTCGAAATATGCATTGGCGGGTCAAAAATCCCAATCGGCCTTTGAAAAAGTGAGTTGTATGCATTTTACATGCATATCGGGCTTGAAATGATGCATATACAAAGGGGGAATCTTTCGCAGATTCTTGGAAGTATTCCCGCTTTGTATATCGGGTTGCATGTGGAGGTGCATTGAAAAACATACAAGGGCGTGCTAATATACAATTGCTACAGTGGCGAGCGGAAGATACATTCCCAGAATATTCTGTTGAAGATACCGCAGTTGTATATTAGAGGTTTGTATATTTGCGGATGCAAGCAAAACATACAAGGGCGTAGATGCATTTGCTACAGTAGCAAGAGATACGTGTGATAGGGCCCACGGGCATATACAAATAGGTTTGTATTTTCGGCATGCAGGAGAAGCAGATACAAGGTTGAATGTATGTTTGACATACATTGGCGACATACAAGAGGGAATCTATATTGCATATCCTAAAAGATTCCTTGCTTGTATGTTAGAGGATTTGTATGTTTACACATACAAGCCAATATACAAAAAGAGGACATACATTCTAGACCCGAGGGATAAATCAGATGAAGTTAATAATATTTCGGGTCCGTGGCATGTATATTGGATGCTTGTATGTGTGCCGATATACAAAGGTTAGATATAAGCCAGATTTCAAAGCAACTTCAGCATGCTTCTTAAAATTTGAAATCCGCACCTTGTATATATATAAGTTGAATGTATATGCAGATATACGTTGAGATATGCAAGGAAAGATGATGCAGGGTGGACCCGATTGAAAATTCTAATTTGCTCTATAACAGTTTGGGGTCTGCCTTGTATGATGAACAATTGTATGTATATGCTTTGCATATACAAGGATTTGAGAAGCAAAAGGAAGGCAGTTGTATATGCATTTGTTTGTGCATATACAAGGGCAAAAATGGCAAAATGAAGAAAGGAAAGGTCAGCGATAGAATCATGGGGTGCCCACGTGGCATGATTTCATTGGCTGGTGGCTCTTCATACATATTTTGGGACCATTGATCTTGGTGATGGGTTTTCAGATCGACGGTCAGGTTTTGAACCTTCGGCAATGGCTTTTTTCCTTACGTCTGCGGTCATTTTTTTTTTAGCGGAAATTTTCCATGGGTGCACTGTTACTGTTTCTAGGAGGAGCTGCCGGTGGTTGAGCCATTATGGTAGGATTGCGGGCAAGCATGGGCTGATGGTTGAATGGCCAAGTACCAGGTTTATGATGAAAATCTTCCAGCGGCGGCACAAGGCTCGAGCTCAACTACTCCTCGCCCTTCTCTTGCTTCTTCCTGTTGTGTCCCCTGCTGCTGCATTTATTATTTTAAGCACCATTTCTCACGATGCATTGTATCTGGCGATTTTTGAGTTGACCGTTGTAATTTTGGCTGAGTACACAGTTTTGCTATAAAATGAAAACTATGTCACTCATATTTGGTTGTTGAAGACTTGGGCATTTTTGTGTGAATAATGAAGAACAGGGCATGATCCTGGGTTGTTTTATCTCATTCTGGAGTTTATGAGTTGCATCATGAATGTATTTTGCACGTATGTTCAATTTCATGTTGATATAGATGAAAAATGCTCTTATGCATGTGTTTATCTGTTTGTCTCCTTCGCTGCATGTATTTCCTTCTTTTGAATTTGGCTGCTAAGGGTTTCTCAGATTCTAGGGTATAGTTTTGCTATACCACATGCCTAATCTATAACTTCCATTCAAGAAGTGGATTAAATTGTTTTAGGTTAAGGTATGGAGAAGATTGTATGTCAGCCGGGATATTTGTAAGTATGGACAGTCAAATACTTATCCTTGGGTGATGTTTGTAAGGCAAGCATCAATCCAACCCCTTGAAACTTGAATGCTGTAAACCATCTGTTGCATACGTCTAGTTGACTCCTTGCCTTGAGATAGGCACCAGTCTGCTCCTGGGTTAGTAATTATGACCCAAAACCCCTTATCTTGCATCCAAATCATCATATCCATTTTTCCATAACTTCCCCCTGTTAGTTGTAGGAGTAGGATTAGGACCCCTACATACTCTCATCCACAACCAGACACATATGTCCAAGAATATTACCAACCTTGTGATGTATCATCCACATCTTGGTCCACACATGAGAGTATTCTGCCTGTTGCTGTCAAGCTAAATCTTCCTATCATTGAGCTAGTCAATGTTACATCTTTAGCAAATAGGGATACCCCCCTTGGTGTGGCAGAACTAGAAGTGAAGGGGAGGCAGCTCACGCAACCCCCTGTTTCTATTGGCCGGATCTGCCATGCATAGGAACTGGCAAACCCTCTGCCGATCTAGGAAAATAACCAACACAACCAATGGTCTATATTTTGTAATTATCTGATTTTGGTTTTGATTTGTTGGCCATACGCCAAAATGAACCATTCTCATATCAGATTTTTAGAACAACATAGTTATTAGACTTAGTATATATGTATGCTTTACAAACAAAAATGAAGAGAGATATAATACATAAATATTTCTTGTCTTCCAAGTGCTACAAATTCTTTTGCTAGTGTGACATATCTTCTCACTTACAAACCACGGAGCAAGGGCCCACTCCCTTGTGAAACACAATGACATTTATTTCTTTTTACTGTTAATATTTCTATGTGTTATTTATTTTCTATTTGATTTAATTTCAATAGCTTTCAAACTTTAATAGTTGCGTGATTTAAATTCCAGCATCTTTATTATAGTTTAGCTTGATAGAAGATTCTGTGATTTAAGTTTGGATTGTAATATTTCATTAAAGTTTGATTTCAGTATTTTTAATTTAGTGAAGTGTGTTTTCTTTTTTGATAATAAATTGCCATTGATACTGTCACAAACTATTCATGTCACAGTTAACAGTTCGTGGCACAATTCTGACAATAAGATGGAAACCAAAAACATTCAATTCAAATTCTAGTCTTTTGTGTGTTCTAGTTGCATTTCATTCCCACTCAACTTGCTACCTATAGCCCTTATGCAGATAGCCATGACACCTTTCACAAGCTTACGATCCCCAGATTGACACTTAGACCAAGATGAACCTAGTTTATTCATTACTCCAGTATTGTCCTATCAAAGGGAAGAAAAGTTGTTGATTAATCTGAAGAAATGTAGTTTTTTGAAGGAGTTGGTGTACCTAGGATTTGTTATCTTAGCTAAGGGTCTTTAAATGGATCTAGAGAAGGTGAGGGATATCATTGAATGGCCTACTCCAAGGAGTGCTACAGAGGTACGACCTTTTCGTGGTTTGACAAGTTTTTATAGAAAATTTATCAAGAATTTTTGTAGCATTTGTGCACCCCTAATGGAGACAATGAGAGGGGATATAAAAGAGTTTAAATGGACTATAGGAGTAACCAAGATTTTGGATACATTGAAGCAGAAAGTCACAGAGAAACCTGTTTTGGCACTTCCAAATTTCAACAAGGTATTTCAGGTAGATTGTGATGCTAATGGTAGTGTTATAAGATCTATTTTGAGTTAAGAAGGTAAAACCATTGCCTATTTCAATAAGAAGCTTAATGATGCCAAGAAAAATTATTCTATTTATGATTAGGAGTTTTATTCTATAGTTTAGGCTTTGAAGAAATAAAGACATTTTTTGTTGCTAAAAGAATTTGTTTTATATACTAATCATCAGGCTTTGCAGTATCTTAATGTAACGTCAGAAGATATCCCCTTGGGGGATTTTCCCTCATAAGGTTTAGCTCCCGGGTCTTTATAGTGCATTTGGGACATTTTAGTTCATATTTTAGCATCCCGATGGAATGATGTAATGTCCCCTTTCTAATGGAAACACTTAAACCGGAGTCTACATTCAAAGTGATTCTTAAGGAGACATTAGAAACATTATAGACTAATAATTTTTGATGATAAGATCAATGATAATGTATTCACATCATTCCAAGGATTATTTATTTCCTAATTGTAACTTGCTATTGATAACTATTCTATAATACGTTCCATAATTCAATCATGCATATTTTCCTTATTACTCTTCCTCATAGAACTAGGCTTTACATGTATAGGGCGCGCTAAAACCATCTCTTGACCCAACCTACGAGAAACTATGTCCCAGCCTATGAGCCTTAATACGGATGGAATTACTCCGCCTCTCCCCACAATACCTAACATTCCTTTAAGGATGAAGTAATAGAGAAATATAGAAGTAATAATCTAAGCTCATCTTCCCATATCATCTTCCTTCTATTCCTTAACCATGGATGGGGAAATTATATGTCTAGGGCGCGTTGAACCCTCTCCAATGAGATTGGGAATGGAATTACTCCGCCTCTCCCTAGCATCCTTGTCTAGGGCACGCTAAACCCTCTCCAATCCATTGTGATGGAATTACCCCGCCTTTCCCTAACAAGACCGCCTCTCCTATAGTTATAGGAAATGGAAGTGATGGGATGGTTATGTTTTTCTTTTCATAATGTATATATATGTTCATATATGTCTCAATTATGTTTCTTTATTTAAGAATGTACTTTCAATCAACTATTTGTTCACATAGTATAGTTCTATTTTGATATAGGGATCGCATACATATATATATTTATTCTTTAATATATAATAATCTTACTATTTTGATATAGGGATCACATACATATATATTTATTCTTTAATATATAATAATCTTACTATTTATTTTAACCAATTATAGATTAAATATAAATACTTACTTGCCTGCTGTAGTTTTACCTAGAATTCTACTATGCGGTCGTAATATAATTTTTATTGTTTTGTTGTTGCCGTTTATATATTTTATAATATATATTTCACTCCCTGATGTACATGTCTCTATATATTAATTTATGACATCTTTCCTACTTATGACTCAGAAATATATATAATTAATGCAGATCTAAATATATGTATTTATCCGATATTCTTTTTATATTTTCTTCCGATGATCCTTTCCTACTATCTCACAACCTTTATTTATTTCCCTTTCAAGGGATATGTTCGAAGAGGCACATCTCTTATTACCCTCTTATAATTTTTATTACTTTATATTAATTCCCTTTTGTGGTAAAACTAGTCCTAATCATACGTAAAGATGTTTATTTATATTATATCATTTGTATCATAATAAATGATATATGGTTTATATTGTATTATTTATATTTATATTACAATATAAGATAATAATAATAATATTTGTATTTATATTATTAGATATATTTATAATATATTATTTATTTATGTGATGCTGGTGTCAACCAACTTAATTGTAATATTTATTTTTATATATAATAATATATCTTATTAATTATTCACATAAATATTATATTAAAATATTTATATTTATAGTATATCTAGTTAATTAAATATATGTATTTCATATATTTTATAATATTTATATTATATTAAATTAATAATATTATTTATTAAATAATACATATTAATAATATTATTTATTAAATAATACATATTAATAATATATTTTAAATAAATATATTATATATTTAGTTTATATAAGGCTAACTTATTATTTAAATAAACGATTCAATTATAAATCATTATAGGGACATGACAACCCTCCCCACTCAACATTGCTTGTCCTCAAGCAACTATAATTAGGTATCCTAAAGTAATATTTAATAACATTATAATTTATTAGGCTTCCCTTATATAAAATAACATTACACTCACCAATAATATAAAATAACCGCTATAAAATGTAACAAATTAATATAGCTAATAAATTATAGTGCCATAAAATAATAATTTATAAATTTGGGTTTACCCTTTTTAAATTTTCAGCACTAAATTTTATAAGTAATTTATTTGATAACTATATTTTATTAAGGTTTATGTACACCATAAATACTTTGGGTTAATTTGTTTTGTTTACGTATATTTTAATTTGTTTTTTCACTCATTTCACCCTGCCGTAGGTTAGCCATAGATGAAAATAACTTTGTGAAATATATTACTTATAAGAACTTAGAGATATCTTACTACATATTTATTTATAAATTATATTTTAATTACTTTATTTGACTATTTCATTAAGTATATTTACTTAATGTAATTTTATTGTTATTAAGAGTTATTTTATTCTTGTTTATTTTTTACCTTATTTACTCGTTATTTATTACATATTTGTAATAAATGTTAAATTTTTTTTTTTAATGTTGCATCAGAGTAAATTTCAATTTTTATTGTTACATATATATATTTAAAATATTTTATCAATGTATTAAACACCATTATTCCAGCAAATTCATACCTGCGATTTTCATTGATTATTGCTTTTTTTTTATAATTTTTATTTAACTATTATTCACAAGATGGTAGGATGACTACTCTGACTGCTCTGATGCCACTGTAATGTCCCCTTTCTAAGGAAACACTTAAACCTGAATTTGCATTCAAAGTGATTCTCAAGGAGACATTAGAAACATTATAGATTAATAATTTTCGATGATAAGATCAATGATAATGTATTCACATCATTCCAAGGATTATTTATTTCCTAATTGTTACTTGCTATTGATAACTATTCTATAATACGTTCCATAATTTAATCATGCATATTTTCCTTATTACTCTTCCTCATAGAACTAGGCTTTACATGTATAGGGCGTGCTGAAACCATCTCTTGACCCAGCCTACGGGAAACTATGTCCCAGCCTACGGGCCTTAATACGGATGGAATTACTCCGCCTCTTCCCACAATACCTAACATTCCTTTAAGGATGAAGTAATAGAGAAATATAGAAGTAATAATCTAAGTTCATCTTCCCATATCATCTTCCTTCTATTCCTTAACCATGGATGGGGAAATTATATGTTTAGGGCACGTTGAACCCTCTCCAATGCGATTGGGAATGGAATTACTCCGCCTCTCCCTAGCATCCTTGTCTAGGGCGCGTTAAACCCTCTCCAATCCATCGTGATGGAATTACCCCGCCTTTCCTTAACAAGACCGCCTCTCCTATAGTTATAGGAAATGGAAGTGATGGGATGGTTATGTTTTTCTTTTCATAAGGTATATATATGTTCATATATGTCTCAATCATGTTTCTTTATTTAAGAATGTACTTTCAATCAACTATTTGTTCACATAGTATAGTTCTATTTTGATATAGGGATCGCATACATATATATATTTATTCTTTAATATATAATAATCTTACTATTTTGATATAGGGATCACATACATATATATTTATTCTTTAATATATAATAATCTTATTATTTATTTTAACCAATTATAGATTAAATATAAATACTTACTTGCCTGCTGTAGTTTTACCTAGAATTCTACTATGCGGCCGTAATATAATTTTTATTGTTTTGTTGTTGCCGTTTATATATTTTATAATATATATTTCACTCCCTGATGTACATGTCTCTATATATTAATTTATGACATCTTTCCTACTTATGACTCAGAAATATATATAATTAATGTAGATCTAAATATATGTATTTATCCGATATTCTTTTTATATTTTCTTCTAATGATCCTTTCCTACTATCTCACAACCTTTATTTATTTCCCTTTCAAGGGATATGTTCGAAGAGGCACATCTCTTATTACCCTTTTATAATTTTTATTACTTTATATTAATTCCCTTTTGTGGTAAAACTAGTTCTAATCATACGTAAAGATGTTTATTTATATTATTATTTATTTATATTATATCATTTGTATCATAATAAATGATATATGGTTTATATTGTATTATTTATATTTATATTACAATATAAGATAATAATAATAATATTTGTATTTATATTATTAGATATATTTATAATATATTATTTATTTATGTGATGCTGGTGTCAACCAACTTAATTGTAATATTTATTTTTATATATAATACTATATCTTATTAATTATTCACATAAATATTATATTAAAATATTTATATTTATAATATATCTAGTTAATTAAATATATGTATTTCATATATTTTATAATATTTATATTATATTAAATTAATATTATTATTTATTAAATAATACATATTAATAATATATTTTAAATAAATATATTATATATTTAGTTTATATAAGGCTAACTTATTATTTAAATAAATGATTCAATTATAAATCATTATAGGGACATGACAAATGAGACTTGGGTTTCATGACAAATGGACCTAGGTGGACCCTTTGAGCTGTACCCTACCCAAAATAGGGGGGAGGACTTGGGCACCCGTGCCGTATTTTGGGGTAGCCCCAATTTGCAGGTGTCGGTTAGTGACCGTTATTAGGTCCCTTTGCTGACACGGTAAGTTTGAATTTCAAATATCTTGGTGGGAGTGCTTGTAGATGCATATATAAGCATGTGTAGGCATTCATTTGTAAACTAGAGAGATTTCAATTAGATGATCATTGTGAACTTTTAGCATCCTAAGGTGATTCAAGGCTTTCTATTGTGTTGCAAGAGCAGACTTGTGTGTTTTGTGTGTTGATATTTGCAGATTGAGCATCAATTCCTTCATGGCATGAAGAGCATCTTCCTCCATGAAAGCTTCACTACAAGGTGACATAATATTGTGTTTTTATTATTGTTTCCTTTGGTTTTTGGCCTCTGCCTCACAAGGGCATGCCTTCTTTATCTGACAACGGTGTTTGAAGACTTAAGTGTCCTCTAGGGTTTGACTGAGGCAAACCTCTAAACATCGCAACCCCCAAACCAAGTCTTGTGATTGCAGGTTACAGGTGTCACATCCGAAAAAAGTGGAGTTGCAGGAAGGTTGGGAAGACATCAGGGATTCAGGATCTGAAGAAAATTCAGACAAAGGAGTACTTCCGGGACTAGGGCACTCGCTCCAGTGTCCTCCGCAGACTTTTTTCAGAAAATAGAAGTTACAGGGAGTGTCTGAAGGAGGTCTAGATTCCCTGAAAAAGTAGGTACCTTGGACTTGGGCGCCCACTCCAGTGTCCCTGAATGTCACTTCGAAACCCCAAAAATAGGTACTCATTAATTCTGCATTTTACTCCCATCTGTAAGAGGTTTTTCAGTTATTCATTAATTTGTTGTCGTATTTGCATAATTAGGGTTTTAATTGTCAATTGAGCATTGGAGAAGGAAAAATTGATAATTAATTCCCTAATCCAAGTTTCCCTACATTTGAAAGTGACTCTAGGGTATGATAGTGCTTTCCATTTGATCCTAGATCCTTCAATGTATAGTGGAGAGGCGGGTTTTAACATCTAAACCACAAAAGATTAACAAGATCCAATTTTTCACTAAACATTTTGGTGAACCCATGTCTTTGAACTTAAATTGAAACTTGTTGAGTGTTTGTTTGCAGATTTGGTGTGATTTCATTCATTCACTCATTTGGTCATTTACTTGATTGCATTGAGAAAATTTTAAAAAAATTGAAAAATTAGAAAAATACAAAAAAATTGCATTGTTGGGCTTACTAAATTGTGTCAATTCTTCCTAAATTTTCCTAATTCATTATTTTTTCATTACATCTGATATAAACCATAGAAAAATACAAAAATTCAAAATCTTGCTATGCATTTTCATCATTTAATTGCTAGGGTTTTGTAGAAATTTTGTCAATTTTTTATAACCTAGTAATTCCAAAATCTAGGGTTTGTAGGAAAAATCTTTTATCAGATTTTTCTACTGATTTAAAGGCTCATTCAAATTTTTATTTGGCTTTAGTCTTGCATTTTAGTGTGAATTTTCATTTAAATTTAAATTATTTGCATTTTTGCATTGAAAATTTTAACAAAAACTAGCAATTTTGGTGTATTTTTATTAAATTTGCATGGGAATTTTGCATGATCAAACTAAAAAATTATTTTTAGATCTGAGATTATTTAATTTACATAATAAATCAGACATTAAATCATTCACATAGCATTTGTTCCAAAATTTCAAATCTAGGGCTTCAAAAACGATAATTTTCACTAAAATTAGCCTTATCAACTCTCCCAACTTACACCACAAGTGTGTTGTGAAAGATATTTTAACATTAATTTTATTTTATTAGGGTAATAATTTTCTTCCCCTCATAAAAATCTTCACAACACCCTTTTAACGGGCTCTTGTAGTGAACATTTGGCAAAAAAACTACACATTTTGACAATTTTTGCCCTAGGGTTTGACCTAGTTTGCACTCCAAGTGTGTTGTGTTTAGATTGAGGTGACTGATATTATTCATATTCTTCACTTTCCCTCCTAAAAATCCTTACAACACCTCTTTTGTTAGGTCTTGGAGTCGAAAAACTGTCAAAAATAGCCTATTTTTGCTATATTTTCACTAGGGTTTGACCTTAAATTGCACTAAAATCATGTTGTGTTGGGTATTTTGGCACCAATAAGATATTATTTATGATATTATTTTTTTTCCACCACCATTTTCCTCATAATACCCTTTGTTATGCTCTCTTGCATTGAATTTTGGTGAAAAAAGTGCCTATTCTGACATATTTTCACTATAATCGACTTGACATTATCTTAAATTTGCATCAAGAGTGTGTTGAGAGTGATTATACTACTGTTTTTGACTTATATCAGTCATATAACCTGCTTCCCTTGACTGAAATCCTCATAGCATCCTTGTTTCATTCATTTGCATTCGAAAAGCATCAAAAAATCAAGCATTTTTGGCTACTTTTGCTCTTACCTTTTGCACCAATTTTGAAAATATTTCAAAATCTGATTTGGCATTAGTTTGAGCATAAAAGCATGGCCTCTAATCATAATAGAAACAATAGGTTCCCTCCTAGACCTTACATGAAAAGAAAGGTTCTTGAACTCAAAATAATGGGAAACCTTGTGAATGGAACTCTGATTGATCCTTATTTCTTGTCTAATGTTGCCACTGAAAAATTCCTCTTTTTGAATCCATTAATACAAGGCCCTTATAGTCCTTCTACACAAGAAATGACAAAAGAGAAACAACCCGCATGTGAAGAGAACTTTAGACCAAAAAGACAAGGTCCCTATGCTGAGGTTCCTCGCCCGAAATCCTTACAAGGATCAGGAGATCATTATCAACAACAAAATGTTCCACCATGACAAATGAGGTTTGATCCTAGCGCTTCATCTTCTAATTTGCACAAGCCTATGAAAGAGAATAGCCCTATCTTACAAAAGATAAGTGGTAAAACAAAATGAAATAGAAAAGCAAGAGAAAGAAGAAGAAGAAGACAAGAATATGACATAAACCTTGCCTCTCAACAAGAAAACATCTATCCTAACATTCAACCAAACAAAGACAATCCTAATGATGAACAACATGATGAAAAAGATATGAATATGGCTATGGTACCTTATGTCCCACTATCCTCCATCATTAGGGAATGGGACGATGATGGCGATGATTTTCTTATAGACAATTTCTAGCCCGACAGGGGCCCTACAGGTAAGTATCTCTAACCCTTTATCTCTCTTGTGATGTTCTTCCCCCGTGATGTGTTATATGTTGTTTAGGCCTCCTGAGATGACCTTAGATTCTACTGTAAGGTTCAAGATACCAGGAGACCACCTCTATTGTAACCTTCTTATATTTGTATCATCATTCTTCTATATTGCCTCTCTCTCTAATTTCATTGTTGTGTTGTGTCTGATGGACATAATGTCGTGGTTGGTGACTTGGGGGCACCCTCCTACGTGACTATCCCTAAGACAATTGTTTCTCCTCTCTTATTTATTGTTTTCCTTCCTCTAGTGTTTCCACCTAGCAGGTAGATGACGACAAACATTTATACTGATGCGGACCTAGTGTCCCTTTCGAGAGCAATCAAAAAATGGACTATAGTTCCTAATATGATGATGGGGCTATATATTTTATCTGACGCTTGGCTAGTGGAAGCACTCGTGCTTTCCGTGTAGTGAATTTCATGATGTTTCTATCGCATTTACAAACCTTAACAATACTACTGCTCCATGCACCTTTGTTTGCCTTTGAATCTAGCCTTGGCGGTACTCGATTTGGAGAGCTTCGTGATATAGCCCCTGGTTATCCTCGAACTCTAAATTTGTTGTATAACCTTGGCTCTTTGTGTGGTTAATCATATGCATTGATGTTGTTTTTTATCATGATGTTGTAGACACTAACATGTTTCTTGCAGGGATGTGTCTATGGGAACATTTGGTGATCGTAAAAGCACATGTCACCTTCGGAGGGCATGGGCTTTGCGAAAGTCGGTGTTCCCTTGTGTGTTTTCTTCCTACCTTAACGTGCTTGATATCGATAACTGATATCAACCACCTTAAGGTGGGGGCATATATAAGGTAAGCTATCTGTTATAGATGTTAGCAATGTGTTTGACCTCAGATGCATAGACCTGCCCCCGAGTAGTGCATCGTGCATCCTAAGCTTATTTGCAATCAATCAATCAATCATATAAGCCCTCTGCGGAGGCAGGATATCGAGCATATCCTTTTTCTTAAGCCCTCTACAGAGGCAAGGATGGTGTATCTCTCAGAGAAGATGACATCATCCTATCATTTTCAAAAGTCCTCTGTGGAGGTGGGGAGCAGTTTTGTGACTAACTCAACCCTTAAGCATGTTTTGGACGATTGTTGTCATGAAGCCCAATCATTGGTGTGTGCCTGAGATGGTGTTGGACCTAGAAATAGGTACACTCCATTGCTTGTCTGCCGTGTTTTCTCTATATCTTCAAGTGTGTGTGTTTTGGCGTGCTTATTTTGTATGACATGTTTGTTGCCCCATATGCATAGACCAGCGCCTTTGAGTAGTGCTTCATGCATTTTGGGAGGTTTTGCGTGTATTGCATATGTGTTGCCCCATATGTAGAGACCAGCGCCTTGGAGTAGTGCTTCCTGCATTTTGGGAGGTTTGTTTACTTTCCAGTACTTGCATTTGCATTTCATATATATGAGAAAAAAAAGAAGAAAAGATATCATTTCTATCTTCCATGCATTAATGTGTCTTCTATGCATTAACTGTCTGCTCCGTGTTCTGCGTGACTGTAACTGTCCTCTCTATGTTTTACGTGCCTGTTACTATTTTCTATGTGATTGTCGTGTCTTCTCCATGCTTGGTGTGTTTGCTGTGTTTGTGACCTTACTTTAATGCATGTATGGGCCTCATGTTCATACATACATTAAAGTGGGGATTAAATGTAACATCAAAAAATGTCCCCTTAGGGGCTTTTCCCTCATAAGGTTTAGCTCTCAGGTCTTTAGAGTGCATTTAGGACATTTTAGTTCATAATTTAGCATCCCAATGGAATGAGACCTAGGTTTCATGACAAATGGGACCTAGGTGGACCCCTTGAGCTATACCCTACCCAAAATAGGGGGGAGGACTTGGGCGCCCGCGCCCTAGTCTTGCCCCATTTTGGGGCAGCCCTAATTTGCGGGTGTCAGTTACTGACCATTATTAGGTCCCTTTGCCGACACGGTAAGTTTGAATTTCAAATATCTTGGTGGGAGTGCTTGTAGATGCATATACAAGCATGTGTAGGCATTCATTTCTAAACTAGAGAGATTTCAATTAGATGATCATTGTGAACTTTTGGCATTCTAAGGTAATTCAAGGCTTTCTATTGTATTGCAAGAGTAGACTTGTGTGTTTTGTGTGTTGATATTTATAGATTTGAGCATCAATTCTTTCATGGCATGAAGAGCATCTTCCTCCATGAAAGCTTCACTACAAGGTGACATAATATTGTGTTTTTATTATTATTTTCTTTGGTTTTTGGCCTCTTCCTCACAAGGGCATGCCCTCTTTATCTGACAACAATGTTCGGAGACTTAAGTGTCCTCTAGGGTTTGACTGAGGCAAACCTCTAAACACCACAACCCCCAAACCAAATCTTGTGATTGCAGGTTACAGGTGTCGCATTCGAGAAAAGTGGAGTTGCAGGAAGGTTGGGAAGACATTAGGGATTTGGGATCTAAAGAAAAGTTGGAAAAAGGAGCACTTCTGGGACTAGGGCGCTCGCTCCAGTGTCCTCCATAGACTATTTTTGGAAAACAAAAGTTATAGGGCTAATCAATGTCTGAAGGAGGTCTGAATTCCCTAAAAAGCAGGTACCTCAGACTTGGGTGCCCATTCCAGTGTCCCCGACTGTTCCACTTCAGAACCTTGAAAATAGGTACTTTGTAATTCTGCATTTTACTCCCGTTTGTAAGAGGTTTTTCCATTATTCATTAATTTGTTGTCATATTTGCATAATTAGGGTTTTAATGGTCAATTGAGCATAAGAGAAAGAAAATTTGATAATTAATTCCCTAATCCAAGTTTCCCTACATTTGAAAGTGACTCTAGGGTATGATAGTGCTTGCCATTTGACCCTAGATCCTTCAATGTATAGTGGAGAGGTGGATTTTAACATCTAAACCACAAAAGATTAACAAGATCCAATTTTCCACTAAACACTTAATACTCAAGGAAAGCTAAATCAGAGGCACTTAAAATGGGTTGATTTTTTGGAGAGTTATACTTTTGTTTTGAAGCACATGAGTGGGAAGTCCATTAGAGTTGCAGATGCCTTGAGCAAAAGGCAAATTTTGTTGACAAAGATGAAGATAGAGGTTATTGGGTTCAATGAACTCAAGAATTTGTACCCTGAAGATCTAGACTTTGCAGAGGCTTGGAAGGCTTGTTTGGAGCCTGTTACCCTAGATAAGACGAGATGGTTGGATTATATAATCCAAGATAGTATATTATGTAGAGGAAGCTAGTTATGCATTCTGTGAAGTTCCATGAGAGAGAACCTGATTAAGGAGAAGCATAGTGGAGGGTTGGTAGGACATTTGGTCGAGATAAGACCATTTCTCTTGTTAGTGAGAATTATTATTGGCTACAGTTGCATCAAGATGTGAATAAATTTGTGCAAAGTTGCAGAGTATGCCAAATGGCCAAAGGAGTGAGTCAAAATACTGGGCTATATCAGCCATTGCCTATACCAAAGGGACCATGGGAGGATATCAAGATGGAATTTATTCTTGGTTTATTGAGGACACAAAGAGGGCATTATTCAATATTTGTGGTGGTTGTCATATTTTCAAAGATGGCACATTTCATTCCGTGTTAGAAAACCAATGATTTTTTTCACATTGAAGACTTGTTTTTTAGGGAGGTGGTTAGACTGCATGGTCTACCAAGGAGTATAGTTTTAGATAGAGATACTAAGTTTGTTGGGTATTTCTGGAGGACCTTATAGAAGAAGTTCAAGACTAAGTTGAAGTTTAGTTCTACACATCATCAATAGAATGATGGACAAATAGAGGTAGTGAATCAAAGTTTCCCAGGCAACTTGTTGAGATGCCTAGTAGGAGATAAGCCCAAGGGATGGGATTTGATTCTACCACAAGAAGAATTTGCTTACAACAATTATGTCAATAGGAGTACTAGTAAATACTGTTGAAATGCACTAGACAACTGAGAAGGGGGGTGAATTAGTTGTCTTCAAAACCTTGACCACTTATGAACATCAACACATGAAACACTTATTTACTGTTATTCAGATTTAATCATGAAAGCATGAAATAAGAAACTCAACAAAATAACACAACACATGAGACACCAGATTTTTTATGTGGAAAACCCTATAAGGGAAAAACCACGGTGGGTGTTAGCCCACAAAGATAAATATGTTATAGCAATACCAAAAAATAGAGGCTCACTACCCAAAATGCTCACTGCCAAAGGTTGGTGAACTGATTTGATAGCATCTACTCCATCCCTGAGTTCAGTTCCATTGAGGCACAGTATAACTCCTCTGCTCTGCTCTTCTTACACCTTTTTAGTTATCTTCGTATTTTTCTCAAGGACATATTTTTTGCAACTACATTACATGTTTTTATACAATTCATCAACCTTGGAATGTACATCAAGGTTGGCATTACATACATCAGCCATTAGAACAAAATCTAAGGTCGGCATTACAAACATACATAGAAATAAGTCTAGATCTAAACTAAATTTGCTAAGGTAAAGATGTATGCAGATCATGTTATGCCTTAGCTGGGACTCAAATGCAATCTTCCACGCTGCAACACTCTTCCACAATCTTCGATGTATCTCCATAAGTAGTGAAAACAACCAAGTCAGCCAAGATTGGTGTTAACACTAAGTCTTCTAAGAGTAGTCTTCATCCATGATCCAAATTTCTCTTTACGAACCAATCCAAAGGTAGGAACAGGATCAGGAGACATCCACAAGCACATTGTAATCACCAAGAACATCTGCACAACCTCTAATCACTTTGTCAAGAAGATTCTTCAATCTGGAGCACTTGAACATAACTGATATCCACTTTCATAAAGAAAATATTGCTTGCAGACCACCAAATCATGAACCATTGGAGTTGAAGGCACTAATCATCATTACAAACTTGATTTCAGAACCGTAGACTGTGAAACTTCAATGTGGAGAAATGCAGAGCAAAATACTTTCTCCCTGTCACCACTGAATGCACAAGAAATGTAGTTTTTACTTTGGTGAACATAAATCTCTCATACTAGAGGCTCAAACTTGGAACATATCATCTTCAGACATGCCTCTAAATAAATTCCAATCCACAGACAAAGATATTCATTCTACAAGAAATCTAGAGCAAACTATTGGACTACTATGTTGTAAACAAAGGATACTCTTCTATACACTATTTCCACTAGAGAAGCAAATTTTCTCAAAAGCACTTGGAAACTCAATATCAAAATCACTTGTTATCTCTAACATTTACATAGGCAAATAAGCAAGCATCAAAATAAGAGCACAGTTAACACCAATAATAACACTGATATGTTGACATCAATGACAACACCAGTTAGGCACATACTTGCAACAATCTCCCCCTTTGTCATTGATGGAAATGTATGATGTGAAAAATATTAAAGACCATCAAGACAAGATTCTCTCCCTTTCTCTTTATACATCTTCACTCTTTCTCCCTCTGAGTTTTCACATGATTTATCTCCCCCTTTGACATCAATGGCAAAAGGCACATACTTGCACTTTGCTGCTCTGATCAAACTAAAATTTATTTGTTATCAATACTTACTGCTTGTTATCAGGAACTTATGTCTGTAACATCTAGCTACTCCCCCTGAGAGGTAGCTCTCAAAACATCAATCCAGATCAATGAATAAGGCTCTAGGCACCACTTGATTGATGCATTCCTATGCATCTTAGTTCAGAGCAAGAGGGGTAATAACCCCTAACGTTTCTTTGAGATACTCAAAAGTATCCTTAGGCATAGGCTTAGTGAAAATGTCTGCAATCTGATCATTTTTAGACACGTATTCCATCTTTACTTCATTCTTTGTCACATTTTCTCTCAAAAAGTACCTTATAGATATATGCTTTGTTCTTGAGTGCATCACTGGATTCTTTGAAATGTTTATAATACTTGTATTGTCACAAAAGATTGCAATTGGATCTTCGTACACAACTCTTATGTCCTTCAATGTCTACTTCATCCATAATACTTGAGTGCAACAACATGCTGCTACAATATACTCTGCTTCTACAGTGGATAAGGAGATTGAATCTTGCTTCTTGCTCAACCATGAAACCAATCTATTACCAAAGAAGAAAGCACCTCCACTTGTACTTTTCCTATCATCAACATCTCCGCCCCAATCTGCATCTGTATAAGCACTAAAAGTGAAATCATTATCTTTTGGATACCATAAGTCATTGATAGACAAAACTACGGATCAAAACCTGGGATCAAATTGCTATAAAAGTTTTATATTAACATCCTCAGTTTGTTCTTAAAATGTCAATCCGGGGATCGTAGACTTGTGAAAGGTATTGTGGCTATCTACCGAAGGGATGAAGATAGTGCGCTGAGTGGGGATGAAATGCAACTATGAAAATAAATGTATTGTAAATCAAAATGAAAATTGATTTTGGCGAGAAGAACTATATCAACTTATAATAATTACATAATTTAAATGAACTACAAACCACACTTGCAAATAACACAGAAACAATGTCAAATGAATAACATAAATAAACACACATTACTGTAACTATGAAAGATAAAAATCACCAGACGTCCCAAGAAGTGGGCTCCCTCCTTAGTCCGCTGGGTGGTGAAATACAAGAAGCTTCTCTACACGAGATTGATCATGCAGTACTGATTTTATTTATCATAAAATAATACTGTCAATACAAAAGCCTGTATAGAAATCTGCTCACGCTAAAATCTTCGTGTAGAAATCTACCTATACAAACAATATATGTAGAGGTTGAGTTTCTAACAACCAATATCTAAATGGTATAAAATAGAACAGTTTGGTTTGCCTGTAGCCAACAAACTAGACATTATTGGTTCACATGAAACCTTATTTTCTGGCTACACAATAAAATAGTTTTAGTTACAACTACAAATGAGAATGGATAATGACAATATTTTTGATTTCCTTCACACAAAAAACCCTCTATCATAGATCTATTCAACATTATAGTGTTGAGGTGGAAATCAAAAAAGAATCACATAGTCACGAACTCTTCTGTTATAACAACATGCAAAAATATGCAATATTAAGATTGTTAGTTTTCTCCAAAACAAATAGCAATATCCATTTGCAAGTTTGTGTACTGATTTAGATCTGGCCCACAATTAGCTGGTAACCGATGCCACTTTGGAAGTTGATATCATCATTCGAACAGATGACATAGATAAATTGTTGGCCAAAAAGCAATATACAACAGTTCCTGGTAAGAAAGTGTCAGGAAGGTTTTCTGCAGCTCATAATCAGCATGTTACACAAGTAGAATCATATGTATTTATTCAAATATCTTATCTAATAACTAAATTAAATATTACCTATATATATTAAACCATATACAACATAGAATAGGAAAATGGTATAGAAATGGAATATGGAAATGAGTACAAAGGCATATGTAAGGGCTAAAATATGGTATAAAATGAGACATAAATAGCTCTCATCAACAATGATCTGATGTGCCTTTCAAGTACCTTAAGATTCTCTTCATTGCCATCACATGTGATTCTCTTGGATCTTCTTGAAATCTTGCCACAAGGCAAAATACATGCATTATATCAGGTCTGGTTTGAGTTAGATAAAGTAATCCTCCAATCATGGATCTGTACCTTTTCTGATCAGTCTTGGGTGATTTATCAATTTTTCTTAACTTGCAACCAGTTACCATGGGAGTACATACCGGTTTAGAGTCCTCCATCCCAAATTTCTTCAACAACTCTTTCACATACTTAGACTAAGATATGATGATTCCTTTATCTGATTGATGAATTTGCAGATTTTTTCCTTTGCACAACTCATCCTTTATCCTTCACAATCACAATATCTATCCCAATTTAGAACTTTGTTGCTAATTCTTGACCTTCTCTTTTCATGCTAAGGTATTAGCACTAATCCTTTGGCAGGGGAGAAAAGATTTTCATTAAAACTCCCCCTATGCCAAAGCACCCAATTCACTTCCCAGAGGAAGTATCTACACTAGAGTTTGGTGCAAACCCATCTTTGACTTTCTTTACTTCCTTCTTGACCCAAACCTTGTTCATCTCCTTGACTTCTACCAAATCAACTTTATCCACTGGTTTCTTCAATTCTACTTAAGTATCCTTCTTTATGTTTTTACTTCTACAAAACTTAGAGGTATATCCAAATCTGTTGCAATTGTAGCACACAATATTTCTCTACCTAGTATTTCTCATTTAACTTTTGCACTCATTAGCTCTATGTCCCATCTTATAGCATGTATAACACCTAATAGAATTCTGACTCACTTTACATCTGCATACAACAGCTCTATGACCAACTTTATTGCACGTGAAACACCGACCAAAGAAAGATGGAACATTTTGATTCATTTTGCTCCTACATTGAGTAGTCTTATGACCAAACTTTTTGCATGTATTACAATAACCATTGAAAGAAGGGTACCTTTGAGCATTTGGTTTCCTGACCGATGGTCTTCTAGGTCTTTCCTTTGATTCTAGATCTATTTGCCTTTGTCCTTCTTGATTTCAGCATCCACTGCTTGTCTTGATTTGGAACTTTCACCTTTTTCAAATCCCAAGCCTTCTTTGTTATCAGGGCTCTTCTGACTAGAAATCATCTCATCAAGATTTGCATAACTTATATTGAACTTTTCTTCATAGTTCTTTGCCTTCTCCAAATCTGACTTCAAGTTCACAACTTATTTTTCAAGCTTAGCACAATCTTTTGATTTGCTTTTTACCAATAGATTTAGATCTTCTTCTACTTTTGCTCTTTATACAACTTCCACTTTCAAATCATTCAAGGTTTCATTTGCTGATATTAATTGTTCACTAACCTCCTTATATTTGTCTTTGAACTTCTTGACTTTCTCTCTTAATTTTTTGATACATTCATCTACTTCTTTGACATTCCCCTTTAGATCTCTGATTTCTTCTTTAGTTCTTTCTAGGTCTTCAAGAGTAACCTTCTTGTGCACCATCCTGGATCTTCCTCAAGTTGTTAGACTTTCTTCTAAGGAACATTGCTCTGATACCAATTGTTGAAATGTACCATACAACTAAGAGGGGGGAAGGGGTGAATTAGTTGTCTTCAAAACCTTGACCACTTATGAACATCAACACATGAAACACTTATTTAATGTTATTCAGATTTAATCATGAAAGCATGAAATAAGAAACTCAACACAATAACATAATCAACACATTAGACACCAGATTTTTTACGTGGAAAACCCTATAAGGTAAAAACCACGGTGGGTGTTAGCCCACAAAGATAAATATCTTATAGCAATACTAAAAAATAGAGGTTCACTGCCCAAAATGCTCACTGCAAAAGTTAGGGCTCATTGCCAAGATCAACTCACTGCCAAGGGGTGGCTCACTACCAAAGATTGGTGAACTGATTTGATAGCATCTACTCCTTCCCTGAGTTTAGTTCCATTGAAGTACAATATAACTCCTCTACTCTGCTCTTCTTACACCTTTTTACTTATCTTCACATTTTTTCTCAAGGACATCTTTTTTGTAACTACATTACATGTTTTTATACAATTCATCAACCTTGGAATGTACATCAAGGTTGACATTACATACATCAACCATTGGAACAAACTCCAAGGTTAGCATTACAAACATACATAGAAATAGGTCTGGACCTAAACTAAATTTTCTAAGGTAAAGATGTATGTGGATCATGTTATGCCTTAGCTGGGACTCAAATGCAATCTTCCACGCCACGACACACTTCTACAATCTTCTATGTATCTTCGCAAGTAGTGAAAACAACCAAGTCGGCCAAGACTGGTGTTAACACTAAGTCTTCTAAGATCAGTTTTCATCCACGATCCAAATTTCTCTTTACGGACCAATCCAAAGGTAAGAACACGATTAGGAGACATCCATAAGCACATTGTAATCACCAAGAACGTCTACACAACCTCTAATCACTTTGTCAAGAAGATTCTTCAATTCGGAGCACTTAAACATAAATGTTATCCACTATCATAAAGAATAGATCACTTGTAGACCACCAAATCATGAACCATTGGATTTGAAGGCACTAATCATCATTACAAACTTGATTCCAGAACCGCAGACTGTGAAACTTCAATATGGAGAAATGCGAAGCAAAATACTTTCTCCCTATCACCACTGAATGCACAAAAAAAAGCAATTTTTACTTTGGTGAACATAACTCTCTCAAATCTTCATACTAGAGGCGCAAACTTGGAACATAGCATCTTCATACATGCCTCTAAATAACTTCCAATCCACAGATAAAGATATTCATTCTACAAGAAATGCGGAGAAAACTACTGGACTGTTGTAATGTAAACAAGGATACTCTTCTATACAATGTTTCCACTGGAGGAGCAAATTTTCTCAAAAGCACTTGGAAAATCAATATTAGAATCATTTGTTATCTCCAACACTTACATAGGCAAATAAGCAAGCATCAAAATAAGAGCACAGTTGACACCAATGACAACACTGGTTAGGCACATACTTGTAACAAATCCCCATTCCAAATTGTATATGGAAGTAGTCCAAGAAACACTTCTGAGTTGAGAAAGATAGACAAAGGAGATAAGAGTAGTGTTGAGACCGAAGACTTTACTAAACACCTAAAGAACTTGCATGAAGAGGTAATGAAGCATATTAATAAGATGAATACTCAGTACAAAGAAAAGGCAGGCCAGAAGCAAAGGTTTAAAGAATTCAAGTTTGGAGACAAAGTTATGGTTCATCTAGGAAATGAAAGGTTCCCAATGGGAACATATAATAAATTGAAAATGAAGAAATTTGGACCATGTAGGATCCTAAAGAAGCATGACTCAGGAAATGCATATGAGGTAGATTTGCCAAGTGGGATCAACATTTCCCCTGTGTTCAACATTGCTAATTTAACAGAGTATCATGAAGGTGGCATAGAGGATGGACCAACAAAAAAAGTGGAGAATCCTGATATCTACTTCAAAGAAGGAGATAGAAGAAATCTTGGATAGCCGTGTGAGAAGAAGAACTCAGAACATGCAATATGAATAATATCTGGTGAAGTGAAAAGGAAGGCCTATCAAAGTTTCTTCCTAGTTGTCTAACGCAGAGATTGACCGTTTGGGTTTTCCTTGAGCACCTGAGATGTGATAAGGTCACTTCTCAAATTACCCTAGCTGTCTGATGCAGGAGCATCCAGTTGTGTAAGGGAAATCTTGCATCACCCAAAAAAATGATGATTTGCTTTTTGTTCTTTTCAATTTCTATGTTTTCAAATACGCTTTTGCTTGAATAAGGATTCAAAACCTTCAAAGTTTCCAACAGGGCTAAGAATACTAGAACTTATTATTTTAGTAACCCTATATTAGAGAAGTGGTTGAGCCTAAAATTTTCCCCAAAGTTTAGGAATAGTCAAATAAGTATTCTTGGTAAATTTCAGCTCAAGATCATGTCTGGATATCAAGATATTAAAGTTTCAATTTTGTGGGGTCCCCAAAAAAGTTTTGAAATCAGATTTCAGGTACTTAGAGGTCCCATTATGCCCCAAAATTTTTATGAAAATCTATTTATGGATTTTTAGCGTTGTAGTTCACTTCATGAGCTTTCTAACACTTCAAATGGTTCATCAATCGGACACTCGGATCAAAAGTTATGGTTCCCAGAAGTTGTGCTACCAAATTTTAAAATTGGAAAATTCTTTCATGGGAAGGAAAATGGCATTTGGGTTCATTTTGGTGCCTAAATGGGAGTTACACATTTCAAAGAAAGATGACATTCGGGAAATTACACTAACTAGTTCTGATGTGTATTTAAAGCCTATCTTGGGATAGTTTCAGAGGCAGTGGTCGAAGGAAGTGATTGGCAAGTCTTGTTCATGTGAATTAGGAGGTCAGATAGATATCAAAAGGCTCTGTAAGTCATATATTTCCATTGTAAGACAACCCATATATCTGTAATATGCCAGCATATGACCCTGGAAATTGTACTTCAAATTTGTAGCCTTTTACAGACAAATTTATTGAAGGAATTCTGAATCAGTTTGCAAATTGCTTAACTAATCTTTCTTGAGATCTTCTTCTTGTCTATTTGAAATCTATAAATTTTTGTTGTATATGTTTTGGGTGGAGTGCACCCTCATCACCTTGACTTAGAGGTGAGTGGGTGAAGGTAATCCTCGATGAGATAGAGGAGATCCACCCTAGACAACAACAAAACCAACAAGTAATTCAATAACAACAAGAAAGGTTCAGAGAATTCCAAATACAAGCTTACATCCAACAGTTTGAACAACACCAACTTGAAAGAAGTATCAACGAAAAGAACAATCAACCCACATAGTGCTGGAACCTTAGAAACCCAAATAGAAGAATGGTGACTAGTGACCCTTCAGGTCATATAGTTATTTTTACAATAATGGTCACATAACACCACATCCAAACAAATGCACAACAAAGGCCTCAGGACTATCCAACCACTCTCCACAAATTCCAACTCTTAAATGAGCCAAACCACACCCATGTCTTGTCTCCTCTCGACTGGCTACTTCCACGAGAGTGAGAGTGACATGGAGGTTCATCTCATGGCAAGGAGAGAGGGTCCGTCTGAGCACCAAAGATGACTCAACTACCCCAGGTCATCGAGTCATGTTTTTGAGTGTACATATTTTGGTGAACTTCACGTGAAAGGCTAAAGCTTCTTGGTTAAGCTTTTTGTGTTCCTATTGCTTAGATTCCATTTAAACATCATCATTTTTATTTTTTAGCATTTCAACTTCAAGGATTCAATCATTTTCAATTTCATTCTTCATGACCATCTTTGTCGCTTCTATCTTTTCCTTCACTCATTCTATTTATTTTGTGGTGTCTATGGTGCCCTTGAATATGACGGAACTAGACTTAAACTTAGGGAATATTCCATGAAGAATAAGAAGGAGAGCTCAAAAAGGAGCAAGAAGAAATACATGCGAGCACGGTCTCAGTGGTTGAACCAATACCATCCCCAATTGGACCTTATGAAATCATTAAGGATTTAAAGAAAACTTATGGGCATATTTCCTTCATTGACCTCCTCAAGAACTCTCCCTCACATCGTTCACCACTATTGAAAGTGATAGGATTGAAATACTTGGATCAAATCACACCTCTACCTAGTGAACAAATCAATCGTGTGGATTTTGACATAAACCCACTGAAATCCAAACTTAAAGACCCTAGATTTTTCTTTGATTTAAAGAAAATGCCCTTCGAGGCAGAACTAACAAAGAAAGGAGATCCCATGCTAATACTTGCAATTGTGGATTTATGAAACCTACATTAAGAGAACACTAATCGATGGCGGGGTAGTAGTGAACATAGTTCTATTTTCTCTCTTAAGGATGGGTTATGAGCACACCAACATCATCACTTCAAGAGACATGCTAAGTGGATACAACAATTTTAAAGATGTCACAATAAGGAAGATCGCGCTCCCAGTAACTTTAGGACCAAAGATAGTCCTGACCATCTTCTATGTCATTGATAAAGACACAAAATACAATTTTCTTCTTAGAAGACCCTAGATACATAGAATAAAACCTGTGTCATCTACCTTATTCCAGGAAGCTTGATTCCTACATCTTGAGAAGGTGTATGTTGCGAAAGGGGATCTAGAGCCTTTTAGAATGATAAAATACAATACAACAAACAAATAGATAGGCATCCCCATAGACTACGAACTTCCCATGAATAAGCTTTTTATTCCTAGTACTACTCCATAATCGATATGTATCAAAAGGACATAAATTCCCAGAAAAGACAATAAATAATGTAGAGATGAAAGCCTTGGAAAATGAGGCAACACTAAAATAAAAAGAAGTTGTCCCCAAGGAAAAGACGGTAAAAGTCATGGAATGGATAGAGAAGGATGGACCTCTCCAATTCCTTTTAGATATACTTATGATCAATGTGCAACCGTCCTATAAAATCTTTCCTTACATAGGGGAAAAGCCTCATAGAACTGAAGGACCAATGTTTGAAACAACTATGCTAGATCTAAGAAATGTAGACCCTCACGCTTTCTCAAACCCTAAGGAAGACTTGATAGAAAGTTACACTCATTTCTCACAACCAAGTGAATTGCATGTCCTTGAGACACTCTAGAAGAAAGTGAGTCATATGAACAACTCACGCCATCAGAAGATTCTAATAGACCAATGCCATCAATGGAAGACCTAAATTCTGTGGACAATGAATCGACCAATGTGATAGGAATTCTCCCAAAGATGTTAATAGTCTCTCAACCTCAAGTGCAACCCACTAGTTCTTCAGTGCAATCAAATAAGCTAGGTGAATGGGAAGCACCCTTAGTAAAAATTGAAATGGTTGAGAGACTCCCAGATAAAGATGAAGAAAGTGAAGGAACATTTAATAAAGAATGGAAAATATGAGTATCAGTTGGAGCTGATGATCGTGTCATCTTTGAGTTACTAGGAAGTTACATAAGATACTCCATGGATTTGAGACCTGAGCCCAATGGAAGGACTAGCATAAGATTTGTTCCTCCTGATGAGCAAAAGGAACCTCAAACTCCCTTTGAATTATTCCAATTCCTTCAAAACATTTGATCGACAGGAAGCAAAGATTTACATGCAAGATCAATTCGATATGCTGATGGGATCAAGCTAAGATGTGACAGAGTCTTGTCTTGAACTCCCTCCCATCAAAAATCTTTCCATGATTTACTCCATCTCACATTACCAAGAGAAACCATAGAGTTAGAAAGGATAGAGTCAAATGATATCATGAAACCCTACATAATAGGAGAACTTGTAGTAGGAAGAGGTAGCATGAAAAACAAGAAGAGAAGATGAAAGAGAAAATTCACTGAGGACTAGAAAGGTCCCTATATGGTTAAGGAAGATGTCGATAATAGTGCTTATCTCTTGTGTACAATGGAAGGTGAGGAGTTTGGTGAAACAGTCAATGCCTTTCACCTCAAGAAATACTATTCCTAAAAATCATAAAACATAAAAACACAAAAAAAATCAAATATTTCAAAATACAAAAAAATTACAAAAATAAAAAATATCAAAAAAAGGAATTTTTGTTTCTTGCATTTTAGTATCATTTTATCCATCTTGCATTACGATGAATGACTCTCTCTCGTATTATTTTCATTTCCATAAGGAGTCTAGGGTTGCCTAGGTATAGGTGATCCTTTTAGGTTATGAGATTCCCCACTTTCACAATCACCATTCTCCCCTTTCGTTCCCAATGATTCTAATCAAAGCCTAGCTCTTAGATTTACACTAATCCTAGTCTTAATGAGACATGATGTTAGGTCTAAACAAAGTCAATATTCAAACCTCCAGTGTTCAAAGGAAGCTTTCAAGTAGACATTCCCAATTCTTCCCTAGTAGAAGAGAAGTCCAACTGGATTACAAAACCTTTTGGTGGTGCTCAACCCCTTATCTTAGGACCAAAGATAAGGAAGATCACGCTCCCAGTAACTTTAGGACCAAAGATAGTCCTGACCATCTTCTATGTCATTGATAAAGACACAAAATACAATTTTCTTCTTAGAAGACCCTAGATACATAGAATAAAACCTGTGTCATCTACCTTATTCCAGGAAGCTTGATTCCTACATCTTGAGAAGGTGTATGTTGCGAAAGGGGATCTAGAGCCTTTTAGAATGATAAAATACAATACAACAAACAAATAGATAGGCATCCCCATAGACTACGAACTTCCCATGAATAAGCTTTTTATTCCTAGTACTACTCCATAATCGATATGTATCAAAAGGACATAAATTCCCAGAAAAGACAATAAATAATGTAGAGATGAAAGCCTTGGAAAATGAGGCAACACTAAAATAAAAAGAAGTTGTCCCCAAGGAAAAGACGGTAAAAGTCATGGAATGGATAGAGAAGGATGGACCTCTCCAATTCCTTTTAGATATACTTATGATCAATGTGCAACCGGCCTATAAAATCTTTCCTTACATAGGGGAAAAGCCTCATAGAACTGAAGGACCAATGTTTGAAACAACTATGCTAGATCTAAGAAATGTAGACCCTCACGCTTTCTCAAACCCTAAGGAAGACTTGATAGAAAGTTACACTCATTTCTCACAACCAAGTGAATTGCATGTCCCTGAGACACTCTAGAAGAAAGTGAGTCATATGAACAACTCACACCATCAGAAGATTCTAATAGACCAATGCCATCAATGGAAGACCTAAATTCTGTGGACAATGAATCGACCAATGTGATAGGAATTCTCCCAAAGATGTTAATAGTCTCTCAACCTCAAGTGCAACCCACTAGTTCTTCAGTGCAATCAAATAAGCTAGGTGAATGGGAAGCACCCTTAGTAAAAATTGAAATGGTTGAGAGACTCCCAGATAAAGATGAAGAAAGTGAAGGAACATTTAATAAAGAATGGAAAATGTGAGTATCAGTTGGAGCTGATGATCGTGTCATCTTTGAGTTACTAGGAAGTTACATAAGATACTCCATGGATTTGAGACCTGAGCCCAATGGAAGGACTAGCATAAGATTTGTTCCTCCTGATGAGCAAAGGGAACCTCAAACTCCCTTTGAATTATTCCAATTCCTTCAAAACATTTGATCAACAGGAAGCAAAGATTTACATGCAAGATCAATTCGATATGTTGATGGGATCAAGCTAAGATGTGAGAGTCTTGTCTTGGACTCCCTCCCATCAAAAATATTTCCATGATTTACTCCATCTCACATTACCAAGAGAAACCATAGAGTTAGAAAGGATAGAGTCAAATGATATCATGAAACCCTACATAATAGGAGAACTTGTAGTAGGAAGAGGTAGCATGAAAAACAAGAAGAGAAGATGAAAGAGAAAATTCACTGAGGACTAGAAAGGTCCCTATATGGTTAAGGAAGATGTCGATAACAGTGCTTATCTCTTGTGTACAATGGAAGGTGAGGAGTTTGGTGGAACAGTCAATGCCTTTCACCTCAAGAAATACTATTCCTAAAAATCATAAAACATAAAAACACAAAAAAAATCAAATATTTCAAAATACAAAAAAATTACAAAAATAAAAAATATCAAAAAAAGGAATTTTTGTTTCTTGCATTTTAGTATCATTTTGTCCATCTTGCATTACGGTGAATGACTCTCTCTCGTATTATTTTCATTTCCATAAGGAGTCTAGGGTTGCCTAGGTATAGGTGATCCTTTTAGGTTATGAGATTCCCCACTTTCACAATCACCATTCTCCCCTTTCGTTCCCAGCGATTCTAATCAAAGCCTAGCTCTTAGATTTACACTAATCCTAGTCTTAATGAGACATGATGTTAGGTCTAAACAAAGTCAATATTCAAACCTCCAGTGTTCAAAGGAAGCTTTCAAGTAGACATTCCCAATTCTTCCCTAGTAGAAGAGAAGTCCAACTGGATTACAAAAGCTTTTGGTGGTGCTCAACCCCTTATCTTTCCTGGCCAAAAATGCAAGGAGGATCAAAACTTTGAAGGAAGAAATCTAGAATACGAGTGAATAAAAAATGAGTGATCAAAATAAGAGTGTTGAGAAAGGTGAGAATTGAGAGATCAAATTATTACATATCCAAAGTTCCAAAAGCATTCATTTTCATAAAAGTCAAAAATCCAAAAAAATGAGAAAATCAAGTGAGGCATTCTAGAAAATACAAAAAATAGAGAAAAACATAAAAAAGAGAGTTAAAAAAAGTGTAATAGAGAGAAAATTGTTGAATATCTGTATCCTTGGGTAGAGATTAGTCTAAGCTCAAAGCTTCAAGGGTGACATTCTATCAGAGAAAATAAAAGAGAACGGTACAAAGTACACACATGCACTAGGTGAGCAAAGCCAAGAGTCTAGTAGTATTTAGGATCATTTTCTATCTAGGGACCCTTGTTCTTTCCCATTTGTCATTTACCTTGGGTCTATCTTGTTTTCCATCTATGATCTAAGTCTAGCGAACATCAATAAAATTTGTTACTTGTCTAAGTTGAAAGCTTGTCAGATTGTCTTATCTAGATAAGGATTACTCTTTAGCCCTTAGCAAAAAATTCAGAAGCACTCCATCTCCTTCCTGCTTCCCACTTGAGTTCTAAATCCCTATCTCACAAACTTGAATAGGTCTCTTATATCAGGATAACCTGCAATCCCCTATATTGAAAATCATACTAAAGAGTAGTCATATTGTTTGTTCCATAATGCATTCATACTAAAATCAGAAAAAGAGTTCCAAAGCAATAAAAGTCAATGTCATAACTCACAACATTCCATAGAAGTAGAAGTTTCATTTCAGCATCCCTTGTGTTCTTGTATTTGCATATCGTCCCCTGCATTTCATATTATATATATCCGCTTATTAAATCTTCATTGATTATCCACCTTATATCCACTTTGGTGAAAATATTTCATACTTCGTTGGAAGTATTTTACAACTTTATAAAATCCTCACAATTCATTTTAATATTTCACCCCTGCATGTAACTCACATTTATGCAACATTGGTAAATTTAGTAATTTCTTTTCCCAGAAAATATTTATGACATTTTGCCCCATGGTTATATCGAAGTGACTTCTTTGGGGTCTTCTCGACCTCCCCATATATTTTTGTTTAGCAATATTTTTAGGCCTCTCGGGAGTTTCGAAGGGACTAGGAATTCACTTACTCCAATATAGCAAAATACATAATTTATTTTAGGGTTTTCCATTTAATTTTCTGTTGTTTCTCTAGCACTCTCTTCGGCCCATTTCTTGCTCAGCTGAAATAATTTCCCTAATTATCTCTTCAGCATTTCTTCTTTATCTTTCACTTTCTTGGTGCAAATAATTTACTCCTCAGCAAATAATATTCATGCCTTGAGTTAAATTTTTTTACTTTAGAATTTGTATAATTTATGTGCCTTTTGTTTTCCCTATATTAGGGAAACTCAAAAAAAGTCATTCCGATATCCCAATATAATCCTTTAATATTTAATTGCACTTTGTCGGGAAGGTACCATTGTCCTAAATGATTGAAAAATCACAAGTTTTGGGATTCACGGGTTTCATATTTTGAAGAGATCTTTGCTTCTTAATTTCTTCTAAGAGCTCATTGTCTTGTATGAAGTCTTTTTCCTTTTGATGATGTTTATCGGGCTACTGAAGGATCATATTTTAGTCATGCGGATATGCCGAATTTAGGGTTTTGTCAATAGTGTACCCTTCTCTATCTCTTGATGCTTAGGCGTCATTGCTCATTGCTATGTGTCATGTTAGGTTATGCACTCTCTCCTTCTTGATGCAAAGTCTGTGATTGGACAGTATCACTCCCAACTATATTACCTTTATTTTTAACAATCTGAGCAAGATAAGTATCCAATCTGAACATTACATCATGGTCAAACTCACTATCCATGTCATCTGAGTTTCCTCTTCGTTTGGCATTTTTCTCTTGAAGTGTTGATTCCATTTAGTCTTTTCTTTGAATCGAGGGTGGTTGTGCCTTTGTTCTTGAGGCTCTGACTCTATTATCACCTTAATAATTCCAGCAAGCCCTGACAATATTCATTTCATATTTGTTGTGTTTTCTTTCTCAGCACCATGCTTGCCATGTTATTGCAATGTCAAATTGAGGGTATGGAAATCTATGTGATGGATCACATCATTTGAAACAGTAGCCTCGATGTTGTATGCATGAGGGGATGTGAGAAAGGATTCCATCCAGTTCAATTTTTTAAGTTCCATGCCAATCGGAGAACCCCACATATAGGGAAACAACTCTATGCTCAATATATTTTTCTTCACTTTAAATGGCAAGGAAAAGAGTTTGTTTGTCTATGTGTGCATCCATTGAATGAGATTAAGAAGCATGTCATGATTGATTTCTTGGAAGATTCTCTATTCTAAATAAGCCTTAATGATTTGTTGGGCACACTGGCTTGAATTTTGGTTTTCCGAAAGTTGCAATTCAAGTAATGGGGGCCACATTGTTTGTCTTCCTCTCTATGTTCTTCCGTAGTAACACTGGTTGGGTGATGATCTTGTAGCAAATGTGCGTACTTGGTCTCCAATGGAGGATGTGATACATCTCTATTTTTCCCTATTGCTCTAGCCTCTTGCAATCTAATGAAACTCAACCAGTTTTTATTGAATAATCAACTTTCACCACTTCGGGCGCCCTATATCTTTGATGCATTCTGTCAAACGGTTTATGTGCCTTATAGATGTTTCCCCAGTGTCTAAACCATTTGCAGTCCCAATCTGTTCATCTAAATATTAATCATCATTCAACATCTCTTTTCATCTTTTCTTAACCAACTCTTTATTATCTTTGAGGATTTTAACAAATAATTCGACTGCTTGTCCTTTGTCTTTTTTAGACAGTTCACAGGCCTTCCATTGCTTTGCATTTTGAGGTTTAGTTTTGAAATGTAGTTTGCATTTTGGAGTTTGGGACTTTCTAGACTTCTTTAAGGACCAATGGAGACATTGTAATATGCAAAAATGTACAGTGAGAGGAAGTAGCCATCAACAACAATAGTTGTGTGACACAGGTCAGGTCCATGGTGGGTCTGACTAATTTCTTTTTGTTTTGAAACAAGTTTTTGTCCCAAATTGTCATGACAATACCTCAATATGCATCTGGCATGAAAAAATGAAATGGGTAATAGTTAGAATCTTCTTTCTGGTACTTTGCATCTATGACCAAAACATGCCAAGTAGCCTTTGGAATCATCCTGGAAAACTAGTTAAAACATCTCCTAGAGTGATAAAAATGCACAAGCATGTAGACTTTTTACCCAAGAATTTAGTGCAATAAATGGTTCGTCAAAATACATCATGATGTGCAAAATATTCGCATCCAAAGTAGCCTACTTAGCTTTTTCTACAATTGTACTTGTTTAAAACTGATTAGGGCTCACAAACTTGTCATTTTGAAAAAATACCAAATCTAATTCTGGGAAGCTACAACCTGGGGGATTAGCTCATCTAGATCCAATGAGTATGTGTACAAGAGGGTTCTTCACCAATCTACTGCTATCATGAAATATTAAAGTCCAAAATTGACCTCTTTGCAACTTTCTGGAAATGCAGATGTAAAAACAAAACTATTTGCATTTGCTTTTGATTTTGAAAAAATAGAAAACGAGGTGCTGGGGCCTTGAAAACTGACATGGGAGCATATTATCATGGGGAGAATTAGGAACATTGATTGGTTTGCCATGACAATCTTCCAGTTGCTAGTTTTTTACCTCCAAAATTGACCTCCCAGGCTGATTTCACACTGTGCAGACAACAAACCTTCTCAGAACCCTTCAACTTGGCACTTCAAAAACTCAATCAAATCTGATCATGGGAGGCTGAAATCAGGGATGTAAATTCACATATGACAGATTAGTATTCTTGCAAAGTGATTCTGCATGAACCTGAGTAGGTTTCAAAATACCACTCTCTGAAGTAGGTCACTGGGACATATTTTCAGGTGTATTTCTAAGTGTTGAAATTGATTTTTTCATCATGGGACCTTCAAATTCTGTAAAAAATTGAAGGTTCCAACACGAAGTTCATCTCTCTCCTCTTGATTCATCTTTTATGTACCTTCATCTTTCTTTGGAGTGGGTTGCTCATGAGATTTATGATTTGCATTATCATCCTTGAAACTCTTCTTTTGAGGTGTGTATGTAGGAATTTGATATCCAAATCAAGTGCATGATCAATGGCCTCATCAAGTGTACTTGGCCTATGAACCTTGACCAATCCTTTGATCCTATCATCTAACCCTTCAACGAATAACATTGTGATCCTTCTATCAGTCATGTTAGGAACCATAACTACAATCTTTTGAAATTCATTCACATAAGCATCCACTCTACCAGTGTCTCAATTCTGCAAGCTTACGATAGTAGACCTCCAAATCTTTGCAATCAAACCTGTTAATGATTTTTTGAACAAACTCATCATATGAAGTGATCCTGTTATGATGTTGAGAAACAAGTCCATGATGTCACCACTCATAAGCTAGACCCACCCAGTGCATCGTAGCAATGTGTATCTCCTTCTCCTCACTCATAGGCTTGAGAGTAAGGAAGGTGTCCAACTTGTTGACCGAAGCTCGAGAACTTATTGCTTTACTGCCATCAAATTTTAGAAGAGGTATCTTGTTCAAGGCATCTTTGTACTCCTTAGGCTCCCAGTGTTGTTGTGCTCTTCTCAGTCTTTGATTGTTCCCTCTTCCTCTTTGGCTCTCTCTTTTTTGGCTCATGTAGTAGTTGAAGCTGATTTTATTTCGCACACGCTCAGGAAGGGCATCATACTCATCGACCAAGGCTATAGAGTCTTCATCAAAGGGAGCCTCTTCTTCTGCTTGGAGCGAATCCACTACTTCCTCTTCCCTAGGAAGGAAAGTAGGTTACATGGGCCTATCCACTGTAGGTGTATGTGATCTTCAATCATGAGGTGATGCTGTTGCACTCCCAACTCCTGTGCTCTCTGCATTGCTTTGATTATAGATGCGTCCATTATTTGCACTATTCATTAGAGCTTGGAGCATCCTCTCAATGTTACGATTGGTATTCTGCTGTTGTTCTGTCATCCTCCTCTAATTGTCAATCATCTCCTATAGTATTTGTTCATCTCCTCTAGGACGGTTGCCTTGTCTTCTATCTCCCATGTCTTCAGCTCTTCTTCTTTGGTAATGATGCGGCAACGGACTAATGTGATCCCTCATAACCCATAGGCTAGTTGGATCTTTTGTTTTGATACCACTGTGTTGTCCTAAATATGGCCAACTTGGATTTCCCAAATAATTCTTTGATTTCTACCCTAGAATTTAGTATCTTAGGGTTCTTCCCTAACCCTAATTATTGTAATGGAATCAGACTCAACCAAATATTGAATTCACCAAGTTATATGTTCAATAATCAATATAAACCATCACACATATTTGCCCAAGTATACAAATCAAATATGACAAGAATTGATAAACTATGAAGATGATAATCATGGATATCCACACATGTGAAAGGTCTGCTAAAATAGATCAAACTCTGCTATAATGTTATGACTAGATATATGAATATATTATCAACTTATGAATAACTAACAACTGAGAAGATTATTGTCTTTGAATATACATATCATGAGATGATGGAATCACATACATGCTAGCCTCCTTCCTATGCTGAACTGTTGTAGCATAAGCTATGCCCAGAATACCCTAGGTGCAACACTATATCTATTGTATATCTACTCTGGGTTAGTGCGCTAGCCCAAGGAAGGTTCAATCTAGGGCTGATGATAGCTCTCTTCAAGTTCACCCTCAATACTTGGTCAATTCCTCCTCAAAGATACATGCGCCATAGTTCTAGGAGGTTCACCCATGGTGAATGCTCTTATAGCTGATATCAATGAAGCCCAAAGTATGCTCTGCAAGCTGATATGGGTTAAGTCTAATGCTAGGTGAATGGGGTCATCTCCATTCCTTGTCAAGGGGTCATCTCCTCGACACTTGAACTAAGAATCATAATTCTCAGCTAATAAGATAGGAAAGTTTACCAAGAACATTCGATGGTGTGATGCCAAAATGTAGCTCCAAATCTTTCTTTTATACCATCCCTTCTTCTAGATCTCTCCTTGACACATGCGCTTCTAGAAAGTATCCAAGGTGGCACCTAGAAGATCCCATTCAGGTCAGTTGGCTGAAGGATAATGTTCCATTTTGTTTTATCTTTGAACTTGGGTGCCAAGACTATTCTTCTTATGCAAGTTGGCCTTGACCCTTCCTTGATGTCTTTGGTGCCCAAGTTAGCCTCTCAAGAAATCCAAAGCTTTGATGATTTGGCAAGGTACAAAATAGGTCTCCATGAAGACATCTCAGTGACAAGATTGTGCAAAGCTTGGAAGGCTAAATGATGGAAATGTTGTATCAAGACCAAGCCAAAGTCACAAGATCATTTCCTTAAACCATCATGTTAGCCTACGGGAATGGATGATAGACTAACCAAGAACTCCATGATAGCTCACTCCGGAAATGGGGACATGACAGTCCTCCCTTCCTAAGATTGCTTGTCCCCAAGCAATGGGGAAAAAAACCTAAACTTAATCAATCACTGGATTCCAAACCTGTTGAGGTTCCTCAACATCCTCAGACGCATCTCTTCAAGGCTGCTGGTGTAGAAAATCCCGGGACCGCTTTCATTGTCGCACAGTAATGCAACACAAATGAATCCACCATGCTGTCATAAATTAGAACAACAATATGCAATCTGAAAATGTTATCCCACATGATATGCAAAGAACCATCCTCAATGCATGAAGACCAATTGTCAATAAGAATATACTAATTTTCATCACAACAAAGTCTCCCAAACGTTGTTGTTCCAAAACTGAAATCACATGCTTCAATGTCCAGCAATGAAGAAAAACTATCAAACCATAGAGAATAAACTATCAAATCATCCATGTACTCCAACAAGAAAGTATCATCAACATCATGAGTAGGCTGATTTAGTTCACCAAAGGGAACTAATGTATTATGTACAATTGAATTACCATCATCTCCATTATCATCCTCTTGCATATCATCAATGGTTGTCCCAAAGTCAACAAGTAGAGCTGATTGCAACACCATAGGATTGTTGTCTTCAAATAAATTAGGGATTAGGTCATGCCATTCTACCCCATCAAAGGTTGTCCTATCACCTATGCTTGTATGAAACAATTCTTGGCTTGTAGCTATCATATACTTAGCTGTTATTTGAGGAGGTAAAGTGTACTTGAGGGCTTTCATAACAACTTGTTTCCCATCATGTTGGAAACTCAGCTCCATAGCTTGTAAATCTTGGATGACCCTTTGTAAAGAATGTAGCCATTGCATACCAAGCACGATTTCATTATCCTTCAAATCAAGAACATAGAAGTCATCACAAAGAGTATACTCACCAAATATGATACTAAGCTTGCTCACTTTCTTCTTGTAAAGAATAGTGAGTCCTCCCGCTATAGTCACATCAAAGCCCTCAAAGCCATCACAAAGAAATCATCATTTGTTGACCAAGCCCTCATCAATATAGTTATGTGAAGCTCCACTATCAAGAAGTGTCAAAACTTTACAACCAAACAAAGTACCTTCAAAGATGAATGGATTGTACCTTGAAGCTCCTAAAAGATAGGCAATTCTTGAAGTCTTGTTATCATCATTTGTGAGTTCTAGTGTTGGTTGTCCATCATCATCATCATCCTCATCAAGTACCTCAATGTAATGCACTTTGCCTTTGCCAAGATATAGACCCCAGGTATGTTCAGCTTCCTAAAGGTTCAGGGGATTCACTCAGCTACCAATGTTGTCTAACAGCTTGCATATTGGGGCAGTACCCCTCACTCCACAGCTCAGATAAAATTGATAACCACTTTTCCACAAACAACAGCTCTTGGTTTACCTCATGGATGGGAACTAGTCAATCAGGTAGGGCCCGTTGCCCTTTTCGCTGGCAGGTCCTCTCAATGGGCCAACTACTTCGGGGTTCCTGTGGTACTCCTCACAATGCGTTTTAGGGCTATGCCCAGGCACTTCCCACAATTAAGTGGATAGGGATTATTCCTTGATCCGAACCTGCAATTGAAATGAACAATACATATGTAACGAAAAAATAACTACTACAATAATCACAGCACCTGGAGGCCACTGCGAAAAAAATTTCAGCAAAAATTCCACCCAGCGAGCCCAAGAAAGCATTTTGATACCAGATGAGAGGAACCTCCTGCAACAATATAATGAAAAATGCACGAAATAACAGAAATAGAAGAAACATAGAAGGAATTTATTGATCGTAGGCCACTTCGAGGGGGCAACCTCCTTTGAGCAAGCTTAATACAATAAACTCATGGATGCCTTCATTGGACTCAACACATACCTATATACTAAGTCTAATCTAAACAACTATTACTCCCCATGAATGTGGGATAATACAATATACTCACGGGATGACTTACAAAGCATATGCGTCCAACATCAATATACTAACAAAGTAAAGAGAAGGGTTAAACATAGGTTCTTAACAATGACCCCATTCACCTAGCATTAGACTTAACCCATATCATCTTAGAGAGCATTATTTGGGCTTCATTGATATTAGCTATAAGAGCATTCACCATGGGCGAACCTCCTAGAGCTATGACACACATCTTTGAGGAGGAATTGACCAAGTATTGAGGGCGAACTTGAAGAGAGCTATCATCTTCCCTAGAGAGAACCTTCCTTGAGCTAGCACACCAACCTAGAGCATATATACAATAGCTATAGTCTTGCGCCTAGGGTATTTTGGGTAGAGCTTATGCTACAATGGTTCAGTATAGGAAGGAGGCTAGCATGTATGTGATTCCATCATTTCATGATATGTATATTCAAAGACAATAATCTTCTAAGTTGTTGGTTATTCATAAGTTGATAATATATTCATATTTCCATTCATAACATTATAGCATAGTCTAATCTATTTTAGCAATCCATTCATATGTGTGGATATCCATGATTATCATCTTCATAGTTTATCAATTCTTGTCATATTTGATCTGTATACATGGGTGAATATGTGTGATGGTTTATATTGATTATTGAACATATAACTTGGTGAATTCAATATTTGGTTGTGAGTCTGATTTCATTATAGCAGTTAGGGTTAGGGCAGAACCCTAAGATAGCAAATTATAGGGTAGAAATCAGAGAATTATTTGGGAAATCCAAGTCTGCCATATTTGGGACAACACAATGGTATTAGAGCAAAAGATCCTACCAGCCTATGGGTTATGAGAGATCACATTAGTCCCTTGCCGCATCATTACCAAAGAAGAAGAGTTGAAGACATGGGAGACAGAAGACAAGGCAACCCTCCTAGAGGAGATGTGGAGCAAATGCTACAGGAGATGATTGACAATTAGAGGAGGATGACAAAACAACAATAGAATACCAATCGTAACATTGAGAGGATGCTCCAAGCTCTAATGAACAATGCTAATGAAGGCAACAATAATCAAAGCAATGTAGAGAGCACAAGAGTTGGGAGTGCAGCAGGATCACCTCATGATCAAAGATCACATACACCTACAGTGGATAGGCCCATGCAACCTACTTTCCTTCCTAGGGAAGATGAAGTAGTGGAGGAGCCCCAAGTAGAATAAGAAGAGGTGCCCTTTGATGAAGACTTGATAACCTTGGTCGATGAGTATGATGCCCTTCCTGAGTGTGTGCGAAACAGAATTAGCTTCAACAACTACATGAGCCAAAAGAGAGAGAGCCAAAGAGGAAGAAGGAACAATCAAAGACCAAGAAGAGAACAACAGCACTGGGAGCCTAAGGAGTACAAAGATGCCTTGAACAAGATACCTCTTCTGAAATTTGATGGCAGTGGAGCAATAAGTGCTCGAGCTTGGGTCAACAAGCTGGACACCTTCCTTACTCTCAAGCCTATGAGTGAGGAGAAGGTGATACACTTTGCTATGATGCACTTGGAGGGTCTAGCTTATGAGTGGTGGCAACATGGACTTGTTTCTTAGCATCATATCAGGATCACTTCATATGATGAGTTTGTTCAAAAACTCATTAACAAGTTTGATCACAAAGATGTGGAGGTCTACTACCGTGAGCTTACACAATTGAGAGAAATTGGTAGAGTGGATGATTATGTGAATGAATTTCAAAAGATTATAGTTATGGTTCCTGACATGACTGATAGAAGGATCACAATGTTATTCATTGAAGGGTTGGATTACAGGATCAAAGGATTGGTCAAGGTTCATAGGCCAAGTACACTTGATGAGGCCATCGATCTTGTACTTGATTTGGATATCAAATTCCTACATACACACCTCAAAAGAAGAGTTTCAAAGATGATAATGCATATAAGAAATCTCATGAGCAGCCCACTCCAAAGAAAGATGAAGGTACATCAAAGATGAATCAAGAGGAGAGAGATGAACTTTGTAGGAAGAAGTTGCGTTTCAATTGCAAACAACCCTGGGAGATTGGTCATAGGTGTCTTGGCAAAGGCAAAGTGCATTACATTGAGGTACTTGATGAGGATGATGATGATGATGGACAACCAACACTAGAACTTACAAATGATGATAACAAGAGTTCAAGAATTGCCTATCTTTCAGGAGCTTCAAGGTACAATCCATTCATCTTTGAAGGTACTTTGTTTGGTTGTAAAGTTTTGACACTTCTTGATAGTGGAGCTTCACATAACTATATTGATGAGGGGTCAACAAATGAGGATTGCTTTGTGATGGCTTTAAGGGCTTTGATGTGACTATAGTGAGAGGACTCACTATTCTTTGCAAGAAGAAAGTGAGAAAGCTTAGTATCATATTTGGTGAGTATACTCTTTGTGATGAATTCTATGTTCTTGATTTGAAGGATAATAAAATCGTGCTTGGTATGCAATGGCTACATTCTTTACAAAGGGTCATCCAAGATTTACAAGCTATGGAGCTGAGTTTCCAACATGATCGGAAACAAGTTGTTATGAGAGCCCTCAAGTACACTTTACCTTCTCAAATAACAACTAAGTATATGATAGCTACAGGCCAAGAATTGTTTCATATAAGAATAGGTGATGGGACAACCTTTGATGGGGTAGAATGACATGACCTAATCCTTGATTTATTTGAAGACAACAATCCTATGGTGTTACAATCAGCTCTACTTGATGACTTTGGGACAACCATTGATGATATGCAAGAGGATGATAATGGAGATGATGGTAATTCAATTGTACATGATACATTAGTTCCCTTTGGTGAACTAAATCAGCCTACTCATGATGTTGATGATACTTTCTTGTTGGAGTACATGGATGATTTGATAGTTTATTTTCTATGGTTTGATAGTTTTTCTTCATTGCTAGACATTGAAGCATGTGATTTTAGTTTTGGAACAGTAGTGTTTGGGAGACTTTGTTGTGATGCAAATCAGTGTATTCTTATTGACAATTGGTCTTCATGCATTGAGGATGGTTCTTTGCATATCATGTGGGATAACATTTTTAGATTGCATATTGTTGTTCTGATTTATGACAGCATGGTGGATTCATTTGTGTTCCATTACTATGCGACAACGAAAGCGGTCCCAAGATTTTCTACACTAGCAGCCTTGAAGAGATGCGTCTGAGCATGTTGAGGAACCTCGACAGGTTTGGAATCCAGGGATTGAATAAGTTCAGGTTTTCTTTCCCATTGCTTGGGGATAAGCAATCTCAAGAAGGGAGGACTGTCATGTCTCCATTTTTGAAGTGAGCTATCATGGAGTTCTTGGTTAGTCTATCATCCATTCCCATAGGCTAACAGGATGGTTTAAGGGAATGATCTTGTGACTTTGGCTTGGTCTTGATACAACATTTCCATCATTTAGCCTTCCGAGCTTTGCACAATCTTGTCACCGAGATGTCTTCATGGAGACCTATTTTGGACCTTGCCAAATCATCGAAGCTTTGGATTTCTTGAGAGGCTAACTTGGGCACCAAAGACATCAAGGAAGAGTCAAGGCTGACTTGCATCAGAAGAATAGTCTTGGCGCCCAAATTTAAAGATAAACAAAATGGAACATTATCCTTCAGCCAACTGACCTGAATGGGATATTCTAGGTGCCACCTTGGATACTTTCTAGAAGTGCATGTGTCAAGGAGAGATCTAGAAGAAGGGATGGTATAAAAGAAAAATTTGGAGCTACATTTTGGTATCACACCATTAAATGTTCTTGGTAAACTTTCCTATCTTATTGGTTGAGAATTCTGATTCTTAGTTCAAGTGTTGAGGAGATGACCCCTTGACAAGGAATGGAGATGACCCCATTCACCTAGCATTAGACTTAACCCATATCAGCTTGGAGAGCATACTTTGGGATTCATTGATATTAGCTATAAGAGCATTCACCATAGGCAAACCTCCTAGAACTATGGCGCATGTATCTTTGAGGAGGAATTGACCATGTATTGAGGGCGAACTTGAAGAGAGCTATCGTCACCCCTAACTTGAAGAGAGTTATCATCAGCCCTAGATCAAACTTTCCTTTGGCTAGCCCACTAACCTAGAGAAGATATACAATAGATATAGTGCTACACCTAGGGTATTCTGGACATAGCTTATGCTACAGCAGTTCAGCATAGGAAGGAGGCTACAATGTATGCGATTACATCATCTCATGATATGTATATTCAAAGACAATAATCTTCTGAGTTGTTAGTTATTCATAAGTTGATAATATATTCATATTTCCAGTCATAACATTATAGTAGAGTCTGATCTATTTTAGTAGTCCTTTCATATGTGTGGATATCCATGATTATCATCTTCATAGTTTATCAATTCTTGTCATATTTGATCATACTTGGGTGAATATGTGTGATGGTTTATATTGATTATTGAACATATAACTTGGTGAATTCAATATTTGGTTGAGTTTGATTTCATTACAATAATTAGGGTTAGGGAAGAACCCTACGATACTAAATTCCAGGGTAGAAATCAAAGAATTATTTGGGAAATCCAAGTTTACCATATTTGGGACAGCACAGTGGTATCAAAGCAAAAGATCCAACCAGCCTATGGGTTATGAGGGATCACATTAGTGCGTTGTTGCATCATTACCAAAGAAGAAGAGCTAAAGACATGGGAGACAGAAGACAAGGCAACCGTCCTAGAGGAGATGTGGAGCAAATACTACAGGAGATGATTGACAATTAGAGGAGGATGACAGAACAACAACAAAATACCAATCGTAACATTGAGAGGATGATCCAAGCTCTAATGAACAATGCAAATAATGGAGGCAACTATAATCAAAGCAATGCAAAGAGCACAGGAGTTGGGAGTGCAGCAGTATCACCTCATGATCGAAGATCACATACACCTATAATGGATAGGCCCATGCAACCTACTTTCCTTCCTAGGGAAGAGGAAGTAGTGGAGGAGCTCCAAGCAGAAGAAGAGGTGCCCTTTGATGAAGACTTGATAGCCTTGGTCGATGAGTATGATGCCCTTCCCGAGCGTGTGCGAAATAAAATCAGCTTCAACAACTACATGAGCCAAAAAAGAGAGAGCCAAAGAGGAAGAAGGAATAATCAAGGACCGAGAAGAGCACAATAGCATTGGGAGCCTAAGGAGTACAAAGATGCCTTGAACAAGATACTTCTTCTGAAATTTGATGGCAGTAGAGCAATAAGTGCTCGAGCTTGGGTCAACAAGCTGGACACCTTCCTTACTCTCAAGCCTATGAGTGAGGAGAAGGAGATACACATTGCTAGGATGCACTTTGAGGGACTAGCTTATGAGTGGTGGCATCATGGACTTGTTTCTCAACATCATAACAGGATCATTTCATATGATGAGTTTGTTCAAAAACTCATTAACAGGTTTGATCGCAAAGATGTGGAGTTCTACTACTGTGAGCTTGCACAATTGAGACAAACTAGTAGAGTGGATGATTATGTGAATGAATTTCAAAAGATTACAGTTATGGTTCCTGACATGACCGATAGAAGGATCACAATGTTATTCGTTGAAGGGTTGGATTACAGGATCAAAGGATTGGTCAAGGTTCATAGGCCAAGTACACTTGATGAGGCCATTGATCTTGTACTTGATTTGGATATCAAATTCCTACATACACACCTCAAAAGAAGAGTTTCAAGGATGATAATGCAAATCATAAATCTCATGAGCAACCCACTCCAAAGAAAGATGAAGGTACATCAAAGATGAATCAAGAGGAGAGAGATGAGCTTTGTGTTGAAACCTTCATTTTTTTGCAAAATTTGAAGGTGGCATGATGAAAAAATCAATTTCAGCACTTAGAAATACACCTGAAAATATGTCCCAGTGACCTACTTCAGAGAGTGGTATTTTGAAGCCTGCTCAGTTTCATGCAGAATCACTTTGCAAGAATACTCATCTGTCATATGTGAATTTGCATCTCTAATTTCAGCTCCCCATGATCAGATTTGATTGAGTTTTTGAAGTGCCAAGTTGAAGGGTTCTGAGAAGGTTTGTTGTCTGCACAGTGTGAAATCAGCCTAGGAGGTCAATTTTGGAGGTAAAAAAATAGCAACTGGAAGATTGTCATGGCAAACCAATCAATGTTCCAAATTCCCCCCATGATAATATGCTCCCATGTCAGTTTTCAAGGCCCCAGCACCTTGTTTTCTATTTTTTCAAAATCAAAAGCAAATGCAAATAGTTCTATTTTTACATCTGCATTTCCAGAAAGTTGCAGAGAGGTCAATTTTGGAATTTAATATTTCATGACAGGAGTAGATTGGTGAAGAACCCTCTTGCACACATACTCATTGGACCTAGATGAGCTAATCCCCCAGGTTGCAGCTTCCTAGAATTAGATTTGGTATTTTTTCAAAATGACAAGTTGGTGAGCCCTAATTAGTTTTAAACAAGTACAGTTGTAGAAAAAGCTAAGTAGGCAACTTTGGATGTGAATATTTTGTACATCATGGTGTATTTTGACAAACTGTTTATTGCACTAAATTCTTGGGTAAAAAGTCTGCATGCTTGTGCATTTTTATCACTCTAGGAGATGTTTTAACTAGTTTACCAGGATGATTCTGGAGGCTACTTGGCATGTTTTCGTCATAGATGCAAACTACCAGAAAGAAGATTTTGACTGTTGCCCATTTCATTTTTTCATGCTAGATGCATATTGAGGTAGTGTCATGACAATTTGGGACAAAAACTTGTTTCAAAACAAAAAAAAATTAGTCAGACCCACAATGGACCCGATTTGTATCACACAACTGTTGTTGATGGCTACTTCCTCTCACTGTACATTTTTGCATATTACATTGGTCCTTAAAGAAGTCTAGAAAGTACCAAACTCCAAAATGCAAACTACATTTTAGAACTGAACCTCAAAATGCAAAGCAATGCAAGGCATGTGAACCATCTAAAAAAGACAAAGGACAAGCAGTCGAATTGTTTGTTAAAATCCTCAAAGATAATGAAGAGCTGGTCAAGAAAAGATGAAAAGAGATGTTGAATGATGGCTAATATTTGGATGAATGGATTGGGATTGCAAATGGTTTAGACACTGGGGAAACATCTATAAGGCACATAAACCGTTTGACATAATGCATAAAAGATATAGGGTGCCCGAAGTGGTGAACGTTGATTATTCAATAAAAACTGGTTGAGTTTCATTAGATTGCAAGAGGCTAGAGCAATAGGGAGAAATGAAGATGTATCACATCCTCCATTGGAGACCAAATATGCACATTTGCTACAAGATCATCACCCAACCAGTGTTACTACTGAAGAACATAGAGAGGAAGACAAACATTGTGGCCCCCATTACTTGAATTGCAACTTTCAGAAAACCAAAATTCAAGCCAGTGTGCCCAACAAATCATCAAGGCTTATTTAGAATGGAGAATCTTCCAAGAAATCAATCATGACGTGCTTCTTAATCTCATTCAATGGATGCACACATAGACAAACAAACTCTTTTCCTTGCCATTTGAAGTGAAGAAAAATATACTAAGCATAGAGTTGTTTCCCTATATGTGGGGTTCTCCGATTGGCATGGAACTTAAAAAATTGAACTGGATGGAATCCTTTCTCACATGCCCTCACGCATACAACATCGAGGCTACTATTTCAAATGATGGGATCCATCACATAGATTTCCATACCCTCAATTTGACATTGCAATAACATGGCAAGCATGGCGCTGAGAGAGAAAACACAACAAATACAAAATGAAGATTGTCACAACCTGCTGGAATCATTAAGGTGATAATAGAGTTAGAGCCTCAAGAACAAAGGCACAACCACCCTCGATTCAGAGAAAAGACTAAATGGAATTAGTACTTCAAGAGAAAAATGCCAAACGAATAGGAAACTCAAATGACATGAATAGTGAGTTTGACTATGATGCAATGTTCAGATTGGATACTTATCTTTCTCAGATTGTTAAAAATAAAGGTAATACAGTTGGCAGTGATACTACCCAATCACAGACTTTGCATTAGGAAGGAGAGAGTGCATGACCTAACACGACACACAGCAATGAGCAATGGCGCCTAAGCATCAGGAGATAGAGAAGGGTACACTATTGACAAAATCCTAAATTTGGCATATCCGCATGACTAAAATATGATCCTTCGGTAGCCCGATAAACATTGTCAAAAGGAAAAAGACTTCATACAAGACAACGAGCTCTTTCTTAGAAGAAATTAAGAAGCAAAGATCTCTTCAAAAAATGAAACCTGTGGATCCCACAACTTGTGATTTTTCAATCATTTAGGACAATGGTACCTTCCGAACAAAGTGAAATTAAATATTAAAGGATTATATCGGGATATCAGAATGACTATTTTTGAGTTTCCCCCATATAGTGAAAACAAAAGGCACATAAATTATATAAATTCTAAAGTAAAAAAAATTAACTCAAGGCATGAGTATTATTTCCTGAGGAGTAAATTATTTGCACCAAGAAAGTGAAAGATAAAGAAGAAATGCTAAAGAGATAATTAGGGAAATTATTTCAGCTGAGCAAGCAATGGGCCGAAGAGAGTGCCACAGAAACAATAGAAAATTAAACAGAAAACCCTAAAATAAATGATGTATTCCACTATATTGGAGTAAGTGAATTCCTAGTCCCTTCGAAACTCCTGAGAGGCCTAAAAATATTGCTAAACAAAAATATATGGGGAGGTCGGGAAGACCCCAAAGTAGTCACTTCGATATAACCATGGGGTAAAATGTCATAAATATTTTCCGAGAAAAGAAATTACTGAATTTACCAATGTTGCATAAATGTGAGTTACATGCAATGGGTGAAATATTAAAATGAATTGTGAGGATTTTATAAAGTTGTAAAATACTTCCAATGAAGTATGAAATATTTTCACCAAAGCCGATATAAGGTGGATAATCAATGAAGATTTAATAATCATAGTTGAATTTTTTCACTTGGAGATAAAATACTTTCTCGAAAGAGTTAATCCATTAGGTAATTATTTTACCTAAAGAATACAGTTACGGGTGAAATGTTTCCACCGAGAAGTAAATATGAGCATGAAGGTTGCCAACAAAAGAGAAACAATAATGATTATCATTAATCAAGATGCAAAGATGAAGATTAAAATTAAATATTTTATTCTTGCCATAGATAATTAATTAAATGAAAGGTTGCACTGAAGGGATGTATGAAGAGTCACAACCCTAAATTTGAAAAATATAAAGGAGAGAATCAATAAGCAGCCATAGAGCCGTAGAAGCAAGCATTAGGGTTAAGAATAAAATATCATAATGAAGACTTTCTATACATTATAAGAATCTTTTGAAGCAATTGGAGAAGGAATATTTTTACCTGATGTTTCAACCTCTAGTGTTCAATTATTTGTTAAAATTAACTCATATATATTACTCGTGCTGTCTCCATAGTGGTTCTCCCATGTTATTTAAATTAATATATCAAGGATATATCTAATTTATCTCATCACATTTGTTGATTCTGTATGTGCTACTTGATTGGTTTTTGAGAGAAGTTGATTTAAGTCCTCTTAAGTGATTTCAATTTAGTGGTTTCCGCTCAGAATTAAAATCCTTTGAAGGGATCATCTTAATCAGTTTCATTCCTGCTAGAATTAAAATTCCTTTCAGTTGTTCACAGTAACTTAGAAGAATATCATTGGGATTTGGTAAGAAGAGCACAAGTAACCAACAACATTGCACGTTTATACAAGGTATAAACACTTGAAAGTGCCAAATAATTAGAGTTAAACCAAGAGGGAGGATAAACCTATCCTACACATCTTGACTCCATTGCCCATTATAGATAAAGCACAGATCATCACAAAAGAATATTTCAAAACCTTCTTTACATTTTCAAACTGCAAACATTAACATTAAGAATAATTCACAGTCTTACATCTACTTCACACCCATTTTCCATTGTGAAGGTCAATCAAGTATACACTACTCATTAGGGTATACCCACCTAGGTCTAGCAGAGCCTGAAGTGAAGGGGGTTTTAGCCATATTTGCCCCGTGTCGTTAGCTTAAAGCATCAAGAGAGCTTGGCAACATCTTAGGGTTAACAACTTGTATTTTTGTGACCTAACACTTCGTAGGAAGAAGTTGTGTTTCAATTACAAACAACCCCGGGAGATTGGTCATAGGTGTCTTGGCAAAGGCAAAGTGCATTACATTGAGGTACTTGAATGAGGATGATGACGATGATGGACAACCAACACTAGAACTTACAAATGATGATAACAAGAGTTCAAAAATTGGCTATCTTTCAAGAGCTTTAAGGTACAATCCATCCATCTTTGAAGGTACTTTGTTTGGTTGTAAAGTTTTGGCACTTCTTGATAGTGGAGCTTCACATAACTATATTGATGAGGGCTTGGTCAACAAAAGAGGATTACTTTGTGATGGCTTTGAGGGCTTTGATGTGACTATAGCAAGAGGACTCACTATTCTTTGCAAGAAGAAAGTGAGCAAGCTTAGTATCATATTTGGTGAGTATACTCTTTGTGATGACTTCTATGTTCTTGATTTGAAGGATAATGAAATCGTGCTTGGTATGCAATGGCTACATTCTTTACAAAGGGTCATCCAAGATTTACAAGCTATGGAGCTAAGTTTCCAACATGATCGGAAACAAGTTGTTATGAGAGCCCTCAAGTACACTTTACCTCCTCAAATAAAAACTAAGTATATGATAGCTACGGGCCAAAAATTGTTTCATACAAGCATAGGTGATGCGACAACCTTTGATGGAGTAGAATGGCATGACCTAATCCCTGATTTATTTGAAGACAACAATCCTATGGCGTTGCAATCAATTCTACTCAATGACTTTAGGACAACCATTGATGATATGCAAGAGGATGATAATGGAGATGATGGTAATTCAGTTGTACAGGATATATTAGTTCCCTTTGGTGAACTAAATCAGCCTACTCATGATGTTGATGATGCTTTCTTGTTAGAGTACATGGATGATTTGATAGTTTATTCTCTATGGTTTGATAGTTTTTCTTCATTGCTGGACATTGAAGCATGTGATTTCAGTTTTGGAACAACAGTGTTTGGGAGACTTTATTGTGATGAAAATCGGTATATTCTTATTGACAATTGGTCTTCATGCATTGAGGATGGTTCTTTGCATATCATGTGGGATAACATTTTCAGATTGCATATTGTTGTTCTGATTTATGACAGCAAGGTGGATTTATTTGTGTTGACATTACTGTGCGACAACGGAAGCGGTCCCAAGATCTTCTACACCAGCAGCCTTGAAGAGATGTGTCTGAGCATGATTGAGGAACCTCGATGGGTTTGGAATCCAGGGATTGATTGAGTTCGGGTTTTCTTTCCCATTGCTTGGGGATAAGCAATCCCGAAAAGGAAGGACTGTCATGTCCCCATTTCCGGAGTGAGCTATCATGGAGTTCTTGGTTAGCCTATCATCTATTCCCGTAGGCTAACAGGATGGTAACGGAATGATCTTGTGACTTTGGCTTGGTCTTGATACAACATTTCCATCATTTAGCCTTCTGATCTTTGCACAATCTTGTCATCGAGATGTCTTCATGGAGACCTATTTTGGACCTTGCCAAATCATCCAAGCTTTGGGTTTCTTGAGAGGCTGACTTGGGCACCAAAGACATCAAGGAAGGGTCAAGGCTGACTTGCATAAGAAGAATAGTCTTGGTGCCCAAATTCAAAGATAAAACAAAATGGAACACTATCCTTGAGCCAGTTGACCTGCATGGGATCTTCTAGGCACCACCTTGGATACTTTCTAGAAGTGCATGTGTCAAGGAGAGATCTAGAAGAAGGATGGTATAAAAGCAATATTTGGAGTTGCATTTTGGCATCACACCATCAAATGTTCTTGGTAAACTTTCCTATCTTATTGGCTGAGAATTCTAATTCTTAGTTCAAGTGTCGAGGAGATGGCCCCTTGACAAGGAATGGAGATAACCCCATTCACCTAGCATTAGACTTAACCCATATTATCTTGGAGAGCATACTTTGGGCTTCATTGATATCAACTATAAGAGCATTCACCATGGGCGAACCTCCTAGACCTATGACGCACATCTTTGCAGAGGGCAAACTTGAAGGGAGCTATCATCAACCCTAGAGCGAACCTTCATTGGGCTAGCGCACCAACCCAGAGCAGATATACAACACATATAGTGTTGTGCCTAGGGTATTTTGGGTAGAGATTATGCTACAGCAGTTTAGCATAGGAAGGAAGCTAGCATGTATGTGATTCCATCATCTCATGATATGTATATTCAAAGACAATAATCTTCTGGGTTGTTAGTTATTTATAAGTTGATAATATATTCATATTTCCAGTCATAACATTACAGCAAATTTTGATCTATTTTAGCAGTTCATTAATATGTGTGGATATCCATGATTATCATCTTCATAGTTTATCAATTCTTGTCATATTTGATCTGTATACTTGGGCGAATATGTGTGATGGTTTATATTGATTATTGAACATATAAGTTGGTGAATTCAATATTTGGTTGAGTTTGATTTCATTATAGCAGTTAGGGTTAGAGTAGAACTCGAAGATACTAAATTTTAGTGCAGAAATCAGAGAATTATTTGAGAAATTCAAGTTTGCCATATTTGGCACATCACACATTCAATCAAGTAAAAACGCATCTCTTACCAACAAGCAAGATGTTGTTAAGATCTACATATACAATTGTTTGGAACTCCATTATCACATTTTCAAACTTCCTTTCCAACAAGGAAAGAAAAATATCATGAAATCCTTTCAACGTACTCACAAATATATACATAGCATGAAATATATTTATTTATTCCTACAGCAAAGGGAAATACCAAACAAAATGCAAGGAGATAAAGACCGCCTCTAAACTCTAAATCTTGTCAAAAGAAGACTTGCAACTTTCTAATCCTCCTTCAAGCACACGCCTTGCCTTCTCAAGGGTCAAAACATTCATTTCCTAGCTCAAGATCCCTCTTCTAACACAAGAAATCTCTCTCAAAAGCTCAAACACACTCTATTCTTCACTTCCATATTCTCTAAGCTCTCTAAGCTTAAACATTAAAGTGAACAATTAAATCCAAGAGCATCTGCCTCACCTTAATCTATCCCCAAGGTTAAGGAAATTCAACTAACTTCCTCAAGTCCTCACCAATCACAAAAGAACAAGTGTCCATTCTCACCCATGCAAGTCAAGGTAGTGGCACCTTTGAGGATAAATGAAGAAATAAACCAAACATCAAGGAAAATAAAAAATAAATAGAATCAAACCATTACTAAGCTCCATCACTCAAGTATAATCGAAGCTGACAAATCAATAAAATGTCGTCATCTACAAGTCTATAATTAGCAACTAAGAATGACTTCACATGTAAGGAAGCATCAATAGACGTCATAACCATTATGTAAAAGTTCTTCACTAAGGTTTATAATGTCTTCATGCAATATAGAATAAGTCAATAAAGGATACATGAGAAGGTAATAAATTATCGTCAATATGTAAGCTATCAACATGTGAATAAGACTATGTCAAGGACAAGATCCATAAATGCAACATGAGATGCCAAAAAATAATCATCACTATACTCATCATCAAGTATAAAGAAGGCAATTCATTCAAAGTAGACGAGTCTATGGACATAGCGCTAATATGACATGTAGAATATGTATCATAAATATGTAGAATGATTGCATCACATGATAGTTCCTTGCTTTAGATAAAATTCACAGGGATCTCTAACATAAGACGATAAGCACTAATCAAATCAATTAAGGATGGGAAAGGTATGATGTGGTAGAACAAAACCTCCATAAAAAAGGCATTTGAATCCATAACATAAAAAATCACAAGTATATCAAGGATAGGTACGTTATATGAAATGAATGATAAAAACACATTAAAATCTAAAATGAACGTGTAAATCAACGAAGAAACACACCTTAGGAGGTGCCATAATAATAGAATAGCTTGTGATGAGAGGATGGGAAAAGAGAGAAATCACAATGCATACCTAAACCCTAATCAAAAGACATAAGCATGTGTAAATCAAACCCTAGAAAATGCAAAAATAGATAATAGTATCATAATTCTATCATATATGAAATGCAATCCTAAAGGAAAATCAGGTCATGTAGAATAGATCAAATTCACCTTGCCCTCTTGACAGATTGTTGAGGGAGGAAGCCTTGCTCATTCTCGGCCTTCAGATACAGTGCAACATCTGGCATCTTCGACTAGTCATTCATCTTCGAGGGAGGTGACTCAGATTGAGGCAATGTTAAAGGATTCCCCTCTTCTTTCTCCTCATTTTGAAGATTTAGATGATGGTGTGTCATGGAGAATAGATCAAAGAAGCAAGAAAGATCTTCCTATATCTATTTCGGTATACCATATGTAGGCTAAGGGTGTGCAAATCGCAAGGATGAGGCCTGATGTTGAGTAGTTTGTTAACACTTTGATTGTTGTTTCACTATGGTAGCTTGGTTGCAACTATTCTATATGGTGGTTTCTTGGTATCCATTGCTTTACCTTTGTTTATTCTCATCATTTTTTGTTGTTTTGGTGATTCCATTTCTCATGGAACTTGTTCCTCTTGCCTTTTGCATGTTTCTTTGTAAAAGGGGTTTGAGCCCTTTCAAAAACCTAATTTTATCTATATAAAAAATAATCAAGGCATAAATTAACCTAAATTAATTAACATGCACATGTATTTTGAAATAGTGAATGCTACAGTAAAGAAAATAAATGCAATAAATGAATGTACTTAGATATAGGCTGTAGGATAAATTAAATTTGATATAGCACTAAATTTTTAGTGTCTTTGATATGGAAAATGTGATCTTTGCCTACACCTCACCCCAAGATTAGAATATTTTGTTTGTGTTGTGAGGGGTCAATCTTATGATTTAAGGACACTTCCACATACATGGATCTAACTTCTACCCATAGAAATGATCAAGAGCAATGTCTAGTGTTGATTCCTATTGCACCTAGTTTGCCTCCTTTTTTTGCTATTTGAACTAGGAATATTCAAAAACATCTTTCAAGGATTGTGAATGTCACTAGGGGATATATTCTAGGTCAAGGCTAAAAAAACTTGTGTAAAACATTGAAGACAAGTCTCATTCATGCAAATGCTCCTAGGATGAATGTGCAGCTCTTGTTTCATTTTAGAGCACCAAACTAAAGTGTTCCCTACATGCAAATGATTTGGCTTTGAATGATCGAAAGAGGAGATTGCCTTGGATGTAAAATAAATGGAACTAAATGCCTTTAAATACAAGGGTGTTGCAATAAATTGCACAAACTTGTGTTAAGTCAACCCTAGGCAAGAAAGGAATGTCAACGAGTCAAACTTAAATTTGAATTTAAGCTTTAAAATTTAGGGGATCAAATACTTGAGTGTTGGGTCAACCACACATATGTGGAAACTACCAAGACATGGAAACAATCAAATCAAGGTGGCTAAAGAATCTATGGGTATAGGTGCATAAAAAGAAATTATTAATCCATGATTTAGGTGAATGTATTGGAATGTGTATATATTTACCAATACATGAAGAGGGATTGTTGTGTGTAAGTGGATGAATAAAGAGTACCGAAAAAACTAAATGGAAAATGGCATGGGTGATGCAAATTTCACTATTCCAAATATTTAGCTGTGCTTATATAAACAAACAATGATGGTATTTTACTTTTGCTAATATCTCTACTCAAAAATTTAAGTTTTGTTAATATCTCTACTAAAAAAGATAAGCTTTGTAAAATAAAAGGAATTCTTTTCCAATGGCCAATAATGCTAGCTAAAGATTTTGTAGGCACATAAAATTCACAACAAAAAAATTCATCAAGCAACAAACATGCCAATCAAACTAAGGTTATTAACCTATGTTATTGTATCCTGAAATATTTAAACACAACAAACTTTACCTAGTGTTTTGACAACATCAAGGTTTTTTACTTCACCTTATTGAGAATGATTGATTTGAGCAATTAAGTTCAAAAGGTCATCCAAGATAGCTAGTTACTCTTACCATTTAATACGAGCTTTGGTTATCATAAGTACCATATTTATAAGCTAGTCATAAAACAAAAAAAAGACATAAATTTATCTTAGAATAATAATGATTGCTATGTTGGAATGCTCCATTATACAAGAGGTGATTATAATATTATATAGATATCTTAAATACATCCATCCAAGTCAAGAAATATCTTAGGAACATAACTATATGAATAGTATCAAAGTTTTATAAATACAAATTATTTCATATGTTAACTTATTAAGTACATTCTATTTTTTTAAATAAGAGATTTTGTTAATAAAAACTAGATTTGATTCAAAAAAGGAAACCAAAATAACATGAATACAAAATAAGAATTTGTACTTTAATGAAAATAAATTGTTACTTTAATAAGTTATTTTATTTTTCAATATCTATTTAAACTACTCTAAATAGACAAATAGATGAAAAAAAGAACACAAAGCTGTTTTATTAACTTAAGAGTTATTTTATTTTTACTTTAGAACTATTTTATTTACTGCATATATACATGCACACAAATTTTAATTTCTATTTAAGAATTGTTTTATTTTACCTACATTGTTTACTTTATTTTTTGGTAATACACTTGTCATAAATTCTAATTTTACTTTTGTAAAAGTCTCCATGATAATTCTTTTGTTTTGTTTCTACTTTGACAAGTGTAGTAAATCTTATATACTTATATGTTATTTTTTGATAGTTTCATTTTAAAATTTTGATGTCTTTATATTTAAAAAATAAATATCGGCTCTAAATAGTTTTTCTTTAATTTTTCTTTCTTAGATGCTTCTCCCCCTGCTGCCACTGTAGGTTATGTCTCTCGATGTAATAACAAACAATTAGACATAGTACTTTTAAGCAGTTACAATCAATTACTCTGCCATCACAATAAGTCACTATGCAGGTTAAAATGCTTGTTCATGGTGTTAACAGATTTTGGAACAATATTCATCATGTTGTAGTATCCAACAATGTATGTTCTTGCATTAACACAAATAAGATGTACCACAAATCTGGGACAAAATCCAATGTTTTGGAGATCCTCCACTTTGGGAAAACTCAAAATGCCACACTGGTGTTATATGAAGTGGAATTTTATAAGAGCCTCAATCATCAATGCAAATAAAGAATAATTGTAGGATGACATTCCAAGAGAGATTCTCCCCCTGCTGCCACTGTAGGTTACGTCTCTTGATGTAATAACAAACAATTAGACATAGTACCTTTAAGCAGTTACAATCAGTTACTCTGCCATCACAATAAGTCACTATGCAGGTTAAAATGCTTGTTCATGGTGTTAACAGATTTTGGAACAATATTCATCATGTTGTAGTATCCAACAATGTATGTTCTTGCATCAACACAAATAAGATGTACCACAAATCTGGGACAAAATCCAACGTTTTGTAGATCCTCCACTTTGGGAAAATTCAAAACGCCACATTGGTGTTATATGAAGTGGAATTTTATAAGAGCCTCAATCATCAATGCAAATAAAGAATAATTGTAGGATGACATTGCAAGAGAGACTATGATCTTAAGTTGCAATTCAAATAAAATCATTAATTAGAAAGAAGAATTTACAAATATAATATATAACATCAAATACTACAATTAGAATGTTATAAAAAAGTACTGAAATTTCACAATACAGAAACATACAAAAATTTAGACTGGCCAAAGACCAAAATGAATGGTTCTATCATTTCTCTAGTTTTGATAAACCTTTTCTTTCCCTAATAAAGGTCAGGGGCTACTATGTATTCTATTAAAATAATTGTACATCAATAGGCAGCTCATAGTAACACAGAACCTGTAACACTATCAGCAAACAATACACAGGAACTTCTAACTCTTAAAGAAAAGACTAGGACCTTTACTTAAGTCCTTGCAAATGATAATACCTAGATAGAATTTATTATAAATCTTTGCTATTTTTAGATATACAAAAAGAAGCCTTATCATGATGACTAAAAAATTTGGACAAAAGAGTTTCAATTTATCATATTAAAAGCAGAAAAAGATCACATTGACATATTCTCTTACCATAATCAAGTTGGCAATATTATGGATTTATGATGGTAACCAAGATCTTACAAGAATGGAACTACTAACAGATACGAATATAGCTTTACAAAAGTTTGAGATGAGAAACTTCTACTAACATAGAAAAAATCATATCAATATAGCTTTATAGACTTTCGAGTTGAGAAACTTTTGTCCATCATCAATAGTTCTATATATGAGCTTAAACTTCCAGTGCTTGAATTGATCTTGGAAAATTTATGTCAATAAAAAGAAGAAAAAACACAAAAAAAATGGCGTCCAAACCCATATCCAATTTATCATGTAGAAAGTACAAAAAGCTACTCCAGAGAGAAGATTGTCTCAAGTATGATCACATTTGTTGTATTCTAATGATTCATAGGATCATACAATGGAATTATTAGCAGAGAAAAAATAATATGAATTTATCTTAACAAAATTTTCAGATGAGAAGTTTTTGTCCATCATCAATAGACATAAACATCAGCTTAACCTTCCAATGCATGGACGTTATTAAAAGATTAGGTCAATAAAAAGGAAAAAATTCAAAAAAAAATTCAGTAATCAGTGCTAAAGATTCCAAGATAATAATGAATGTCATTCAAAAGAAACATGTTATAGAGTCAAGAATCTATCAAAAAATGTGGCAAAAGGTATCACCATTTGTGATGTTCTCTTAGAAAAATATTGAAAAAATAATGAGAAGTTAAACTTAACCCTGGATTGATCTCCTCTCACATCTCATCGAGATTATATCAACTCTATCCATTTGAAGTGATCACCATATCCAAACAGCGAAAATCCATTTTGAACATACTATTGTCTCCATATCCAACTTTGAGGAGATACGATCAATTGAAGGTTGTTGATAATAGTTTCATAGAAGAACATTCCATATGTCCATCGATATCCAGAGATAGAGCACTATCATTGCATGATCGTTGAATGAGTAATACACATCCGAAGTCTTGGTTCACAAATACATATCATAATCATCTCATGTGCTTTGGCATTGATTAGTAATGAGGATACATCCCTCTCACACCATTCATTAAAAGGGAACGAACAATAATAAATATGACTTACAAGAGATCGATCAAGATCCCGCACATGTTACAGTCAGCAACAATGATATAAGGGTGAATCGAGCAAAGAAGGAAATATAAGCTTAAGAAGTGTCGATGGTCAAAGAACCCGTCGACGTAGAAGTTAGAGTAAACCCAGGCATATGTGAGATGACAAATATGACAAAAGACTAATAGATGATTAGTCAGCACCATCACAAAATAACCAATAATAATCGACGCTAATATGAAACTCAAATTAATGAATTATGTTATGAGTGGTGACGTCTTTACATAGAACAAGTCTCTTGGTAGTGCCTAAGCATATAAAAGGAGATTCGATGGAAGGATTTAAAGGGGGATGAAAAGAAATTCAAATCCATGAGAAGAACATCACATGCATTCAATTTTGCAATTCAAAAACACATCAATAACAAAAGCATCGAATCATAAGAGATCAATCACCAAGATAGAGTTGCATATATCATTATTTACTCAGTATTGCAGTAGATAACAAGTATAAGTTCCAGTAAATTGCATCCATAACATTATAGTGAAAGCGCCCTGCCACACATTCAGCCACCTTCTCATAATCAGAAATCAAATAATTGCTGATCATTGTCATAGCATATATACATACATTATCATTATTTCTACAGGCCGAACCACATCTATTCAGCCATAGTCATATCGACCATAACAAGGTATGAAATTTACATTCAATATCTCTTTGCTGCATTATATTGTTTAATGTCCAATTCAATGATATGATGAACATAGATGAGTGAATTTCTCATAATTAAAAAGCTAGATATTACATGAAATAAGACATAATAGTTGTGAAGCATATTGAGCAATGAAATTAATACATTAACTTCATAAGAGAGGGTGAGTATGAGATGTCTGTTTAGCCAACCATGGGTATTTAGTGGCCCTTGTCTCAGCTAGTACAAAAGGTACCCCTCGAGGCAAGTGAATAGTGGCCTTTGTCACAATTGGCAAAAAAGGTACCCCTTGTGCAAAAGATTATTATATAGTGGCCTTTGTCACAATTGGTACAAAAGGTAGCCCTCATGCAAAGGATTATGATATAGAGGCCTTGGCTATAGCTGGTGCAAAAGGCATCCCTTGTACCAAGGACTATCATAGTGGCCTTGACTCAGCAGCGTACAAAAGGTACTCCTCGAGTCCAAGGATAAAAACAGTGGACCCATAATGGTAAGTGGCGAAGACATCATATCACTTCTCTCATATGAAATTAATGATTAATGCATGGATAATGATAGAGAATGTGAAATGTAAATTAATAGTGATCATGACATATAATGATAGAGACTGTGAAATGTAAATTGATAGTGATCATGACATTTAATGATAGAGAATGTGAAATATATATTGATAGTGAACTTAAGATTATTGAGGGAATATGTGAAATATATAATGATAAAGATTATAAGATTAGCAATAGAAATGTGTAGTAATCATAAGATTATTGATAAAAGATGTGTAATGTATATTTGATGTTGATCATAAGATTATAAGGGCAATATTATTATATGATTTGAATACTTCTTACATCTATTGCAAATAGTTGAAAATCAAAGAGGGTTTAGTGCATTAATGTTCTCTTTTTGCAATTTGAAATTTGTAAACAAGGTTGAGAAATTTTGATTTGTGACAAGGGGGAATTACAAGTGCTATCAGAGCTATCATCCTACCATCCTGTGAATGATAAATACTCATTATTATTAATCAAATATATATATATATATATTTGATGATTGTGGTTGTAGGAACTAAAGATATGCACACAAAGGTAACATTACATTGGTATTAATTATTATTGATAAGGATTCTTATGAAATGACTCTATTGTGAAATTGGTTCTTAAAAGTACTAACATCTCTTTCCAAGAATTATTCTTGTATGCAAGTTCAAAAATCAAGGATATCCTAAAGAGAATATTATAAGATTGATATAACTCATACCCTGTGTATTACTTGTATTCATGCTTTGACTTCATTGCCTTACTTGTATGCTTCCAGTGTGTCTATGTATATTCTTGTGTGTATTCACGTATTTTACTTCACACTTCCTTTCTTTGTGTTTATGTGTAATCTTGTGTATTGCTTCATACTTGTATGCTTGTTCATGTTGATGAATGTGTGTATACCTCAAGCTCCATATATGTTCATATGCTTGCTACTTAGACATTCATGTGTATGTTTTATGTGTACACTTCATTGAGTGTGATTGTATTCAAGTGTATGCTCCATTCAAGTGAATGCTCTATGTCTTTGCAATTGTATTCAAGTGTATGCTCTATGATTTTGCAATTGTATTTGAGTGTATACTTAACAATTGTATTTGTAATTTTGAGTGTATACTCTAACTCGTGATTGTATTTGTATTCGAGTGTATGCTCTATGACTTTGGAATTGTATTCAAGTGTATGCTCTATGACTATGTACTTGTATCCGAGTGTATACTCTATGCCTTTGTATTTGAATGCATACTTTATGTTGATAATTGTATGCTTTGTATTTGTATTTGAGTGTATACTCTATGGTTGTGATTTCATTTGAATTTATAACTCTATGCCTTGTAATTTGAGTGTATGACTCTATGATTTGTATTTGTATGATTGTGATTGCATACTCTATGACTTGTATTCAAGTGTATACTCAATAACTTGGTATTTGTATTTGAGTGTGTGTACTCTATGACTTGTATTGAATTGTATATTTTATGACTGCGTGTATTCGAGTGTATACTACCGGACTTATGTTCAAGTGCACACTTCATGACTTACTTGCATTTATGTATACTTCATATTCGTGTGTATACTTGCATGTTACATGTATGCTTCATGCCTTAGGTATTGCATGCATATACTTTGTATGTTTCATGCTTTGTGTATCAAGTGTATGCTATGTGTTTCATGTATTATGTGCATATACTCGTTTATTACATACTATGTTCATGCTTCATGCTTCGTATACTTTGAGTACTAAGTGTATAAGCTTTGTGTATGCTTCATGTACTACATGTATTTATGATTGTGTGCATATACTTCATCATGAATCTTCTCTCCAATGGTGTTCTCTATTTGGAGTGTCAAAACAAAGAGCCTTTCATCATGATATATACAAAGCAGTTTTGCTCTCATCATTCTTTCTTGATTAACACAATCATGGTTCACATCCTCAAGACTATTATGCCCTTTATTATCAATGCTAAGAACCTACAACACTTTATGCCTTGACTTTGAAATATAAGTGCTAAAGTTCACTTCTCACTAACCTTGCCTCACTACTATTACTTCCACCTTTTCATTTGGATTGATACAATATAGTGACCTCAACCCAACTAATATATGGAGATCTAGCACTATGTTCAATTAGTCATGGTAATATATTTACTGAGTATCTAAAGTCAAATACAATTTGATAACAACACATAATCCTGACTTTCAAATGTAAAGCAAAACCCGTTACAGATTAGATAAGTGGCCAATGATAATCAAATCTAGGAAAATCTTATGAAATCTCTGTCATAGTTAGGTTTACATCAGCAACTCAAATTGCCTCTATCCTTTTCTTGAATGGTGGACAATATAAACAGGGAAGACCTATAGGGTTTAGTGTCCCTTCATGACTGATTGTATTGCTATCCTAATTGACAACAATTACCGCTACTCCCAAATAATTATGACAGTCTTCATTGTAATCAGAATTAGGATCTTAAATAGATAACCCAATTTGAAATGCATTATACTCCTGTATCTTATGAGACCTGATGTCACAAGATATACGTTGACGATGAGATGAAATACTTAAAACCTAGTAAAGATGCATTGACAATCAGGTGAATGTGAGAACTTCTTATGGCAATCTTCATGAACTTAAAACTGGTTTCAAAATCGCCATAATAATCACTAGGGTAACTGCACCCTCATCATCTAAGATCTCCCATGCAATATAAAACGACGGCAACAATCTTCGACAACAATCTTTCGTACAAGGGCTTGATTTATAGATCGGTTCAAAATGAAGTAACTTTGATGGTGATCCCTCCAATGGACAACCCCATGAACTCAAGTACATGATAACGATCATCAGAATCATGAAGAATGTAACGTGCTTAAGAGGAGCCTATAACCACCCATGTAGTTCACAATAGTACCTTGGCAAATTTAAGGGTTGCTCATTGGTCTGATAATGAATTTGACCATTCTAGGCTTATGAAGCATAGTTCGTTTGTCATGATCCCAAAATTCCTTAAGCACTACTCATTGTCCATCTTCATAATGACTATTCTCATATTATTGGGTCAATAATGTTATCAATCATCCAAACAAAAAATTGCTTGAGGACAAGCAATCTTTGAGTGGGAGGACTGTGATGTTCCCTTCCTTAGACAAATATTGAAATAATAATGAGAAGTTAAACTTAACCCTGGATTGATCTCCTCTCACATCTCATTGGGATTATATCAACAACTCTATCCATCTAAAGTGATCACCATATCCAAACGACGGAAATCCATTTTGAATATACTATTGTCTCCATATCCAGCTTTGAGGAGATACGATCAATTGAAGGTTGTTGATAGTAGTTTCATAGAAGAACATTCCATATGTCCATTGATATCCAGAGATAGAGCACTATCATTGCATGATCGTTGAATGAGTAATACGCATCCAAAGTCTTGATTCGCAAATACATATCGGTATCGTCTCATGTGCTTTGGCATTGATTGGTAATGAGGATACATCCCTCTCACACCATTGATTAAAAGTGAACGAGCAATAATCAATATGACTTACAAGAGATTGATCAAGATCCCACACAACATGTTACAGTCAGCAACAATGATATAAGGGTGAACCGAGCAAAGAAGGAAACATAAGCTTAAGAAGTGTCGATGGTCGAAGAACCTGTCGACGTAGAAGTTAAGAGTAAACCTAGGCATCGGCGAGATGACAAATATGACAAAAAACTAATAGATGATTAGTCAGCACCATCACAAAATAACCAATAATAATCGACGCTAATATGAAACTCAAATTAATGAATTATGTTATGAGCAGTGACATCTTTACATAGAACGAATCTCTTGGTAGCGCCTAAGCATATAAAAGGAGATTCGATGGAAGGATTTAAAGGGGGATGAAAAGAAATTCAAATCCATGGGAAGAACAGCATAGGCATTCAGTTTTGCAATTCAAAAACACATCAATAACACAAGCATCGAATCATAAGAGATCGGTCACCAAGAGAGAGCCGTAGTTATCATTATTTACTCAGTATTACAATAGATAACAAGTATAAGTTCCAACAAATTGCATCCATAACATTATAGTGAAAGCGCCCTGCCACACATTCGGCCACCTTTTCATAATAAAAAATCAAACAATTGCTGATCATTGTCATAGCATATATACATATATTATCATTATTTCTACAGGCCGAACCACATCTATTCAGCCACAAAGTCATATCGACCATAACAAGGTATGTAATTTACATTCACTCTCTCTTTGCTGCATTATATTGTTTAATGTCCAATTCAATGATATGATGAACATAGATGAGTGAATTTCTCATAATGAAAAAGCTAGATATTACATGAAATAAGACATAACAGTTGTGAAGCATATTGAGCAATGAAATTAATACATTTTCATAAGAGAGGGTGAGTATGAAATGTCCGTTTAGCCAACCATGGGTATTTAGTGGCCCTTGTCTCAGCTGGTACAAAAGGTACCCCTCGAGGCAAGTGAATAGTGGCCTTTGTCACAGTTGGTAGAAAAGGTACCCCTCGTGCAAAAAATTATTATATAGTGGCCTTTGTCACAGTTGGTACAGAAGGTACCCCTCATGCAAAGGACTATGATATAGAGGCCTTGCCTACAGCTGATGCAAAAGGCATCCCTTGTACCAAAGATTATCATAGTGGCCTTGACTCAGCAGGGTACAAAAAGTACTCCTCGAGTCAAAGGATAAAAACAGTGGACCCATAATGGTAAGTGGCAAAGACATTATATCACTTCTCTCATATGAAATTAGTGATTAATGCATGGATAATGATAGAGAATGTGAAATATATATTGATAGTGGACTTAAGATTATTGAGGGAATATGTGAAATATATAATGATAAAGATTATAAGATTAACAATAGAAATGTGTAGTAATCATAAGATTATTGATAAAAGATGTGTAATGTATATTTGATGTTGATCATAAGATTATAAGGGCAATATTATTATATGATTTAAATACTTCTTACATCTATTGCAAATAGTTGAAAATCAAAGAGGGTTTAGTGTATTAATGTTCTCTTTTTGCAAGTTGAAATTTGTGAACAAGGTTGAGAAATTTTGATTTGTGACAAGGGGACATTACACCATTAATCATGAAGATCATCCTGATAAGTGCCAATGCATTTCTCATCTGGATCAAACACTTAATCAACATGTCAATAACCTAGAATATCTGTTGCAATGGGAGCTTCATTTCAGGCAGCCTATTTTAAGGGCACCTCATTGTGGGATCAATACACAACAAAACTGAAATAAGCAGCTCATAGTAACACAGAACCTGTAACACTATCAGCAAACAATACACAGGAACTTCTAACTCTTAAAGAAAAGACCAGGACCTTTACTTAAGTCCTTGCAAATGATAATACCTAAAGATAGAATTTATTATACATCTTTGCTATTTTTAGATATACAAAAAGGAGCCTTATCATGATGACTACAAAGTTTGGACAACAGTTTCAATTTATCATATTAAAAGCAGAAAAAGATACAATAGGCAGCTCATTGTAACACAGAACCTGTAACACTAACAGCAAACAATACACAGGAACTTCTAACTCTTAAAGAAAAGACTAGGACCTTTACTTAAGTCCTTGCAAATGATAATACCTAAAGATAGAATTTATTATACATCTTTGCTATTTTTAGATATACAAAAAGAAGCCTTATCATGATGACTACAAAATTTGGACAGAAGAGTTTCAATTTATCATATTAAAAGCAGAAAAATATCACATTGACATATTCTCTGACCATAATCAAGTTGGCAGTATTATGGATTTATGATGGTAACCAAGATCTTACAAGAATGGAACTACTAACAGATATGAATATAGCTTTACAAAAGTTTGAGATGAGAAACTTCTACTAATAGAGAAAAAATCATATCAATATAGCTTTACAGACATTCGAGTTGAGAAACTTTTGTCCATCATCAATAGTTCTATATATGAGCTTAAACTTCCAGGGCTTGAATTGATCTTGGAAGATTTATGTCAATAAAAAGAAGAAAAAACACCAAAAAGATGGCTTCCTAACCCATATCCAATTTATCATGTAGAAAGTACAAAAAGCTACTCCAGAGAGAAGATTCTCTCAAGTATGATCACATTTGCTGTATTCTGATGATTCATAGGATCATACAATGGAATTATTAGCAGAGAAAAAAAAATACGAATTTATCTTAACAAAATTTTCAGATGAGAAGTTTTTGTCCATCATCAGTAGACATAAACATCAGCTTAATCTTCCAATGCCTGGATGTTATTAAAAGATTAGGTCAATAAAAAGGAAATAAAATAAAAAAAAGATTCAGTAATCAGTGCTAAAGATTCAAAGATAATAATGAAAGTCATTCAAAAGAAACCTGTTATAGAGTGAAGAATCTATCAAAAAATGTGGCAAAAGGTATCACCATTAATCATGAAGATCATCCTGATAAGTGCCAATGCATTTCTCATCTGGATCAAACACTTAATCAACATGTCAATAACCTAGAATATCTGTTGCAATGGGAGCTTCATTTGAGGCAGCCTATTTTAAGGGCACCTCAGTGTGGGATCAATACACAACAAAACTGAAATAAGCTGTGTAACAGAGCATACCACAGGTTCCAGTACCTTCTAACAGCCGAGATTCCTTTTTACTTCAATGTGAATCTTAAACAATCAAACATCGAGGATTTTCTAGAGCTGTTAACTGGAGTCTTTATTTGCACGATCTTTTATTCCAGTCCCGGAATAAGATAATATGGTTGGAAATCAACCCTGAATTGATACCTCAATTCAAGTCTCTGGATTCTGAACCCACTCAAGACCTACACAGTCGAAACATATATTTTAGGCTTCTGCAAGTTGTTCTTAGAGAAGTGCTTGAAAAAAATACAAGAAATTTTATTTTTATCCACACCATATAACATTAAAATTTAACTATTTCCATTTACTGTTATATTTATTTTCCTTAAAGGCATCCTGTCTAGATTTCTGGAAAATCATTGCTAAAACACACTGTATAACAGTCATCACATAAAACTGTTTTAGTTTTCAATCAGTCTTTACCTTTCAGAATCTTCTCATTGGCATGCAAACCATAATTCCATAAAATGTCTTAACATTTGAACCTTGGCAGCTACAACCATAAGTTTACGGGAAGATATTTATAAGGAGAACTTGAGGACTATTGTGATAAATGTCTGTCACTAACTTTCTTATCATCAAGAGAGCTTTGCGGGGAAGAATTCAAAGCTCTCCTGCGTACAGTTGATCAGGCATTATAAGAGCGGACTTCAACAAAGCCCTAACTGTAGTTTAAAAACACGTAACTTGGCAAAACTCAGCAAACCCAAGTTTGACTCAGACTTGGCGACTCAGCAAAACTCGGCAAAATATCCAAACATTAAATAAACACATATATTTGCCTCGCGCAAACTCACTAGTTGGCAAGTTTTTAGGCAATTTTTAAAACTACGGTCCTGACTCCTAAGTCCTAACCTGTGATCAAAAGCTTAGTAGCAATCCCAAGGAGACAATGCCAATTGGATGTCAAGCATTTCACCTATAAATGGACACTTTGGGATGTCAAAGACTGGCAGATTTACTTGGCATAACAGGAAGAACAATTTTGCTGCAATTGTCATGTGGACTAACAGATTAGTCTTTATCTCCCAGTTAGCTGGAGATATCATGGCAGATTGAATCATGTATCTTTAAGGCATTGGGACCTGCCTGTGTCCATACTATTCTATCTATAAAAAGATTCTGCTCCTCAGGCCAGCCATTTCAAATATGAGCTGATGTGGTTCTGGGAGGAATCTATAGAGGAATATATGGAGTAGATGTAGTCCACCTAAAGATTGGAGGTTCCAAAAACTATAATCTTGGAAAAGAAGCTAAAACACATAAAAGAATGACTAAAGGACTCACCCATGGCTCACATATTCAATTCATATCTCAAAGCAGTTCTCTGATTACTTACAACCTGGGATCGGAGGTGAATAATGGTCACCTTGATGGCTTTTTAGATGAATCCTGGGGTGGTAGAAATCCCCTAACCAGCTGGCAAGAGTTGGACAAGGAAGAATTTGGCCATCCTAATTCTTGACAGTAAGGTTTGCAACTATTGGATTGAGACTGAAGCTTCAAAAGGGTAATAGAAACTAAATCTGATTCAGAAACCTCATTCCAAGTCCAGTTGATTAAGGCATTAGTGTGATCAAAATATCTACCCCTCTTGATGGGTAACAACAGGCTTATTTGGTCCACGGACTTGACTGGGAGTAATAAAGTCAAATCTAGGTATGCTGTCATCATCTCAGACCAGTGGCCTGAGCAGGAAGGCTCTAATAGAATCTATTATAATTATAGATTGCCTAAAGCAAATGGCTTTTCTTGGTTAGATTTTGCAAAGCATAATCAATTACAGTGCAGGGATGCAAGGGGGCACTTAGGTGCTGCCTCTATTTGGAGGAATCTGAATCCGCATTTCATCTCCTCCTTCTGAGCCCTCTTCCCAGCAAGGTTTAGAGCTTTGTGATTCAAAAGCACGGATTCTCGAGTACAGCCAAAACTCACAAGGCCCTCTTACCCTGGCCAAGAGGTAAGCTTGCTGTCTCGGTGGCTCTTTTCCTGCACTGATCATTTGGCATATTTGGAAGAAGACAAAAGCCATTTATTTCATGAGGAAAGAGCTGCTGGAAAAGTCTTCTCTAAAGCGGAATCAGCAATTTCTCAGATGGTGAATTCCAATATCAAAGATAAGAAAATGAAATATTCCGCCCACATTAAATGGGTGGTCAGAAGATGGAATTTCCCCCAAAGTGGAGGTTCATCATAATAGCGTTGATCTTTACTTGGTCATTTTGTCTCCTCTCATTGGCTTCTAAATATTTGAATTTTGCTAAAGCATCTAGAGGCAATCTGGAGTTGGTTGAGGCAAGTGGGATTAGCATATATAAGATGCGCTTGTGCATTGAAGCCTTCTATCTCTATAGGAATCAAAACAAACAATAGGATCAAGGTAGTAGGAATTGTGAAGGAATTGAAGCTAGCTAAGCCTATGGGAATCAAAAAACTGATTGTGTTAGGCGGTATTTCTCATTTCATTATAAAGGATATGCAATTGTGAGGTTGTCAAGATTGACAATCGAACTGGAACCTGAGTGAAGCTAAGGAAAAAGCATAAGACGTCGTTGATATTCAGTGGGTGCATTGCTTTTGTAAAGTTTAAATAACAGTTGACTATCTAACCAATTGTTGGGTGGATTTGTGATGGAGGCGGCCCAAGATCCATTTTCTTAGGCTGACCTTAAAATCATTGCATTGACTGATACAAAATATCCACGTTGACATTTCAGGATCCCAATTGCCCCGATCCAAAAATGCATGGAATAATCATTCATTTTCAATTTGGTTGAGAAATAAATCTTGCTGTGAGTGAATTCCTAAGCAAAGTCAGATGAGGACAAGGAAGGTGGTGCAGGAGCACCCCATTACCGTCAAGAAGCCCCCTATTATCATTTTAATTATTGTAAGGCCTAGTGCCAATTGTTTTGATTTGGACAAATGTGTCCCATATTGTAAGCCACATGGCACCTATTGTAAACAGATAGGAAGTATAGTAACTGTCCGAGTTGTAACTGTCTTGTAACGGATGGCAAAGGTGACGAATCGATTCAGATTCCACTGAAGTGTAACTGCCTTGGCTAGGTTCTTTATAAGAGCATGTGCTTGAAGAGGACAGACAAGAGGAGAGAGAGGGAGGAGACGAGAAAAGAAAAAGAAACAGTTTGTAATTTTTGAGTAGAAAAACAAAAGATTTTTGGTTTGGTCTCATCGTAGTGTTTTTGGTTTGGGACCATTCCACTGGTTGAGGCTTCCGTCGACACCAGTGGAATGACATCCCTAGGTTTTAATTTCCTTCCATTTGATTTAGTCCAGAAATCTGTCTGTCTGTATGGTTATAGTGAGCTAAAGAAATCTGCGTAGTTGCAACATAGGTAAATCTATGTGTGTGTGTTTGTGTTGCAGAAGAGAAGAGTTATCGGCGTATCGCCATCCATCATGGTGAAATGGTAGAGTTGAAGTGTCGAGTGTATCATCGGCCTATCGGCCGATCGAAGTTTGTTTTAGTAATGAGTTAAGTCTCACCAGCCCTGCAGAGCTGTATCAACCTATTGGCCTAAGGAATTATTAACTTGCCGATGGTGTAATGTTTTGTCGATGGTCGAACCATCGGATTGAACCAATTCATCGGTTCAATGGGTTCAACCGAATGGTTCAAAGCAACGGTTCAACTGAATGGTTCAAAGCAACGGTTCAACTGAATGGTTCAAAGCAACGGTTCAACCGAATGGTTCAGGGAGTTAAAAGGGTTCAACAACTACAGTGGTTCAACCATAGATTTTGTGCTGTTTTATGTGGCCGATAAGAGAAGTGTTGCCGATGGTAATGGGAAACATGGATGTGATCTTGCCAATAATGAAGAATGCACATGTTTAGGTGATGTAGGGGCTTTGCGAAGGAACATTTGAAAAGTTGTTTGAGCACTTTGTGGGTAATATGGGTATTTTGACACCCTGTTGAGTAAGCAAATGAATTTCCTCCGCATCAAATTGGTATCAGAGCCAGCGAAAGCTCTGGGAATCTAAGTGAGAGATTGGTGTTTTGGTTTGCTAATATTTGTGGTTGCAGATGCATGTCCACAAGCTGCTGGTAGGCAGATAGGAGATCTGTCATGGAACCATAGGAGATGGTTCAAGGGCCTAAGAAGGAGGTCCAGTGGGTGTCGCCAAAAGTCCTGGGGAGAGAGGCAAGAGAGGACTCCCAGGTGAGGGACAGAAGTGTTGGTGCAGCATTGAGGTTGGACTTATAGCAGCATCTTGAGGAGCAGCCAGTTAAACTCCATTGAGAGGAGTCACAGTTGAAGGGTACAAGTAGCAGGGGCATCAAGTTTGAAGACACCAAGAGAACAGAGTTGTTGCAGTTCTCACCGAGCATTTCCATGGGACATGGAAATTTTTCAAGTCTGGGAGTATGGTGCAGGAGCACCCCATTACCGTCAAGAAGCCCCCTATTATCATTTTAATTATTGTAAGGCCTAGTGCCAATTGTTTTGATTTGGACAAATGTGTCCCATATTGTAAGCCACATGGCACCTATTGTAAACGGATAGGAAGTATAGTAACTGTCCGAGTTGTAACTGTCTTGTAACGGATGGCAGAGGTGACGAATCGATTCAGATTCCACCGAAGTGTAACTGCCTTGGCTAGGTTCTTTATAAGAGCATGTGCTTGAAGAGGACAGACAAGAGGAGAGAGAGGGAGGAGACGAGAAAAGAAAAAGAAACAGTTTGTAATTTCTGAGTAGAAAAACAAAAGATTTTTGGTTTGGTCTCGTCGTAGTTTTTTTGGTTTGGGACCATTCCACTGGTTGAGGCTTCCGTCGAAACCAGTGGAATGACTTCCCTAGGTTTTAATTTCCTTCCGTTTGATTTAGTCCAGAAATCTGTCTGTCTGTATGGTTATAGTGAGCTAAAGAAATCTGCGTAGTTGCAGCATAGGTAAATCTATGTGTGTGTGTGTTTGTGTTGCAGAAGAGAAGAGTTATCGGCGTATCGCCATCCATCATGGTGAAATGGTAGAGTTGAAGTGTCGAGTGTATCAGATCGAAGTTTGTTTTAGTAATGAGTTAAGTCTCACCGGCCCTGCAGAGCTGTATCAACCTATCGGCCTAAGGAATTATTAACTTGCCGATGGTGTAATGTTTTGTCGATGGTCGAACCATCGGATTGAACCGATTCATCGATTCAATGGGTTCAACTGAATGGTTCAAAGCAACGGTTCAACCGAATGGTTCAAAACAACGGTTCAACCGAATGGTTCAAAACAACGGTTCAACCGAATGGTTCAGGGAGTTAAAAGGGTTCAACAACTACGGTGGTTCAACCATAGATTTTGTGCTGTTTTATGTGGCCGATAAGAGAAGTGTTGCCGATGGTAATGGGAAACATGGATGTGATCTTGCCAATAATGAAGAATGCACATGTTTAGGTGATGTAGGGGCTTTGCGAAGGAACATTTGAAAAGCTGTTTGAGCACTTTGTGGGTAATATGGGTATTTTGACACCCTGTTGAGTAAGCAAATGAATTTCCTCCGCATCAGAAGGTATGTCTTGAGATGATGATTTCAAAAGTATGAAAATAACAGCTTCGGCTCCTACCAATTCATCGCAACTCAAATAGAGTGCATGATGGGCCCTGGAATTGTACATTTCTGCACATCATTTCCATAACCAAGCATGACTTTTGTATTATAAAACATTCCCAAAAGACTCATTTTTCACTTATCTTTATAAATATAACTTATACTGCCAGGTTCATTCAAGTAGCCCCTATACCCAACCCGAATGGGCCTGGGTCCAGGTTTGGGCTCCGGCACCCAGGGTTCCCCCAAGGCATAGCTCAAGTGCATATGCATACCCAAGGTGTAGTTTGGGTGTCCATGCAGTGTCATGTGCAAACTCGGCCATACATCAGGGTACCCACTAGACAGGCAGCTCAAAAACAACTTTAAAAACATTTGTTTCTAAACACATTTTAAAAAGCTTAAAACCCTAGAACATAAATCTAAACCTAAAAACAAAAAAGACATTTCCAACTTACCTACCACTCAACTTTTTAAGTGTTGAAAGATTGCCAAAACATATTTGATCAGTGCTACGATGTTCAAATAACTTACCCAGGGCATACTTGGGGCACCTGAGCAATGCCATGAGCAAACTCAGGCATACATGTGAGTACCCATAGGGCAAGCAGCCAAAAACAACATAAAAAACATTTGTCTTCAAACACATTTTAAAAGCTAAAAGACCCTGAAACATAAATCTAAGCCTAAAAAGCAACCTAAAAACACAAAACACATTTCCAAATTACCTAACACTCCAACTTCCCAAAACTTCTTGTTTGTCATTGCTCAAGGTTGCTGGATTTTTTGAGTGTTGAAGGATTTCCAGGATGTCTTTGATTAGTGCTATGGGGATATATATAAATATATAAGCTTCCTATTCTTTTAAATGTTTTATTGTTGTTTTCCAAATTGTTCTTCAATGTTTGACATTCTTTAAAATTTATTTCTAAGATTCCTATTACAAGGGCAATATGTTGTTTTCCTTGCTATTTTTTTTTATTTTGTCTATGTTAATGTAGCATTGGGTTACATTTTTTTTTCCAATTTTCTTGAAATATGTTTATTTTAAAACATGTAGGAACAAGTATATGTATATATAATTTATGACTCCTAGTTCTAGTTTAGTGGGCCCAAGGATGGAAAGGACTTTCAAATTTGAATAAGGATCGCCTCTTTGATGACATGTCACAATTTTTGAGCAAATTCTTGAATGTAGGGGTTATCTTTGGCATTGTAGTCAATATGCCATAACGAATATAAGAGCTCGCATATTTGAGAGAAAACTCACTTTTATGCATTAGCTAGCCAAGGAATTAGAACTCGTCTAGAGTCAAACAAACAGGAATTGCCAAAGGAGCAAATTCTCTCCTATATCAAAGAGAAAGAAGCTATAGAAAGTGCAAACGAGAGGGCAAAGAAAAACATCATTTAGCCAAGAAAGGATCATGTTAGTCACTTTGAAGGCCATCTTCCCCTTCTCCAATAGTAGCAGCCACACATTGTTTCAATGCAACATTGTCTTCCAATGAAGACGATAGCCTATTTGTTTTCTTCACCAAATGTGCATTAGAAAAAGCATTTTAGAATTACATGAGGGACATTGCAGGAGCACATTGCATGTTGCATATTTGTCAATGGGCTTCCTTTCAACTTTGTGAGATCACCACATTGACAAGAAATGGTGATGTCTATTAGTCAAACCATAGTTAGAAAACTCGGACTCGGCAAAAACTCGATAGACCCAAAATTTGCGTTAACTTAAAATTAAAAAACTTAAATTTCTTTAAAAACACAACTTTTTTACAAAATTCAATGACAATGTATCCAATGAGTCCATAAATGAGTACAAAAGTGTTTTCTATTGATTTGATCTATGTTCCACGAAGTTTCTTGATGGGGAGACGGGGGAGTGGGTTTCAAGATGAGGGGAACAAGGGCCTAAGTTTGGGGACAATAGGGGGCTAGTGGTGGGTGGGGATTTGGAGGCGGAGCCCCCAACAAAGTCAAGGGGCAATGCCCCTCATGGGGGTTTGGGGGCAGCACCCCCAACGGGGTCGAGGGGCAATGCCCCTCGCGAGGTTTTGGGGGCAGTGCCCCTCACAAGGTCCGGGGGCACCAATACTCGTTGTAGCCTTTAGCCTCTATTTTTTCACTTTTGTGACTGCATGGGGTGTGGGTTAGTCCTGTTGGGATTCCTATTTTCAAGCCAAGTATTTGCAAAATCTTGTCAAATTCTCCTAAAGGGTCTTTGTGCCTTTATCCTAATGCATGTTGTTGAACCCTTGATTTTCGCTAAGTCTGAAACCTTGAAACCCTGAAAAATTTGGCTAAGATTGAAATATGATGGATCTTCCAAATTCTAGATTCTAAATTTTAACTCCTATGGATCTAAAACCACTCTTAAACAAACTGACAGTATATACATAAAATATAAATAAAATATAAGAAATTCAATATTACTACTTATATTTTATATTTTAGGTATATATTGTCTTGAACCTCTTTCAATCACCTTGATAACACCCTTGGCCTAGATGATTGTGAAATGTTTTAGAGTTTTGGGTTGTACTTATTTTGGGACCCAACAGAGCCCATAGACCATTAGGGTTAGGGTTACTACCACGAAGATCGAAAACAATATCTAATTAAAAAAAACTCTTTGCCTCAATTGCTGTGTCTGGCGAGTTTTTTGCTCAGACTCGCCGAGTTTTTCAAAAACTCGACAAGTTCTTTGAAAAAGCTTGACAAGTCTTTCTGGAGAGTAAACCTCGCAAAAACTCGCCAAGAGAAGAACTTGGTGATTACTCACTGAGTGTGCCATATATGATTCAAACACCCATAGGTTATACAGGTCCTCGGTATGAAAAGGTCCACACCACCTTATTGGCAAAAGAAAAAAATGTATATGCATCTTTGCAGACAATTAGGGGTTCCTATGCCAAAACAAAAGTCTCCATCATTTCTAATGGATGGAAATGTTGTAAAGGCATGCCTTTAATTAATGTCCTTGTAGTGTGCCCTAAAGGGGCAAAGTTTTTAAGGCAATTGATTTTGAGTGGTGAGTGACATACAAACTTCATTGCCCATATCCTCGTAGAGGATATAGAGATGGTGGGTACTCAAAATATTGTCCAAGTCATGACAAACAATGCTAAAATTTGTTAGACAACAAGTTTATTGGTAGAGGTAAGATACAAACACATTTTTGGATGGCATACACTCACTCAACTTGGTGATGTAGAAAATTGGCACAAAAATCAAGTGGATCATAAAAATGTGTCATTGTTGAAGAGATTCAGATGTTTGACAAATCATCATATGTTGCAAGCCATTTTCAATTCCTCTAAGCTGGAGTTGTTGAAGGTAAGTTTATGAAATTTAAAATTTAAATTTTTTTACTTGCTATAAGTTTGCTATAAAATTTTACTTACACCATCTCCTTTTTTTTGTTTTTAATCTGTTTTAGTTTATTTTACACCATATTAAGTTGCTAAGACTTGATTTGCAATGGTGCGAGGTATTGAGTGCCATGGTCATCAACAACCTTTGGAATGTATCAAGGTAATAGAATTCAAAAAGCACCCAAAAGGTCAAAGCATTGGTCTTGGATGCTAATTGATGGGCTCATATGGATTATCTTTTAAATTACACTAAGCCCATCATAAGTGTGATTAGGTTTGCCGATATAGATTGACCATGTTTGCTTGAAATGTGATACTATAGACTCCATGATAGAAAAAATAAAGGGCATAATAGCAGCTAAGGAGAATGATCACACCCTTGCATCTCCTAGTACTTGCATTATTGCCCAAATATTACACCACAATGATAGTTTCCTTGTGCAAGAGGTGGCATCATATATAGGTGTTGAAGTTTGTGAGGGAGTATAAGGCTAGAATAAGTAGTATCTTCCCAAATCTAGATTTAGAAGATACTATCCTATATAAGTACAATAATTTTATAACTTCAAGCAATCACAATCTTGGCACCCTTTGAGACAAGTTGGACACTTACACATGGTGGTAACTCCATGACCAAGACGTTGTCTACATACAACCACTGTAACAATCTACCCCAAAAATTTTCAAAATTGAACAATGGTAATCAATGCTAGCACAACTAAATAACCTCCACACTTCTGATCACCAAGATCCCAATAGGGCGAGGTGAGAGCATATTGTGTTTTGGTTTACAAAAAATAATATTGTGTAATAAAATAAGCATTCATCTGCTTGAGCAGGCATCCACAATATAGTGCGGATTCACCACTAATTAGTGGGTATGAGAGCAAGAAAGAAAATTACAAATCATCCACTTATTTAGTGGGTATTCACCACTTATGCAGTGGGTAGAAAGAAGAAAAGAAGGATTCTTTTGCTCCACACTAGCGATAAACCATCCAAGGGTTATGATATGTGATTGCATATAAAGAAATATTACAATGAATTCAATAATGCAATACTAAACTGAAATATGGTTTAGGGCTTGATCTTGGCAACTTGATGGTTTGGAAGATCACTTAGATTTTACCCTGCACAACATTAACATCTTACACACATATCACACTGCCCAAAACTGATATAATTCTATGATATTCACTGCTGATCAGATCTGCACACCTCATGACAGCCATATCTGTTTACTTCATTTCAGTCCAATCCCACTATCATACTCTGCATATCTCATATTAGCATCAATAATAACTAAAACTCTTACCATGCAATGCTTCTTGGAATACCCACACAAAATTGAGTTATCAAAAAGCTCAATATCACAGATCGAATAATGTTTGATGCTGTTCACAGACCTGCAACACTAAAAACCAGACCCCTCCTGTGCTGTACAGCGGCCCTGAGGTTGACCAACTCACACAAATGCATAAATATGCCAAAGATCAAAATCAAACTGCTATAAATCTGCTCATATCCATTCTACAACTCCATTGAATGAGCAAACAAACAAAGGGACAGTGATTTACACTAGGAACCAATCATCTTCACACAGGTCCGTACGGCTTGTAGAATACGGAATTCATGATAACACCACAAAATCTGCTCAAAGATCATGGAATTAAATCTGCATTGAGGCTCCCATACATAACAATGAATATGCAAGCCTTATTTAAACCAAACAAGTACGATTTAATCATAACCAAACTTGCCCTTCACACTAGTATGGCTGAATGTATGGACTTGCTTAGAAAGAATGATTTCCACCATAGAAATTTCTGCAACCACAGGGAATAGCAGCGCTTGGGTATGAAATGAATACCCAATCAATAGTTTATTCAAGACATTTGTTTAATGTTCACCATAAAGATTTGCCTTAACAACAAAGTATGGCCCTGAGGGTATGTCCAGCTCTATAAACTCTGCAAAAACTTCACAAAAAACTATATAATCTGCACAGAATTTATTCTTCAATCATCAATTTCAAATGAATAACAACAAATCATATCAAAACTCCAATGCAACTCCTGAATGAAGTTACTCTTCTTCCAACTAGGTAGGTGTAATGTCCCCTTTCCGGAGGAGTGTTAGCCTATACTTGGTTCCCGTAGGCTAACTATGGTGGTTAGGGAACTTTGGCAGTTTGTTTGGTGGATTTCAGGCACTTCGGCAGAAACTTACTATTTTTAGTAAGTTAGGGTTTTGCCTGGATGAGGCAGTTCATGATGGGAGGCAGAGCGTTTCGTCAAGACCTTTCCAACGGTCTATAATTCATAAGATTCAGAGACCGTTTGGGCTTTCATATTAAAGTCCGTAAATTATATTAATTATTAATATTTGAACTTTAATATTTGATGTGGTGACTTAGGAAAAATAAAGTGAAATAAATATAAAAGTAAGTCACTTGGACTTGGGCATTGGGGGAAGAGGAATAAAGTTAATAAAATAAAATATTTTCCTCTAACCTATGGTTTATTTCATGAGGAAATATAAAAGGCAAAAAGTGAAGCTTTTCATTCATTCATGACATATTACATTTTCTCATGTTTTGCTCTGCAACTGAGGGTTTGGAGAACTTTTTTCCAGCCATGTCATTTGGTGATGAAAACCACCATTTGTAACAACGATTCGAGGGTGTGAAAGATCATCTGAAGTTGCTTGGGTCAGTCATACTCAGTGGCTGAGCATTGTGCTTTCATTGTGTTCAGTTTGGAGACTGGAGGAGTTGTCACGGATGATTTGGGCTATATATTTCATCAAGTAAATGCCTCCATAATTATTGTTGCATACTAAGAGACTTATAGTCCGATTTTGGTGTGATCCGGAGGAGGTTTGGAGGAAATTTGAAGTATCTATCTATCACTGCTGTTCATTCATACCCAGGCCGTACCAGTGCATCAGCAAGGACGTGAGGGTTTATTTGCACCAGATTTGGGAGCTGTTTGATTTGTATGCTCTTGGGTAGGCATGATATCAGTCTATGACCAGTTGTATGCTATTATTTTGATGTTAAGACAAGATATTGCATCTTCAGCTGGCTGTATCTTTTTTTTCAGACATTGTATTGGCATGATAGCGACATGGGTATGTGAAAATCTTCTTATTTTTACAATATAATTTTGTGGTTATTGATTGCTTAGATAATAGGGGATGTTATCTCAACTGGGTCTTTAATATTTTTTCAAAATAATAAGTATTTTGGGAGTTATAGAAATCTGAAATTTGTCAGCAGTATATGTATAATTCACATTTCTATTATTTGTAAAAATATTCATATGCATGTTATGTTATGTTATGGACCCAACATAAAACGCAAGCAGGGATCAACTTAATTATAGGAAACTAATCCGGCAGTGAAAATAAAATAAACCCAGATCAGCAATCAGTTAAACTCATAAGGGGGTGGGTTATTTTTGTGGTATCAGAGCTGGTGCATCTTGCCAGCCTGTGTTGATCAGTTTATATGAGTGACGAAAGAAAGGTTTACACTAGACCTACACCACATTGGCATCCACCTGAGGTTCCAGAAGGTGAACTAGTTTCCGGTATACTGGGCATGCACATAAACTCTTCTAGTGGCAGTGAGAACATAGCAGATAGTATTGGGGGCAGAGGATCTGACCAACCAGAGTCCTAACACAAGACCAAAAAGAAAGTTTGATATTATGCTAGATATGATGTCCCAACTTCTCGGAAAGTTCAACCAGGGAATCCCAGTTGTTTACAACCATGCAACACCGAAGGGTGAGTTCAGTGGGTCAAATCATGACCATCGCAGACATGCAAGACAGGGTGTTGGACATGCAAGTTAGGGTACTGGACATGCAGGGCAGGGTACTGGACATGTAGGTCAGGGTAGCGGACATGCAGGGCAGGGCAGCCATCATGCAAGACAGAGTGGTGTACACAACACCAGGACTACCCCAGGATCGGTCACTAGACCCCTACAGGGGACCTTTCCACGCAGAGAGGAGGCATTGGTTCAGTAGCAACCAGAGGTTTAGCTCCCCATGATAGATGATGTTCGGATACAGCATGCAGAGTACATGTCATTGACTCTAGATATTAGAGAGGTGCTGACATTCGACAAGTACATGAATCAGAAGAGACAAAGGGGAGCTATGATGGGTTGAGGAGATTATAGAGCTAACAGAGCTAACTGGGACTACCAACATGCATTAAGCAAAGTCCCCATGGATCTGTTCGATGGGAGTGGCAAGATCTCAGCTAGAGCTTGGGTGCAGAAATTAGATAACTATTTGACACTTAAGCCTATGCCGAAGGACAAGGCACTTAATTTTGCCACTATTCATTTGGATTGGTTAGCACATGAGTGGTGGTACCATGGATTGGTCACCCTTGGCCATGGCCTTATCACCACATACGATGAGTTCACTAACAGGCTCAACGAGAGGTTTGACACCAAGGACCCAGAGTTGCAATTTAGAGAGTTGGCGCAGTTGAAGCAGTATGGGTCACTTGAGAGTTATATTTCTAAGTTCCAGAGGCTCAGTGTCATGGCTCCTAGCATTTTAGAGAGGAGATTGATAGTCCTGTTTACAGAAGGACTAATGGAACCACTTAGGGGTTGGGTTAAGGCTTTTAACCCACCTTCACTTCAGAAGACCATTAAGAAGGCACAAAGTATGGAATTTGCACTGCCTAAAAAATAGTTTGTCTCCAAACCTTTTCCTCCACGGAAAGATAAGATGCCAACACATCATTGAGACACCTTCCCATAGAAGAAACCAACACCTCGTTTAGATGATAATGCACTGAATGAGTACAGGAGGACAAAGCTTTGTTTCAAATGCAACGGTCCATGGGATCCAAATCATAAGGACCCAATGAAGGGGCAGGTTAAGTAGTTGGTGTATTATTCTACAGATGAGACAGTTTCTGAACGTTCGGAGCAGCAGAGTGATAGAGAGGACAGCGATGGAGAGACTGTAGTAGAGGAGGTGCAAGACACACAAAATGCACATGATGATGATATCCCTACAGCACACATCTCTGCTATTCAGAAAGAGGGTTCCTTTAGGATACGAGGAGTATTGGAGGGACAGAGAGTAATCACCTTATTAGACACTGGGGCCACACAACTTTATTGATGAGGGCCTAGTTGCATGGAGAGGGCTTAAAACTGAAGAATTTGAGGGATTCAACATTAGAGTGGCAGACGGGTTTGTTATCACTTGCAAACAAAGGATCCCCAACTTACCAATCAGATTGAATAATTATGAGTCCAGGCCGAATACTATGTGGTCAGTATGGGTGACATGGATGTAGTCCTCGAGAAAAAATGGCTACACATGATAGGTGAGTTCTCCCTCAACTTGAGGACCATGGAGATGAAGTTCAAAGTGGATGGTCAGAAACACATTTTGAAGGGGATGTCAGATGGAGGATAGAGGGAAGTGTCCATTCGGAGGATGGAGAGGATACTGCGACATGACCAGGTGCAGTAGGTAGTTGAGATACTTGTGATGCCAGAGGTGCCTAAGCAACAGAAACAGGAATACCCAGCAGAGATTCAGGCTTTACTGTCTAAACACTCCAAAGTGTTTAGCGATATACCTCCAGGTAGACCTCCAGACAGAGGATTTGAGCACGTCATAGAGTTGGAGCAAGGTGCCAAGCCAGTGATTACAGTTCCCTACAGGCATCCTAGGAGATATAAGGATGAGATAGAAAAGGCCATTCAGGAGCTTCTCAGGATGGGACACATCAGGCCTAGTAAGAGTCCTTTTGCTTCATCTGTTGTACTGGTGAAGAAGAAAGATGGCACACTCAGAATGTGTATCGATTACAGAGAACTGAACAAGAGGACTATAAAAAACAGGTACCCCATCCCTAGGATCGATGAGCTTATTGATGAGCTGCATGGTGCATGTTTCTTCTCCAAAATAGACTTGCGATCAGGGTACAATCAGATCAGAGTACATGAGGAGGATGTGGAGAAGACAGCCTTTAGGTGTCAATATGGGCACTTTGAGTTCTTGGTTATGCCCTTCGACTTAACCAATGCACCGGCCACATTTCAGTGTTGCATGAATAAAGTATTCAGGGAGCAACTGAGAAAGTTTGTGCTCATTTTCTTTGATGACATTCTTATATTCAACAAGACTTGGGAGGATCATCTGAGGCACCTTGATATTGTACTGGGCATACTTGAGCAGGAGTCCCTATATGCCAAAATGTGAAATGCGAGTTTGGCATGACGGAGTTGTTGTATTTGGGACATATTATTAGTGCAGAGGGTGTTCGGGAGGATCCAGAGAAGATCCAAGCTATAGTAGATTGGCCACCTCCCAAGAATCTCTCTCAGCTCAAAGGATTCTTTGGGCTCTGTGGATTCTACCGCAGATTTGTGAAGGGATTTTCTTAGAAAGCTGCCCCTTACAGATTTGACACGGAAGGAAGCTTTTGAATGGACAGACAGTGCTCAACAGTGTTTCAACAAGTTTAAGGAGGTGATGAGCAGTTGTCCAGTTTTGGCCATACTTGACTTCCCGAAGCCATTTGAGCTTCATTGTGATGCCTTCGGGGAAGGCATAGGGGCGGTGCTGATGCAGGACAAGCACCCCATTGCTTTTGAGAGCCGAAAGTTGAGAGGTCTTGAGAGGAGTTATAGAATCTACGATAAGGAAATGTTAGCTATTATGCTTGCATTAGTTAAATTCAGGCAGTATTTAGTTGGAGGAAAGTTTGTTGTCAAATCTAATCACAATAGCCTAAAGCATTTCCTTAGTCAGAAGGACCTGAACGATCGACAACAAAAGTGGGTCAGCAAGCTACAGGGGTATGACTTTGACATTGTCTTTGTCAAAGGAAAGAAAAACATTGTTGCTGACACCTTATTCAGGAGACCACACTTGTGTGCTATAGGGGAAATTGCAAAGGACGAGAGGGATATGATTTCTGCAGAAGATGCAAAGGATCAGTGGGCTTCTGGGATTATGGATGGCACCATCTGTGATGACAGGTACACTATTGTAAATGACTTGATCATTTAAAGGGGAGGATCTTTCTGGTGCCAACTTCTGCTATGAAGCAGAAGATCTTGAGAACTTTCCATGACTTGGCTATGGCAGGGCATCCAAGATTCTACAAAACATACAGGCAAGTCAGAGAGAGGTTTACTTGGAAAGGCCTCAAGATAGAAGTACAAAAGTATGTGAGGGAGTGTCCAGTGTGCCAACAGAACAAACATGAGCACTCCTTCCCAGGCGGATTGTTACAGCCCTTACCCATTCCTGAGAGGAAGTGGGATTGTATATCTATGGGTTTCATTACGGGCTTGCCAAAAACCCAAGGCAGGGACTGCATCTTTGTGGTGGTTGACAGGTTGACAAAGTTTGCCCATTTCTTTGCCATTTCAGCCACTTATACAGCAGCACAGTTTGCTACTTTATTTTTCAGAGAGGTATTTCGACTTCATGGGTTGCCCAGGAGTATTGTGAGCAATAGGGACAGCAGGTTCCTTAGCAATTTTTGGCAGGAGCTCTTCAAATTGATAGGTACAGAGCTCAACCCTAGCACGAGCTACCATTCCTAGACAGACGGACAGACTGAAATAGTAAATAAGAGGGTGGAAGGATACCTCAGAAATTACATAGCCTGGCAGCAGAAGCCATATGGGTCAAGTGGCTTCATTTGGGAGCGTATTGCTATAACACCACTTACCATATGTCCATCCAGATGACACAATTTATGGCACTCTATGGGTACGAAGCTCCTAGTTTCCTGGACTTCTTGTTTGGGGATAGCAGAGTACCTAAGGCTAGAGACCTCTTACAGGACAGTCAAGACATCATGAGGTCTTTGAAAGAAAGAAGGCGCAAAACCAACAGAAGCAATATGCAGACCAGCATCGGGTTGAGCGTTCTTTTGAGGTAGGGGATATGGTGTATCTTATGTTGCAGCCATACAGACAGTCCACTCATAAGAAGAGTGGTGCCGAGAAGCTGAAGCCATGCTACTATGGGCAATTCAGGGTCACCAGGAGGATTGGAGAGGTGGCTTATGAGCTGGATTTGCCAGCAGGGAGCAAGGTACATAATGTTTTTCATGTGTCTCGCCTCAAAAAGGCACTGGGACACAATGTAGTACCTTCCACAGAGTTGCCTCCCTTGATGAAGAGGGGAAGTTGATTTTGGTACCTGAGGCCATCATTGATACCAGGGAGAGGACTTTGAGAAGGAGGGTCATCAGGGAGTATTTGGTGAAATGGAAGAACCTGCCGATAGAAGATGCTACATGGGAGAACGAACAAATCTTGTTGCATCCAAACCTGAGATTGCTTGAGGCAAGCAATCTTGGGGAGGATGGACTATAATATCCCCTTTCCGGAGGAGTGTTAGCCTATACTTGGTTCCCGTAGACTAACTATGGTGGTTAGGGAACTTTGGCAGTTTGTTTGGTGGATTTCAGGCACTTTGGCAGAAACTTACTATTTTTAGTAAGTTAGGGTTTCGCCCGGATTAGGCAGTTCATGATGGCAGGCAGAGTGTTTCGTCAATACATTTCCAACGGCCTATAATTCATAAGATTCAGAGACCGTTTGGGCTTTCATATTAAAGTCCGTAAATTATATTAATTATTAATATTTGGACTTTAATATTTCATGTGGTAACTTAGGAAAAATAAAGTGAAATAAATATAAAAGTAAGTCACTTGGACTTTGGCATTGAGGGAAGAGGAATAAAGTTAATAAAATGAAATATTTTCCTCTAACCTATGGTTTATTTCATGAGGAAATATAAAAAGCAAAAAGTGAAGCTTTTCATTCATTCACGACATATTACATTTTCTCATGTTTTGCTCTGCAACTTTGAGGGTTTGGAGAACTTTTTTCCAGCCATGGCATTTGGTGACGGAAACCACCATTTGTAACAGCGATTCAAGGGTGTGAAAGATCATCTGAGGTTGCTTGGGTCAGTCATACTCAGTGGCTGAGCATTGTGCTTTCATTGTGTTCAGTTTGGAGACCGGCGGAGTTGTCGCGGAGGATTTGGGCTATATATTTCATCAAGTAAATGCCTCCATAATTATTGTTGCATACTAAGAGACTTATACTCCGATTTTGGTGTGACCCAAAGGAGGTTTGGAGGGAATTTGAAGTATTTATCACTGCTGTTCATTCATACCCAGGCCGTACCAGTGCATCAGCAAGGATGTGAGGGTTTATTTGCACCAAATTTGGGAGCTGCTTGATTTGTATGCTCTTGGGTATGCATGATATCAGTCTATGACCAGTTGTATGCTATTATTTTGATGTTAAGAAAAGATATTGCATCTTCAACTGGCTGTATCTTTTTTTTCAGACATTGTATTGACATGACAGCGACATGGGTATGTGAAAATCTTCATATTTTGACAATATAATTTTGTGGGTATTGATTGCTTAGATAATAGGGGATGTTATCTCAACTGGGTCTTTAATATTTTGTCAAAATAATAAGTATTTTGGGAGTTACAGAAATCTGGAATTTTTCAGCAGTATATGCATAATTCACATTTCTATTATTTGCAAAAATATTCATATGCATGTTATGTTATGTTATGGACCCAACATAAAATGCAAGCAGGGATCAACTTAACTATAGGAAACTAATCCAACAGTGAAAATAAAATAAACCCAGATCAGCAATTAGTTAAACTCATAAGGGGGTGAGTTATTTCAGCAGGATATTTCACCAATGAAACTAGACTTCTTCTAGAGGGTTTTTGTCCTCAAGAAAGAAGGAAGAACTCTTTGGTTCAATCCCAACAACATTTCAATATAAAATCCATGCATAAGTCCCCACAATGAGCTCACAACCTCTTTATAAAGGCACTTAGGAGTTACAAAGGAAATAAATTGTTTCTTGAAAATAATAACCTTTTCCCTCCGACTTAAATAATTTCATTTTTCTCCACTTAAGGCTCACTTTTTAAGTGCCTAAATAAAAGTATATGTTTTCCCCTTTCTAATGAGCTATAACACTTAATCACTTTTTAATTATTTTCACCCTTAGGAACCTAAGTGAAAATAACAATTAAATAGCTCATTAAATCACTTGACTTTGCGGAAAATCCCAAACTTAGGCGAACTGCAAAATAAATCATACCATTGCCTTCTATGATGTTTGGGATGGAGAATAATGTCATACGGGTGACTTACTATAATTAGACGGCTCCTCCAAGAATCTTGGAGAGCAATCCGAGAGCCCGATCCAGCTTCTAAAAACATCACTGCAACCCTCGACATCAACTGAGCTCAATGCCATAGAAGATAAACCTTTAACACAAAGGAAACCCATATAATTGTTCTGCAGACTGAATCACGACTACTCCAAGACATTTGGAGCCTCCCAAACATGTCAGATAGCCTCCAAGTGACTAGAAACAAGCAAAATAGGTACAAAAATCTATGTGCCAAAAAAAGGAACATTACAACCACTTGCAATCAAAAATTCTATCACAAGTATTCATTTTTCAATTAAAACATCCCTATTTTTTTTGGCAGATATATTGTATATTAATTTTTGTAATGTCCCCATTTTAGGCAATTCTGGTTTTTGGGTGGTTTAGCCTATTCCTGGCCCTCATAGGCAAACGCAGGTGGTTAGAGGGCCCTATTGGGCGGATATCAGTGTGGTTTCTTCTCTAGGGTTCAATGAGGTTCAGGCTTGGCCTTTGCAAAGGTTTCAGAACTCAGTTTCTCATACTTATTATTAATAATAAGTCATTTAGATGGGGTTACTAATTATAACAGGGCACCTAATTGTGACATGTGGGCAGTGTCAATTCCGATATTCTGTTGGTTTGGTGAAATAAGGAGTTTGCCTAAGTTATAACGTTTACTTATTATTAAAGGTGACTTTAATAATAATTAATATTTTAATATTATATTTTAACGTTATATTTGCACTTATGACTTGAGGGGTCTTTAGTCATTAAAAGGGGGCCATTTTATAATTAATTGTTGAGATGCCATTATCAAGGAGATTATTTAATATTTCTAAAGTGCAAATATTATATCATTTTAAAATAATATTATTATGTTTCTAGAACCTTCTTGGAGGTGAATTGAAAAAGTATAAAAGAAGATCAAGCCAAGCTTCATTATCATCCAGGAATTGATATTTGTTTGAAGTTTTTGCTTGGAGAAGGACCCAACTAGGATTTCTGCCATTATTGAGCCTTTGGGAACGAAAGCTCTCATTGGTTGTGCAATTTTGAGGCTGTGAAACTATCAACTGAGTTTATTGCCAAAGTGTGGGCTTCATCCAGGAGTCCAATCTATGCTTAAATTGGAGAAGAAATACAAAGAATACAAGGGTTTGATGCATATCTACTTGCAGATTATAAGGGTATTAAGGATTCATTGTGGAACATATTTATTGCTGGCTGCTATAGTACCCGCTACAGTAATCAGCCATGGAGTTCTCAAATTTTCATTGTTGGAGGCTTATGTAGACACCCTTTTATTCTAGGTATTTGAGGGATCAATTCTTCCTGTGAAGACAATCATTACTATACCAGTTTAGAGGTGTTTCAAGGCTACAATTAATTAATTCTGAGGATTGATATACTATAGCAAGGGCGCCATTAGTAAGACATTTTTGTTTATATCTCATCATTGAAGCATCCTATGGTTCTGGGCATTGTTGCATTTTGATCCTTTGATCCTACCGATCATTTCAGGTGCCATATAGTGGAGTTAAACGACTGCATTTATTTTTAGTAAAGATTGACAGGCAAGGGCAGGGGCAGCTACTTCTCGTAGGTGTGATTTCATGCAAGGAGGCTCAATAAAATCAAATAAAAATCAGAAATAGATATCATTGCATCTGTTGATCATTCCAAACTTCATAATCAAGTTCTTTGATGTATTTTGCATTGTTATATCAATTTGCATAAGACGCTGCTGTAGATGATCAGTTTATATCAGATTGGTAATGTATTGGGAATTCATTGTAAAGCCAAGAGCCTTGGCACTTGCATAATCAGATTGTAATTAGACAATATATCTCAATAAAGGAGTGATAAGTTGCAGGCCATATATTTGATGTAATGTGCATATTTATATCCTTCATGATTAGCATAATAGTATGCATGCCAAGTGTTTGACAAAATGCCAATTGGTTGTAGGAGCACATTTTTCATATAGAATTCATATATATGCATTTGAAAAGCCAAAAGAGAATTGCATATGCATTTAGTTCTTTGCTTAGACATAGTAGTAATCAATTGCAAGCTTTTAAATTACCTTCGACATCATTTCAAGCAAGCATAATCAGATTGAAACTCAGAAACAACAAGCATAGAGATTGTATGAGAAGTGTTTGACAATATTCCTTGAGCCTCTAATCAGCAAATTTGCATTAGAACTAGCAAGGGATATTACAATTTTACAGTTGTAAAACTTGTATTGACTTTCTCTCCAATCTCAATAGGTTACAAGTTCTTCTATAGTTGAGTGGAATTGAAGTACACAATCCTTTATCCACTAATTTAAGCACAACCAATTGGTCGCAAAAAAAGGCAAACGAGTTGGTCTATGTGCATTCCAACTTGTGCTTCCTATCGCATAAGCAAGTTGAGTACATAAAAGTGGTGATGAGGAATTGGGATGTAACCCCTGAGTGTGCCTACCTAGATGCTTTTGTTTGCATGACTTGCCAAAGTTTCTTTACTAGAGGAGGAGGCTCCTACACATAATGCGGCTAGTGGGAGTGGCAATGTGGTTGCTTAAGGTTCAAATAAACCAAATGATAGCAATGATGCTCTTGATGAAGAGCAAGATGAAGATTATTGATTGTAATTTTGTATTGATTTGACATTTGACATTGAATTATCTATAATTTCAAAACTTGTCCCTTGAAAAAAGTAGGCAAACCAAAATTTGACTCAAACTTGGTGACTTGGCAAAAACTAAGCAAAACTCATCAGAGTCAGGAGAACTTTCCAAGACTTAGCAAAACTCATGTAAAACTCATCAAGCAAGTTAATGGGTGATTTACTCAACTAAAAAAATAGCTCACAAGTACCTGAGAGTTAGGTAAGTACTTGAAGAGCTTTGAAACCACAAAATTATCAATTATCTTCATCACTATCACTTGTGTTTTCAATTTTGTACATATTTTTTGCAAATTATGGGTATTTTTAATTTTATACACACACACACACACACACACACACACCATAGTTTGACTACTTAGTGATTAATCAAATACTTGCTACATTTTTTTTCTTCTTGAGCTTTTCTTATTTACTCACTGAGTTTTGAAGATGAGTAGACAATGAGTTTTTGCAATTTATTGGCTCAGTACTCGATGAATTCGAGCCAATGACAAGCACTACACAAGGGACAAAAAAAAACACAGCAAAAACGTGATTTTGACACTAAAAAAATGTGATTTTGTGGCTTTATAAGCCCTATCAGCCCATGCTAGAGAAGTGCACTAGCTTTTCAGCATTGTCGAGCAAATTGGAAGGATTTTTATAGGGGATTCAAAGAGCAATTTATGGAATCTCAGATTTGCAGGTTAGTTCTTTTTTTTTTCCTTTTTTTTTCCAAGCATATAAAATATTTCTAGCATGTTAAATTTTTTATGGCATGTCAAATTTACAAACTTAATTTTTTTTTAGTTTGGGTATACCCGGGTTTTTAGCCTGGTCCAGGCCCAGAGAGACCCTTACGGGGGATCTCTTCCCATGGCTTTATCGCCGCCTGAGACCACAACTGGGGGGTCTCCGTCCCCAATGGGCATTATCACACGGGCTTTATCGCCCTTAGTTCAAATCCGCGAGCTCGTTGGCCCAGCGAAGGCCCACAGCCTGCGAGCACGCCAGCCCAGCGGAGGATCCTGCGAGCACGACAGCCCAGCAAAGGCACAAAGCCTGCGAGCTCATTGGCCCAGCGAGGATTTGAACCTGGGTGGTGATCACCGCAACCAAGTGAACTCACCACCACGTTGTGCCCCGAAGGGCAATTTACAAACTTAATTGCATTGAATTTAGTTTCTATAAATTTTTTTTCTTCTGATTTCACAATTTTTAATTTCATATTGTTGCAGCTATTTATATTGTAAATCAATCTTTGTAATGCATTCATGTTAATCTTGTAAACCCCGAAAGGTAGTACCGTCAGGGGTATCATATTGTATGCATATCACATTGTAAAAATGGATGGTTTACCGCCAGTTATTAGAGCATACTAATCTAGCTCATTTGGCATAGAACAAGCCTAATAAGATCGACCATTTTGGTCTGTATCGGGATAGACATTCTACTAGTGGCATGTTTGCACGCAGTTTGCCGAAGAGGTGTTGATTAGGTTGCCTTGTCGCCTTACGTGCCTTCATTCTGTAAATGCATTCGCACTCCACTAAACAAGTGTAGCTATGCTTGGTTCAGCCCCCCAGTGTGTTCATTATGCGTTGCATCAACCACTTCGCTGAAGAAGCATAGATTGTGGACAGTGTGGGAGCCTAGTTGTTGCAATAAGCATTTGTAATTGCATTGGATAGTTGTGTGAATCCGATGCATTGTATGCTCTCACCTTGCCCATCTCGAAATCTGGGTGATCAGAAAGTGTTTGAGGAGATTGCATGTTGGCATCTTATTTACAATTGCTAATTTCAAAAAAAAAACTAGGGTGGTCATTACGTATACTTCTCCAAGGCAAGAACTACAAGCTATCAAGAACTGTATGGTATCAAGATTTCCCTTACCAAACCTCATTCCAAGAGTTCTTCAATCTACTTGGTCAACTCCTCACTCTTGTCAAGACTCATATTGTGTGGTGCTTTATTTGGAAAACTAGAACACAATTAAATCCAACAATATGAGATAATGCTAATTACTGGCAATCCTTTTGGCATTACTTCGCCAATCACATCTACTAACTTCTCAAGCAATGTTATGGCTCCTAATTCCTAAATGTTGAGTGACTCCATTTGCTCTTTCTCTATGAGATTATCTACTAGCGCATAGCAATCTTGCAAGTCTCCCATCTCCTTGAGAAACTCCTTTGTTGACAACAACACTTTGCCCTTTTCCATAGACTCCTCTTCGTCCTTCATGGGAAGTAACTCAAACTTCTGCCCATCCTTCATAATGGTGAAGGTTTTCTTCCAACCATCATGTATTGTGCATTGATCATACTCCCACAACCTTCTCAATGACACATGTGGGCATCCACTGGGATCCCATCACACCACACCTCATCCAAGTATCCTCCAAACCAAGATGCAACTTGACATTGCTCTATCACCATCAGTTGTTGTCCCTTCAACAACCAAGAGACTTTGTATGGTGTGGGGTGCACAATAATCTTCAACCCCAACTTTTAAACCATCTTCGTGCACACTAAGATGTCAATGCTACCTCCATCAATGATCAACCTACAACACTTCCCTCTCAACTTGCACTTAGTTAAAATTAGGCTCTTCCTCAACCATAGATCATCATCTTTGTGTGCAGGTTTCATCGAAACCTTACAGATTTGAAGCATGTCCCACTAAAGCCCTTTCTACGACTTTATCTTCTATCCCTACCTGGATCAAAGATTTATTTGTGCTTTGCACTTAGCACAATGCTACTAGTTTATGCACTTTTCTTTCATGCAAAGAAATGCCTTCCAACACTTTGCTTGTTCTTCTCGTACATTCTCTTACCACTAATTTGTGCAATCTGTTGTCTATGGGACAACTTCTCTTCCAACTTGAGCATGAGTTGGTGGGCCGCTTCAATGGACCAAATGGTAAGCAAATGTAACATCGTAAATGGGGATATTTTCTTCAAATTTGGATTTCCGGGCTTTCCTAATTTCTGATTTCTGATTTTTTGCTTAAACCCTAATTTTCTAAAGTTCTACTTTTCAAATCAAGCTCAAACAAACACTTGTAACAACTCATAAAACATGCTAATTCATCATATAAACATCACCAACATGATTGCCAAAAATATGCTTGAATTCCACAATGAAATACACAATCAAACCACTTCAATTCACAACCATAATGACTGAAAATGTAAATCAGAAGTCTGCTGCTATAAATCAGAATTTATGAAGATTTCAAATACATCAAATGTCATGGGCCAACAAGCCAAACAGGCCAAGCTACAAATCTGCTATAAACCCTAAGGTTTTACATACCAAAACATAGGCAAAATGACCTCCAAATGATGGCAAATGTCCTCCAAGGTGTGGCACTCCAATTAATGCTTGAAACCCTAAACCCTAGTATCCTCAAACACCAAGAAGTTTGCTCCATAGAAGCAGATATCTTTAAAATATCCTGATATATTCCGATATATCTTTTCTCGGCACGGTTCCCGACATTTTCTTGAAAATATTGTGAGTTTTTCAAAATATCTTTGACCATGACTTTGAACGAAATTTTCACCAATATAGTGTGAAATTATCCGTGATATATCACTAATAATATCACAATAAATTAGTTTTCTTTCCATATAAGCATCAAACCTGCAATTTTTGGATCATTCTTCTCTTGAACTTTTATAAACGGGTTATACACCTTGAATGGTGTAAGTAGCTGTTAAGATTTCGAGGTGTCATTACCGTATAGCAGTTAGATTTGTTGCAAAGGGGCAATGGCAATTATTGTTGTTGTTATTTTAAAAATGAATGTAGTTATCTGCAATTGTGAAGACACTTGGTATAATCGTGTTTGAAAACCTTTGGAATAGGGAATGTGACTATCACTATTGTTACTGTGATTAGTGGTAATCATTGTTGCCTTTGACAACAACAAACAGTTATGTCATTGTTTTATGATTCATGGCCATAATCATTACTAGACAAAACTGTAAATGATTATGCTAGACTTTGACTTGTCATTATTATTGCATCACAGATGTTAGTGCTATCATTTGTACTTATAAATGGATATAGTTGTTGTTATTTCATTTGTAAAATAGTTGTATTATTAAGGCAATTGTTTGGCAATTTTCATAATTACATTGCAATTGTTAATAATGTTGTGCCAGTTATGATTGTTCTCGTCATCATTGTCTTTTGACATAAATATTCTTTTGTCATTAGTAATCTTCTTATGATCATTGATCAATAGCATTCTGTCATTATTGTGACCTATACATTATTGATTAGTACGGTGTTTAGTAGCATACTTATTAGTACTGTGGTCAATTAATATGGGCATCAATACTGCAGTCAACATTATAGGAAATATTACTGATGAAAATGATTAATATGAAACATTGTTGAGAAAGGGCATTGTTGTCCTGAAATGCTTGCCACTACTGTAAATTTAAGAGGTATTTGAAGAGGTTAGGAAGACTGTTGTTGTGAACTGTACTTACCATTTTGTGTATAGATTAGTCTCATTCACTTGATAGTTAAGGAGAATGGTAGGGTTAACAGGTTGTATTTACACTAGTCATGTTCTATTGCATTAAGGGTTCATTATCATTCTAGTAGTCATTTACTAACATCGTTAAAGAGATTTATATTACATTATCTGTAATCAACTATCTCAAAATTAATGAGAAAAATCCATATTTCAAAATTCATGTTGTACACTCTCATTTACTTTCAGGTTCACTTTCTATGCAATTAGTATGGATTTAAATGTGAAAAACATCAATTATTTCTCTTTTTTTTTTTAAATTACTGCATTTTTTGGGTTTCCCGATTTTTTCCCAGTTTTTTGCCGATAATATCCCAAGAACTTGGGAATATCTTTATCTTTTGGGATGCCGAGAAATTCCCGAGAACGATATTTGCTTCTATGGTTTGCTCCAAACAATGCACACAGGTCTGCTAGGGTTTGCTGCTCCGGAAAGTGACGTCAATGATGCCAAAGATGCCAACAAACCACCAAAAAGACTCCACCAATGATGGTGCTCCACAAGTAGGGCAAAACCCTATGCAAATGATGTCCCAACCACCAATGTGAAATCCTCTAACAAGGGCGAATTAGGTCTGCAACTCTGCTGCTCCAAATCTGCTATGTTTCCAAACCCTAATCAGCAATATATCACCCAAAATCGCCTCCAAGTGAAGTCGCTCCTCCAAGATGTAGCGCTCCAATCCTAGGGTAAACCCTAGTCAACATGACCCAAGCCATGCCAAAGAGAAGCCTTCAAGATGATCTTCAAATCTGATATAGAAATCTGCTCCTTGTCTCCTCCAAATAGCAATGATGCACAAGTAGACTCCCATCACGGAATCCTCCAATGGATGAGCTAGGTTTTCGTCTTAAGCTCTTTATGCCAAGAGATAAACTCCCAATGAATGAATGAATGCTGAATGATGGTTTTCAATGCCAAAATCCACCTTGTATTTATACACAACTTGTCTTCTTTTCCCTTGGCCGACCTAGGGAGAGTATCCTTTTATATTAATAAACTTTATCCTTCTAGGTAGGCCGACCAGCATCAAGTCTCATGAGCGCCCAACTAAATTAAATTAAAGATATGAATTTATTATCCTCTCCAAGTGCCGTCATGGATGAATGGAATATTACTAGTTGTCTTCTTCATTAGGTACCCAAACATCAAGTGAACCCTCATAAAGATGGTGTATACAATGAGACCTTCTTTTGATAGGAATGAAAGCACCCATAAAGTTATATCACTTATCCCTAGTCAAAGTGGTATCATCATCTCTCGGCAAAAGTATATGACAAGTCTCGACATTCACAATCCTTCAAAAAGACAAATCTCCATACAACTCTTGCAAGAGGTTCGCCCCCAAGGCAAGCATATGCTAGTAAATGAAAGAGTCACACAACATTATTAGGATCATACCTTCAAAGCTCAATTTGTCATCCAAATCCCCCTAAGTGTGAAAACAAGTCCTCTGATCCTCCAGTGATGGTCACTCTGCAATGGGGACATTACACCAAACACATCCAAAATCCATTTACATACCTTGACACTTTCTTAGAGCATTCTTCCTTACGACTAGCATGAATGCATCGTTTCAAAATTTCTCCATGTGCTCCTTCACAGATGTCTCTCATTGAAATGGGCTTTCAAGCTTCTTGTGTAAATCCAACGCTTAGTTGATCAACAAAAACTCCCTTCTTATGCTTGGCCACAATGCAATCCCATTGCAAAATCTTATACTTCTTATCCTACACACACCAAATTGCTTGACTTTTCTCACATAATCAAATTCTTTGAATTCAAGGTATCTCTCCTGCTCATTGATCCAATCAATCAACTCTTCTAGATTTAATCATCCCGAGTAGCTAGAGAGGGCAAACCTTGGCTTCCTCCTAACCTTGAACAAAGTGATAGAAAATATTTCCTGTGACATGATGTATTCCTCATCACCATCTACATCTACAATACATCCCTACTCATCACAATCTAGTCTCTCATCTTCTTTAATATTTGTTAGCATTTGAATTTGCACCTTTCAATGCGACAGAAGTCTGCTAGGGTTTGCTGCTCCGGAAAGTTTGCTCCAAACCTCAATTTGTCATCCAAATCCCCCTAAGGTTCAAAACAAGTCCTTTGATCCTCTAGTGGTGATCACTCCGAAAATGAGGACATTACAGTCCTCTCTTCTCGGAATTGCTTGTCCTCAAGCGATGGCAAAAATGCAACTAATGAGGTAGTGTCAAATGACATGTACCTCCATCCACCCAAATACCTTGCATCCTGTGAGATAGTGTCAAATGACATGTATCTGCATTTGATCAAATGCCTTGTGATCACACCAAATCTCTACCTCTGGCAGTACCCTCCAAGAAGAACGTGAAGAATGCAATGCGAAGTGAGCTCCGGTAGCCGTGGCCATACACACTCGAGTTCGACTTGGCCCCATCCTCTCGATTCTGAAAATATGCCCGCAACCACAAGTGTAGCAATCTCCAAAACTCACAAGGCTTCGTCCATCAAAAACAAATAGCTAATCCAAACTGAAGCCTCCAGGAGAAACATGCCCGTCAACAAGTAGTGAAGAGTATAATTGTAATGTCCCCATTTTCGGAATGGTCGCCATTGGAAAACAGATGGGTTGGTTTTCACTCTCCAAAATGTTTGGATGATACACTGTGGGTTGGAGATGACTTGGCATATTTTTCTAATGGGTTTGATGTGTTCCTTGCAATTAATATATTTCTCTTCCCATTGGAGAGAATTTTCTTGAGGAGTTCGAGTATGGAGACTTACCATGTTTTTTGCTAGCACATTTCATGCTAAATGCCACTATGCTGAAGGGATAAGTTATAATGCCTTGTTCTTGTATATACGCCAATCATTGTGAAGATCTAACTTGATGGAGAATGAATAATAAACTAATGCATATCCTTGGTGCGCTTAAGAATGAATCTTGGAAAGAGGAAAGGAAAGTAAATTCAAATATTTAATTTGAGTTATGGGCGGCTAGAATTCCTTAAGGCTGGTCAGCCCTCTTTGGAGGAGAATATTATTAAAAATAAAAGGATTTCTGCCCTAGGTCAGCCATCATGAAGAAGGGAGTAAAAACATGTATAAATACAAGTTAAGTTGTGGCATTTGCATAATCATTCAATCACTCTCTCATTCATCTTTAGAGTTTATCTCTAGTAAAGGTCTTGGGACAAAAACCTCAAGTACCTTGGAGGAGTTAGACGAAAACCTAGCTCTTTTTGTAAGGATTCTGTGACAGGGATTCATTTGCACTCCATCATTTTTGGAGCAGACTTGTAGAGCAGACTTGTGGAGCAGATTTGAAGGCCTCTCTTTGGTTGGTTATGTGGGATAATGCCTAGGGTTTAACCCTCACTTGGAGCACCACTCTTGGGAGTCATTTTGGGCTTGGTTTGTCATGTCCCCATTTCCGGCTTGAACACCAAATGGAACTTGGATTAGCCTACTTCTCATTCCCAGAGGCTAATTATAAATGATGAGGGAATGAATTGGTTTTTGACTAACTCAATCTTATTGTTTTGCAAGAACAAAGTCAGAAACTCAAATTTTGGCTAAGTCTGGAAGCCAAAGGCATGACTCTTGGAGTCTAGGCACCAATTTCACATCAAATTTCCCAAGTGAGCGCCTAGGGACAAAATAGGCTTCAATGACCCTCAATATGGAAGGCGCTCTAGTTAAAGAGGTTGATTTCTCCGTCAGAAGTCTCATACCCAGCATACTCCTTGAGGAAAGGGGTCAAGTAAACTCTAGGCGCAAATACCATGACAAATGCACTTCATGTGCGCCTAAGTGGGAAGGTAGCTTCCAATCACTTCAAGTAGTCAGGGCACTTGGTGAGATAGGTGTTTTACTTCACCACAATGACTACAAGTGTGAGCGCCACATCTATGAAGGTGAATCCAATGCAAGGCGCTAATTTCCTCCTACTCAAACTCAAAAGTGCGGCTTGGTACTTAGGGCGCTAGATTGTGATTGATCAACAACCTCAAAAGTGCGCCTAAGGTTAGACAGTGAATTGAAAGGATAAAATGCATCATCAAAGAAGTTTATCGTTATTGAAGGCATCCAATGATGACTTGGGCGCACATCTACCTCTCTACACCATCAAATGTGCGCCTAGACTAGTGAGGAGCTACTTTATATCTCTATGACTTTGGATATGCGCCTTGATAATGAATTAATCCTTGCAAGTTGAGGTTGTCTCCACGAGTTGCAAGAATGTCCAAAAATAAAAGGCGCCATTTGTAGGACAAACAACCTAGAATGAGCGCCTTATTAATTAAGGCACTAGTTCATGCTTCCAGAACACCAAAAGTGCGCCTAGATGATAAGGCGCTAGCTCTTGCTCAGGCAACCTTGAAAGTGCGCTTTGACCACAAGGTTGAAATGTATCATCTAAGGATTAAGTTGAATCAAGGAGTCATCATTGAAGACAAGTAGAACATGAATGTGAATGAGGCGTAGTTTTCATCATCTCCAACCTCACAATTGCACCTTCCCTTGGAAGGTCATATTGCGCCTAAAGGAATGGTACTGAGATATCATCCGTGTTAATACCTAAGTTACATTTGGAGAAGGCTTAAAAACTCTTTGAAAGACTTGAATGAAGTTAAAACTCACTTCAAGGAGGTTAGGGGCTATTCCATGACTCTAGGACCTTGAAAATGCGCCTAAGCTAGATAAGACAGTTGGAATCACAATTTGACCTTTCATTTTGTTGAAGATCAAACTTGCTCAAGGGATCCTTCATCAAGCCTAGATATTGATCAAATGACAAAGAGAACATCAAATTGCTTAAGGCGCCCTTTACCTCTTGTGCCACCTTGGGTATGCGCCTCACATGGATACTTCATTTGCTTGCAAGTAAGCATCACAAGAAGAGCATTATAGTTTGTACCAGTGTTTGGAAAAGTAGTTAAGTGTCAGAAGACAAGTTTTATTGATGAGGCGCACCCTCTAACCTCTGCCACCTCAAAAGTGCGCCTAGCTTGGGTAACGCCCTTGTTCTAGTCTCTACAATCCTCAATTGGCGCATAGCAATAGTAAGGCGCAATTTCATGTAACTCTGACATCATTTTTGGCGCCCTGAGTCTCTGATCTCCCATTGGTCCAAATGGTGGCGTTCGGATGTCCCTCAGACTGAGTTGTCAGATGGAATATTCTCCATGGATATGCTTCTTGGAAAATGTGCCTTGGTTCCTTTTATGCATTGGGAAACGTGCCTTCATTGTCTTGAGGAGCACTATAAAAGGAGGAGAGGTTCTCTCATTTGGATATCTTATCTTTTAGCGAATTTTCTCTCTGCAAAGCTTTATGCTTGTGATCTTGAGGCCTGCGAGTTTCAAGAGTTGGGGTGATGCTCCCTCAACTGACAAGGTGATGCTCCCTTGTTGCATTGTGAGGTGTTGACACCCAGTTGATATCATTAGGTTCAATTGAAGTGATCTACATCAACTAGTGAGATGGAGCTAGTTGTGAAGAAGTTGAAAGCATTGTATACATCTAGGCTTCAAGGCCTTTTCTTGTAATCCTTTGAATAAGATTGTATATTCATGCCATTGAGGGCATCATCTATTGTAATAAGACAATTGTATTGATTTGAATCAAGTAATAATACAAGTACCCAACTTCAAGTTGATTCATGCAAGATGTCATTATTATCCTTTATGAATGATTTTAACTAAATTGAGTAATTGAAGAGTTAAGTGCAAGTAAATTTAGCTAAGTAAAGTGAAGTTTTTAGTTAAGTGTAGTTGGGTATCTTACATGGTTTTTGAGCACCTTTGTGCCATTTTCCATCTTTTTCAGACCATCAGACCAGCAGACCTGTGCGCCACATTTTTGACTGATTGGAGACTCATTTTTGATAGAAGGTTAGAAGAAGAAATTGTTATTTTCTTTCTGAATTTAGGGCAGAAATTTTCTGGGCTATTTCTCATGTGTTAGCCTATATCTATTGATGTATTTGAAAACATTTCATTCTCAGTTTATAACAGCAGACTTCTATTTTCATTTTCAGTTATGTGTGTGGTTGAATGAAGTGGATTTAATGTTCTTATAATGGTGAAATGCAAGTATATTATGATTGATTATGTTTATGGCAAATTCATGGTGTTTTGAAGTGTTTTATGGGCTGCCCTAGTGGGTATTTTCAGTCTGATTTTATTTTCAGATGTTACGGTTTGAGCAGAAAACTAAACTGCAAAAATTAGGGCAGAATTCAAATCAGGCCAAATCAAAGAATTCTAAACAAGTTTCATTTGGAAAGCCCATAAATCCAAAATAGGCAAAAATATCCCCATCTGGGATATTACATAATCTCTGAAACATGCCCACCTATCACCAAGCCTTGGTTGCCTCATGCTGTCATCATCCATACTCTGAAGGTTGTGAAGCAATCCATTTGGATCCCAAGTGTCAGACATGTCACCTCCTGGATCCCAAATCATCACCCCTCTACATACACAGAACATGAGGTAGTGGAAGCATCTCGAAGTGTCCTCAACATAAAACTATCCTCCAACTTCTTTAGACCTCCCGTGGATGCAAAGTATGCCCAACATAGGTGCAAGAAGGCATATGATTGCTCCCACTAAATTGCCGATATGAACCCAAACAGCAACCACATGATGGTAAATCAGCTCCATGTATGTGCAAAGGGTATCACTAATGGCAAAGGATGATAGAACATCATCCCTATGTCGTTCTCCCATCATGAGGAGATGATCCAACTCCCCTCTCAACTCCCAAACAACTGCTGTCCTCCACCTACTTAGTCGGAAATCCATACACCATGAAGTAGAATAGTCATCTCTAACCCATATATGCAATAGATCCTCATGTACTAGGGCTGGAATGTCGATGTCATCATGCTCACCTCCAACTCCAATGTCAAAGTCCTACTACAAAACAAACCCTAGTGTCTCAAAATCATAAATGAGGACGATGTCTCCATACCTAGGCATATGAACCAACTGCATCTCCGAAGTATGCCCATCCAATGCAAGTGCCTTGATATTAAGAATTATCAGTCTCGGACTTAGAACAACCTTCAATGCTACCAAAGGATCAATAGAATGATAGAGTTGTATGACATTATCACCTAACTCTACATCTGCTCCAAGAACGATCAAGGGATTATCACAAGATGAATCCCTTATGACTCCCTCTTCAAGTGAAGCCATGGCATTACTGGTTGATCCATTAAGTGTAGTCTCAACAACTCCAAGCTCCTCTACTGTTTGAGCCTTCATGGGGTTCTCAAAACAAAGAAACTCATGATGCAAATCAAGTGCAAGAATTTCCATATCATACCTCTCTACTTGTCCATCCAAAACTGCATACGCTTCTTGCTTGCTCTTCTCCATAGGCTCTACCTTTGCTTCTTTCATCGTGATGCCTTCTTCCCTTGGAAGGAATATAGATCGTAGATGTGCTTCCCTTTGCCTCCTTGCTTGATCTAGCTAATGACACCGCTCCTTGACCTCGTGCAAGTGCTGTCTTGCTTGGGTAGCCAACGTCTTTGCCTTCCTTGCTTGTTTAAGCCACTCATTGCACAAATTTTAAGTTCTTTTGACATCTTCTATGCTATGGTGGATAAATTCAGGCTTGTTGAGACTTGCAACTTCCATATCTTCCTCATGCTCCATATCCAAATCACAAGTATCCATCTCAAGGGCCTCTTCTACTATGTGTTCCTCATATGAAGTAGCTGTTATGAAAGAAGTAAGACTGCTGTCATGAATCAGAAAATCAGGCTCGTAATCATACCTTATCAAGCCGTCCTCTAGCTCCTTCATTTCCTTCTCATCCTTCGCCACATGTCCTCCTATGAGTGCAGATCCAAAAGGTGGCTCCAACTAAAAATCTCTTGCCTCCAATCTGAAATGAACCTTTCTTCCTTTGGCTGCCATGTTATGATATTGTGAAGAGAAGGGACTGCAGTTCACAAAAATGAAAACTGCCTTTGTCTCATAACTTTCAATGGTGTCTCCATAAATATCTTGATTGTTTGTTGTCCCAACTGAAGAACTTTTCCCATGTCCAAGCAAATCTGAGTGCTCCTCATGTTTGTCCATCATAAGAGGCTCATCCTTCAAATTACACATGCTTTGGATCCTCTTTCCTATGCCCTTGCATCTTTGTGTGGTGTTTTCACGATCCTCGAGCACTTCTTCCTTCCTTGCTACATGCTCTATATCAAGTGTTGATCTAGTAGTTGCATCCAACTAAAAATCAAGCGTATCTTCTATCTTCATGACTTCATCATAGGATCCTTCATGCCTCTATTCTTTGCCATCTTCATGCTGCCTTGATCTTCATCGGAGGTGGCTGCCATAGAAGTCTGAAATTCTGCTATGTATGATGAAGAATGTGCTATGCTCAACTCCCAACAAAGCTTCTTCACTTGATCTTCCGATTCTTGAAGGACCTCTTCAGTTCTCTTAACCTCAAAGGTGAGCATGTTCGCCTTGTTTTCCTCCCTTCTCAAAGCATTAGCATATATCTCTCCAATCTTGAAGAGATGATCTTGGTCCGCAAGTAGATGCAAGTAGTTTGATTTCACCATAGCCACGGCTCCTTGGAGTTATTGAAAACTTGCAAGGTATAGATCTTTTTCAAAGTGTTCATGCCTCCCAAGCGCTCTCCAACACAAATCTGCCATCACCTTATGAACATGATCAAAATGAGTTAGGGCTTCCACAAGCTTACCTTCATGTGTCTTCCATTGTCCTTCCAAGTTATGTGACTTATGAGACCCAATATTGTCATGCAACATATCACAATCATGCCTTTCCAAACCAATTCCTTCCTTGCCATCTTCTCCATGATGCCCATGTGCTAAGTCATCACCATGCTCGATCCAAGCATCTCCATCAAAATAGTAGGTAGAATCTTCTACCTCATGATCTTCCTCAATGGTTGTTCTAGAAGATGTGTGCACGCTACGACTTCTTTAACCACCAAATGATCCTTCTCATCTTGCAATGTCAAATCACTCTTATACAATTCACTTGACTCACTTCTCATTCAAATTTCTGAATTGTCCTTAAGAACAACGTCCAACTCAAAGATGCCCATACAATTGGATTCCTTGCTTATGCGGTGCAAAGGTGATGAAGTAATGCTAGGCTCAACCAAAGGAACCTCAAATGAAGTCATACCTCCTTCTAGCTGATCCAACTTGGCAATCTTCATGGTTGTACCTCCTTCGATCTTGTAGTCATCATTAACTCATAGGTGTTCGCCACTTGCAATGTGTGGTGCTTCCTCGCCCATATCGTCATGATGCAAGTCTTCAACAAGTAATCCTTCCTCTTCCATGGCGGCATTTTCTTCAACCTTGTAATCTTCACGAACAGTTGTGTGTTCTTTCTTTGTGGCTTCATTAGGTAACTCTCATTTACCCTCATCCTCATAGGGTTGCAAATCTTCATCCTTTTCTATCCTTTCTCCCATAGAAGCTTCGGATTTGTTAAGAATGCAATCTCTTTTGATTTTTTTGGCTTCTTCTTCTTCTTACTTCCATTGATCCAACCTTTTTTGTGTTTTTGCATGTGTTTGTTGAAGAGATGCAGGCAAAATATTCCATTCTTCAAAGAAGCAAGACAAACCCATCGTGACTCTTCAATCTTCCCTGTATGATCAAACCCTCCAGCCTGGCAAGATCATGGCTCTGATACCACTTTAATATCCCAAATGGAGATATTTTCTTCAAGTTTGGAGTCCCGGGCTTTCCTAATTTCCGATTTCTGATTTTCTGCTTAAACCCTAATTTTCTGAACTTTTGCTTTTCAAATCAGACTCAAACAGATACTTATAACAGACCATAAAACATGCCTATTCATCATATAAACATCACCAACATGATTGCCAACAATATACTTGAATCCCAAAATGAAATACACAATGAAACCACTTCAATTCACAACCATAATGACTGAAAATGCAAATCAGAAGTCTGCTGCTATAAATCAGAATTTATGAAGACTTCAAAAACATCAAATGTCATGGGCCAACAAGCCAAACATGCCCAAGTACAAATCTGCTATAAACCCTAAAGTTTTACATACCAAAACATAAGCAAAATGACCTCCAAGTGATGGCAAATGTCCTCCAAGGTGTGGCGCTCCAATTAGGAGTTGAAACCCTAAACCCTAGTATCTTCAAACACCAAGATGTCTGCTCCAAACAATGCGCACAGGTCTGCTAGGGTTTGCTGTTCCGGAAAGTGATGTCAATGATGCCAAAGATGCCAACAACCCACCAAAAAGACTCCACCAATGATGGTGCTCCATAAGTACCGAAAAACCCTATGCAAATGATGTCCCAACCACCAATGTGCAATCCTCCAACAAGGGCGAATTAGGTCTGCAACTCTGCTAGTCCAAATGTGCTATGTTTCCAAACCCTAATCAGCAATATATCACCCAAAATCGCCTCAAAGTGAAGTCGCTCCTCCTCCAAGATGTAGCGCTCCAATCCTAGGGTAAACCCCAGTCAATACGACACAAACCATGCCAAAGAGAAGCATTCAAGATGATATTCAAATCTGATATAGAAATCTGCTCCTTGTTTCCTCCAAATAGCAATGAAGCACAAGTAAACTCCCATCACGTTATCCTCCAATGGATGAGCTAGGTTTTTGTCTTAAGCTCCTTATGCCAAGAGATAAACTCCGAATGAAGAAATGAATGCTGAATGATGGTTTTCAATGCCAAAGTTAACATTGTATTTATACACAACTTGTCTTCTTTTCCCTTGGCCGACCTAGGGAGAATATTCTTTTATTTTAATAAACTTTATCCTTCTAGGTAGACCGACCAGCATCAAGTCTCATGAGTGCCCAACTAAATTCAAATTAAAGATATGAATTTATTATCCTCTCCAAGCGCCATCATGGATGAAAGGAATGTTACTAGTTCTCTTCTTCATTAGGCATCCAAACGTCAAGTGAACCCTCCTAAAGATGGCGTATACAATGAGACCTTCTTTTGACATGAATCAAAGCACTCATCAAGTTATATCACTTATCCCTAGTCAAAGTCGTATCATCATCTCTTGCAAAAAGTAGGACAAGTCTCCACTCACAATCCCTCAAGATGACAAATCTTCATACTTACAACTCTTCCAAGAGGTTCGCTCCCATGGCAAGCATATGCTAATAAATGAAAGAGTCACACAAAATTATTAGGGTCATACCTTTAAACCTCAATTTGTCATCCAAATCCCCCTAAGTGTGAAAACAAATCCTCCGATCCTCCAGTCATGATCACTCCAAAAATGGGGACATTACACCAAACACATCCAAAATCCATTTACATACCTTAAAACTGTCATGTCCCCTTCTAGTTGACATTATGTCAATTAAGTAGATTGGCCTATAATAGACCTTCGTAGGCTGATGAGGTTGGATAGAGGGTCATTTGAGGGGAGTTTCTCCTTCAGTGGTCAGAGCTACGCAGGATTGGTGTTCGTTTGAAGTCTTTTGGACCCGCATGCAAAACTTACTATTTATAGTAAGACAATGGGTGATCGAAATGGACCCCTGCTATTTTTAGAAATAAGGGTTGGTCATATGCAGAATCTTCATGCCAGTTTACAATTCAGACAGTGTGCAGAATAGATGAGTAATAATGGCGATATTAATATTTATTTGGCTAAAATAAATATTAATAGTTTCGAGCTTATATTGTAAAGTTATAATATAATTTTATATTATAACTTAAGTCACTTAAGTGAAGGGTCAAATTATCATAGATGGGGCCAAGTGAACAATTAATTTTAAAGAAATTATTTGTGCATCATCAATAAAAGTTTCTTTTTAAAAAAATATTAAAAGTGGGAACGTCTTTTATCCCACATTGGCCAGGAAAGTGTTGAGCTCTCACAAGAAAAGAATAAAAGGAGACTTAAGAGCTCATTTTGGTATGCTCATGAAATATATATTTGATCATTGTGATTTTGAACTCTAAGAAGGGTTTACAGCTTTGCCATTGGAGAACGTAGTTCTTCTATGTGTTCATCATTTGAGCCAGTGAAATACCTGGTGAATTTGATAATTCAGAGAGAATCTCATACAGAGGTTCTGATTGTGCTTCAACAATATTTATTTCAGCGTCCATCGAATTCACAAAAAATAAGGGTGAGATAAGTTGCAGCTGTGAATAGTAATTTGCTACAGTGCGTTTGAATAGTGCATGTGAACAGTACCCATGAATAGTGACGCGCTACAGTACCCGTGAATAGTGACGCGCTACAGTGCTGTCGTGAATAGTGAAATGCTCCAGCAAAATCCAATAAAAATCAAATTCCATGTTGTCGCTGCCATTATTTTTATTATAAAAAATAATGTAATTTTCCCATCCTCTTGAGAAATAAAGATTCATTGCAGCAGTAGTTCAGTTGTTTTAAAATTTTCAGATTGTCGTAATTAGTTTCAGTTTTATGTTATTTGCTTTTTATGTCAATAAACTCTCAAAACACAAAAAAAACAATATATCTATTCAAAACACCAAAACAAATTCACATAGTGCATTTAGTAGCAGAACAGTATAGAAGCAAATAACCAGTAGGGTTCTTACAGAAACTTTCTTAATGCCTTCTTCCTTACAACTAGCATGAATGCATAGTTTCAAAATATCTCCATGTGCTCCTTCACAGATGTCTCTCATTGAAATAGGTTTTCAAGCTTCTTGTGTAAATCCAACGCTTAGTTGATCAACGAAAACTCCCCTCTTACGCTTGGCCACAATTTAATCCCATTGCAAGATCTTATGCTTCTTCTCCTACACACAACAAATTGCTTGACTTTTCTCACATAATCAAATTCTTTGAATTCAAGGTCTCTCTAGCTCATTGATCCAATCAATCAACTCTTCAAGATTTGATCATCCCGAGTAGCTAGAGAGGTCAAACCTTGGCTTCCTCCCAACCGTGAACAAAGTGATAGAAAATATTTCCTGTGACACGATGTATTCCTCATCACCATCTACATCTACAATACATCTCTAATCATCACAATCTAGTCTTTCATCTTTAATATTTGTTAGCATTTGAATTTGCACCTTTCAATGCGACAGAAAATGGAACAGATGTACCAAATCTTAGCTCATGGCTTTGGAAAACCATTGGTCGTTTCTTGGATCTCCTTGGTTTATATATTGGAGGCTTTGGGATGGAGATGTATTAAACTTTATTGAAGGTACATGCTGCTAGATTGATTCCAGAAGACAGGGTTGAGGATCTCTATTGATGGCAATGAGACTCATTGTTGTAAACTTTTTCGATTGATTAGTACTATTTGAGTTTGCTATTGTTGCTGGGTTTTTACATAAGGGTTTCTCAATGTAAACACTATGTCATATGTTGTTATGCTACTGAAATTTGTCTAGATCTGCAACATATTGCATTTTTCTCATTGGATTAGTGTAATTTCATTTCAATTTATATAATGAAATTTTAATAATTTATGTTTGATTTCTTTTCAAATAACTGGATTTGTTGTACGACATTTATTTCATAAAATAAATCAGTGAGTATCACTTCACTCAAATTGTCTTTATGTATAAAACTAGTGTCACCGCGTAACGCTAAAACACACTGCATGTACTATCAAAAAATAAACCTATTATAGTGATCCATAATCCCTTATCAACTAAATTAAGAATCACAAACTATTTACTTGTCACTTGCTCTTGCAAATGAAGTATATTTTACAGATGAGAATATTGTGTTGAAAAACAAAAATAATCATGCAATAAACCTACACAACTCAGATTTTTATCTCCAAAACTCCCAATGTGGAGAAAAAACCAGTTTTGTGGTAGCGGCAATGGACTTGCTAACTTGCCTTATTACTCTGGGAAAATAAACACACCAAGTCAGACTGTATTTTCTGTCCCCTACCTCTGTCATCACCCTTCTACAATGAACAGTTGAATCCTTCAATATTCCTCCTATTCTCCAATCAAAAGATATGCTTTACAACACCTTACAACCTCCTATATATAGTTTTCTGTAATGACAAATTTCTCTTGGGGACTGGAGGATTTCCCGTACCCACAAGAAGACCAAAGGGCTGTTGCACTGTTCACATTCTAATTTTTAACTTGGTAACTGTCACCGACACCACCACGATTTCAGTCCCAGTTAGGTCTCTACTACAATTGCAGTGTCATCCACCTACATTCTGCAATATGTTTCCTGGTCTCTTCTTCTTTTGGAGTCTGAATTCACAATAATGTTCAAGTTTGTATACCTCCATATATTTTCCAAATCCATTTTGGATCATATGGTCTATTTCTGACATGCTAACACGGCATACATGGGTGTCTTTGTGAAATGGTAAAGCTCCACTTGACAGAGATGTAATAGTTAAAAGTTATTGTACAATTGAGTGAAATTTGAATGTGTTTTACAGGCCAAATTTTTATTATATCAAGTGGTACTACATTTGTTTTTAATATTAGGCAATTTCCTTTCAAGGGGTGAGAGATATAAACTTCTTTTCACATTATAATTTGACTTCCTTTGACTTCCGCCAATGTCTCGCTCAATATCTAGGAGTGTCTACAGGGTTTGAACAAGGGACCTTAGCAGTACTGGGGCAATGTGTAGGGTTAACTGTTAAGTAGGGTTAAGTACCGTTAAGCACTGAAGAGTTAACAATAAGATAATATTAATTGCTTAAAAATATAAGTTATCAAGTAATATAAAATAAATCTATAAACTACAATATAAAACAATCAAACAATGTCCCTTCCTATTTATGTAATGCACAGGAATTAGAAACAGATAGTTTACATAAGTCAGTTATATCACATAGAAGTGGTGCCATAGAACAAAACAAGGATGTGTGTGTGTGTGTGTGTGTGTGTGTGTGTGTGTGTGTGTGTGTGAGAGAGAGAGAGAGAGAGATGCCTTCAGAAAACCAATCTTCAAATATCTTACCTTGTAAGACGGAATTAACAGCACCATTCGGAATATGAAGGCCAACTATTCTCCTGTTCTCAGCTGTTGTCTCTAACCGCACAACACGCAATCGCCTATGACTTGTTCGAGCCTTAATCAAATAAGAAATATTAAATCTTAGCTTCGTTTCTACTTCTATAAGTAAAAAAATAAAAGGGAAAACACGGAAACAAATCAAAGGAAAACCAAAATCCATGCATGTAGCAGAAATGATATTGATCACATATCAATAACGAACAAAAATAAGTACACATTCAATAAATTGACTATAAAGATTAAACTTCTCAAAAGTTCCAAATGATTAGATCATCATTCCTTGTAACGAATTTTCAAAAACAAACTAATTCTGTTGTATTCCAGCTTACAGTTAATGAGGTTCATATTTCACATAACCTGAGAGATTTACTAATTTTAAAAAACTTATCAATCATATTTCTATATAGATTATTAGTTTTCCTTATAAGCTCTAGTGCTATCTGGTTCATTGGATTGGTAAAATATTTTCCAAGTTGTCAAAGACCATCATGTGTATCAAGTGTTAACAACAACAATTACAAAAGTTAAACATTGATCAATTTAAGAAATGCATTTATTCAGTCAAACATTTGTCCACAGCACAATTACTAAACTGATTGAGTGGTCTAAAATTCAAGAAAATTAATTCCCAATACATTCATAGTAATAGAACAACACCCTATGATATAAGTAACAAAAAAAATTCAAACACCTATTTGATGTAAATTCAATCCACTTGTAGTCGCTAGCCTCCACAGGTGCAGATTTGTCAGCTCCAGGCAAGCCAAATTTAAAAGCCCGAGATCATAGATTTACCAGCATATATTAGGCATGTTAGAGCATAGGTGCTAAAGCTCAGATACATGATATCATACACGTCAAATCCAAATGATCGTTCAACTATACAAAAACTACAAGCTCCACCTATTAATTAACACGGCAAAATCAAATAGGAGTTTGTTTGTTGAAATTCATTTGGATCATGTAAAATATCATGAATAAAGAAAATTGTATATATGACAAGCATATTTCATCTGATATAGAAAGAGCACATTCCCACAACAATAAAGATAATTCATAAACATATGCTAATGTTCATCATATTCTACCTGTTTTGAAAGAGACTTTTCCACCGTACCCCAAACAGGAAGAATAAGTCCACCTAATATATTGAATTCTTGGACTCTCTTGCCAATAGTGCAGCTAGCACCAACTTTACACTTAGGTCCATGCATGCACTGCATATAAGAAACCTGGTAAATCATCTGAATTGTGCAATCTTAATGAAACATTACAAGAATGAAATCATTTATCATGCTTATTCAACTTCCATTCCATTATATTTCCTACCAACCGCCACACAAACCAACAAAGCTCATAGATTAATTCTACCACCCAAAATGAATAACTATAACCTTGATTGTAATGCTGCTACCTGACAAATCAAATAGTAGGTAATGTATGTGCAGCAGTTGAGTGCAAACAAAAAAATGGTACAGTATGCTTTCTGTACTATGAATTGCATGGTATAGGCTCTATAGGAAGACAAGTGCCGAACATTTTATATTACACATTTATTTTCTTCTCTCCCATTTATCATATTTTGTTAGTGTCAAAGTCTTCACTTGAACTGGACTATTGGCAATTGAAACAGGATTTACTTATGAAATATAGAAACATGAATAAGCTATCAGAAGAAAATGCTCAATTTTCTCAAACACATAACTTCACTAATTTTTGCAGAGAATCTACTTTCATGACAAAAGCTACCTCTAATTACCTGAGGGGGCTGCCTTGTGTGAATTTTTTATTTCAGTAATTGAAATAAAGAACAATAGGGTGACCTAACTTCACCAGGAAAACTACTTTAAGAAATTGATTTTTTAATATTCCAACAATACATAATGCACCTTTATGAAGTAGACTTGACAAGTATGTATCTCGCCAACAATCTCCTATAGAAAATAAACGTAACTTTGTGCACCTACCTCCCAAGCAGTGCAGTAACAATTTGATGAAAGAATTATAAAGAATAAAGGATAATATATACTCTGAGTTTGAACTCATCATACCAATAAGACCTTAGGAGGAAAAATGTAAGTATTGCTAAGTATAACATGCAGGGTTTATGCTTCCACATTCAGCTGGCTTTTCCTTTTAACTAGGGTATGGTACTTTGTAGTTGCCTTCGTTCTTAATGAATATTCTGTATAGAAACTACCATTCTATGTAGTGGATTCCATTTCAAATACAATACTACAGATTAAGAGGATAATAGCATTACTGTTTTATTTTATACAGTTGACATTAATAAGTATCCCTCACAAGAACAAAATTCAAAATACATCACAAAACATGAGTAGCACAAAAAACTTTGACATTACCAAACATTGGAAGACAAGATCCCTTGAGGTTCATCTTTCATAAGGCTTCACAAATACGGGAATCCCATCAGTTCATCTGCCCAACCAACAAAACTACCTAAATAAATTTTAACCAAGTTCCTCACAATTACTCAATACAACTATAGGCCCTAAAAAACTTGAAGACTTCCCAATCAACCAATGCACAGAGGAAATTGAAAGATGTCATGACATAGCATTACTCTGAGAGATTCAAGGACTTCACTGCAGCAATGCCTAAATTTACTTGAGACTTCACTATGTTGACACCCAAGAAACTAAAGAACTTAATAATATCAAGAAATAATTAAAAAAAATCCCCCAAACATGATTATAAAAATATCCATGGCAGGAAAAAGATAAGTAAGTTCATTAATCTGTATCTATGAATTGTTGGTCCAGTAGGACTTGGAACACTTAACAGTGCATAACTCTCTCAGCACAAACACTTGGCTTCAACAGATCCATCAAAAACTTGGTCATCAACTGCAAAACACGTGGCGGTACCACGACGGTCTAACTCCTCTAAAATCTTGGTGCACACATACAGTGGCATCAATCCACAATGCCCCGTTCCATCTAGACAATTGCAGTGCTATTCCCAAATAGCAATGACATAGAGGAACCTCATCAATGAAGCCAGCATTCACCAGTGCTGCATGCAGTTTTGTAACTGCTCAACCACTCCTTATCCTCCTCATGTATAATGCAGTATACCACAATTCTTTTGTAACAGGAATTAAGGACTTAACAAGTTAGTGATTCAACTATCTTTATTGTAGCCAAGAAGGTAGCTTAGGCATTCAAAACATCTGACCTCTCTTGCATATCAAAACATTGCATTACAGTTCTCACTTAAGTGTTCATTCTGTCATTCTTCTTTCCCTTGACATTTACACTTTCATATAGTTATCAACCTTTGTCAATCATATTTTATGCTTCCACCATAGCACATATGGTTTTCTATGTTTGTCTATCCACCGAGTCTCACCCTGGGCCCCAAACCAATGGTATGACAACCATTACAATTTGTCCCAATGGTATTCAGGTCTATATTTGTATCATGTCTTCACTTGTATACGCATCCGTAAAAAGGTTGGACTACTAGAAGTTGGGCATTGACACTTGTAACCCTTCCACGGACCTTCCCCTCCAACAACCAAAGCCTATGAACAAATCATAAGAGATACCAACTACAAATATGCTCTAGAGAATGATAAAGTTGTGTTACAATGGCAAGCAGAAGATTTGGAACAGCAATAGGCACATGACAGAGCAAACACCATCGATCACTTTACCTCATAGGTCCACGGGGATGCATTCCTACCCCCCAAAAACCAGTCGTCCCCGAGACGGGGATGTTTCCTGGACCGGGAGACGTCAAGGAAACGTGCCCCCGCCATCTCTGAGACGTCTCGTCTTGCGGGGACTTCTGGACGTCCCCCCCCTCCCCCCCGAAATGCATAAATGAGACCACATTTCTTTGAGGCATTCTGTCAAACAATTCACTGCCTTGTATACGCTTCCTGTGAGATACTACCCAATTTTTTTTTGAAAAATAATGAACAATGACAACCTATGTTAGCAGAATTAAAACTCCTCCACACTTCTGATCGCCAATATCCCAACTTGGTGAGGTGAGAGCATATTGTGCTTTGGATTCCAATTTAAAACATTGTGAAAACAAGTAAACATTCATTTCCATATGCAGGCATCCACAAAGTTGTGGGGGTTCACCACTTTCAGTGGGTAAAGAACAAGAATGAAAGATTACAAGGCCATCCATTTATTCAATGGGAATACTCCACTTGTTCAGTGGGTGAGAACAATAAAGAAAGGTTCATTTCATCACACTTGCGGTATACCATCGAGGGGTTATTATGTGAATTGCATAAAGATTACAATGATAACCAGTAACACATTATTAGAACCTGATAATGTTACCCCTGAAGATCATGAAAGAAAAGTTCATACCCTGCATGTTATCACTGCAAAATACACGAGTTCTATTGCCAAGATGAAGTTGTTCAATGCCCAGGGTGGGCTGAGAGGAAAATCTAACAGCTGGACAAGTACGGTTGGCCTGAGAAAGTCTCTTTCCTTGCTAAAAATCAGAACTTCTTAAACCTTCACCAATCTTACCCAAAACTGATATTTTTCAATCTGCAAACATTTTGAAATCAAACAGAAGCAACAATGATCACACTGAATTCAAACATACAGCAAACACCCACTCTCAGAGCCGTACGGCATAGTGGTACGGATGTTTTTTGAGTAATTCCAAATCACCACTAATGTATAGCAGAACTGTTCCAAAATGATTGCCTATGCATAATCATTGATCTTCAAACAAGAAAGAATGCCAAGGATTAAAGATTTATTTGTAATCTGAATCGAACCCCTCTAGACAATACATCCATCTGCTGTACGGACATCCATCAAACTCTTCATAATATGCATCAAACTTGCTACAAATAGTCTTAAAACAAGCGTTTATGTCATACAATGGTATCACCTCAAACATTGAACTCAAGAAAGACATCACAAATTTCTACCAACAAATCGTTCATTTTCAGCGGCCTTGCATTGTACGGCCATGCTAGGAAACAATAGTAACACCAATAAACTCCCAAAAAGGAAACACAAAAATGCATCAAAACTGATTACAATCAACTCTACTGAATCAAAAACACCAAAACTTCAGAAAATCTTCTATCTCCATTGAGCTCCATGTGATTTTCTGTGTAAAAATGACCATTATCAGCTAGGGTGGATATCTCACCAACGAAACTGATCCTCCTCAAGTGGGTTTCCATCCACAAGAAGGTACAATGATCTTCTGATTCAATCCCAGCAGCATAGTATTATCAAAATCCAAGCATGGAAAAACCCAAATAAGCTCTCACACCCCTTTTAAAAGCACCTGGGACTTACAAAATGAACTTTCTTGAAAATAGAACCTATTTTCTCCTCCAACTTATAAAATATTTCTATTTCCAAGTTATGTGCACACTTTAAAGTGACTAGGAGAGAAAAATAAAACACTTTTCTCCTCCCCACTAGATATAACATTTAAGTCACTTTAAATATTTTCCACCTTATACTTAAGTGCACAATAAATAATTAAAATATCCTGTTTAATTATAAAACTTAATAAAAACTCCACATAACTGCAAATTTGATAATTAAACTGAACTAGAGACCACTCCAAGAGATCCCTTACAAACCAACTAGCCTATCGGGATCCTAAAATAGGCTAATGGCCCCATCACTGACTAGGCTTGGAAAGGGCACATTACACTTCCACATTTTGCATACATGTCTAACAGGGCAGTTGCAACTACAACATCTGAAAAAAAATCCTCTATCCTTTACATTTTGATGGATGTCCATACCCTATTCAAATTTTCCAAAGCTCCCTTTTTGACACAGGCAGGTGCCAGGGAGGATGCTAGGCTGGAAAAGGTTGTGGAATTTGGCTATACACCAACCAATTGCATTTGCTTTAAATTTTCTAAAGCCTTTTCAACAAATCCATTTTGTGCACATGCTGCAATCATTGCAGTCCATGAGACCACATTTCTTTGAGGCATTCTGTCAAACAGTTCACGTGCCTTGTCTATGCTTCCACATTTTGCATACATGTCTAACAGGGCAGTTGCAACTACAACATCTGACAAAATTCCTCTATCCTTTATGTTTTGATGGATGTCCATACCCTATTCCAAAGCTCCCATTTTGACACACGCAGGGAGGATGCTGGGTTGGCAAAGGTTGTGGAATTTGTCTTTACAGTTTACACCAGCCAATTGCATTTGCTTCAAAAATTTTAAATTTCTAAAGCCTTTTCAACAAACCCATTTTGTGTATATCATGCAATCATTGCAGTCCATGAGCCCACATCTCTTTGGGGGAATCTATCAAACAGTTCACGTGCCTTGTCTATGCTTCCACATTTTGCATTCATGTCTAACAGGGCAGTTGCAACTTCAAGTACTATAACAACTTGGATGAATCAATTTTGAAACTGGGTACTGGTCTTATCAAATGTCTTATTACAAAGATAATGCCTTCAATAGCATGATTATACAAACTTATTCAAATGGATTACAAAAGAGGCCTTGAAGCCTTGATGTTTACAATGACTTCCACAATTGATCAACTCTATTGAACTCAATGATGCCAATTGGATGTTAACACCTCACAATGCAACAAGGGAGCATCACCTTGCCAGTTGAGGGAGCATCACCTCAACACTTGAAACTCGCAGGCCTCAAGATTACAAGCTTAGAGCTTTGCAGAGAGAAATTTGCCAAAAGATTAGATGTCAAATGAATGAGAGAGCTCCTCCTTTTATAGGCCTTCCAAAGGCAATGAAGGCACGTTTTCCAAGGAGCATAGTTAGGAGAATATTCCTCTTGACAACTCATCCTGAGTTGGCAATCTTATCCAAAGGCCCTGACACGGATCCAAATGCCATTCCTCTGACCAATGAGAATTCAAGCAATGTCACTGCCTTAACTACCTCAACTCCTAGGAACACTTAGGCGCAATTCTAGTGTCCTTCTGACTGGGCGCCAGCTTTGGAGGATTCACAGGGGATTTGGCGTCTAGGTTACAACTTATCATCCTCTAAAAGGAACTTTGAAATCAACTTGGCTTCAAATGATTATCATCTTACCTTCTGATTGAGCGCCTTGTACCAACACTAGTCTTGAGGACTTGTACCTAACTTAGGCGCATATTTGGGGTAGTTTTACTTGGTATCATTGCCTAGCCCCTCCAAGAAGATGTTCTACACAATTCACACTCTCAACGTTTACAATCAAACACTTTGACTGCTCCTTTAACCTAGCGCCCTCATCTGGAGTACCAACATCTTGTTTGAGTCTTCAACTTGATCTAGGCGCACTTGTTGGTAGAAAAAGATCTAGATTGGCGCCTTGAGATGAGAGTGGTCTTTCCTTGCTAAAATCTTCAACTCTAGTCCCATTTGATTCAAAATTACCATCTTCTGTTTAGCGCCTAACTTATTTGAGAACTTGGAGCCCATTTCATCAATGAGGCGCATTCTCTAGGTCATGAAGTCTTGTTTTGGCGCCTTAGTATGCCCAGGCGTTCATTCCATATTGTTTGATCACCCCTTGGCGCCTAAGGTGGAAAACTTATCCTGGTTGCCTTGATCAACATTTCATCTCTTCAACAACTCTCCTCCAAGCGGATTGGAGGCATCTTCTAGCTTAGGCGCATTTTTAGGTTTGTAAGCTCAGGCTGTGGCGCCTTGATCCCTAGGCGCCTATTTGAAGTTATACAACATTACCTTTGCATCTTAAGTTCATCTTAGCATTTCAACCATTCTCACCTCTGGCAAAACTACTCCTTCAAGTTTGGGCGCCATTCAAGTGTCCAGGATGATCATCTTACCAAGGCGCTATTTTGAGTCTTTGACAAATGGGGAAAGCGCCTTACTTGCCTAGGCGCATTTTCAGGATGAGATAGGTAGTTAAGTGCGCCAAGCTGGTTCTTGAGACTTTTGACCTTCTTCTATCAAAACAACTTCAATATTATAAGCCATTTGAGAGGGTTCCCACCCTAGGTGCCAAAATGGAAGTGTTTTATCAAAAGGTGCATCTCACAATGCTTTCAATTCTAGGCGCCAGAGTCAAGGAGTTTTAACCAACACATGCGCCTAGGCTAAGAGTTCACCCAAGAGACTTCTCTTGACTTCAAAACTTTCAATCTAACACCCATCCATGCTAGGCGCTCAAATGGAGGATCCCTGGAATCATGTATTGGCGCCTTGTTGCTCTGGGCGCTCATTTTGGATGATGCAATATGACACTTGCGCCTAAAGTGAATAGGCCTTCTTCATTATTCTATTCACTTAGAAAACTTCATCTTGGAGACCTATCACTTTTCCTATCAAGGCGCCCTGTCTGAAGTGCTCCAAAACAAGATGCTTCTATCCTAGGTGCCATTGGAGGTTGGAGGAGAGAGAAAGAGCGCCTAACTTATCTTGGGTGACTTCAGGACTTCAAATTCCTTTATTAGGTGTGGAGCATGTTTGAATGGTGTTGCTCTTAATATCTTGCACTTCCAAACGTTGATTGAAGACTCCACATCCTTGGGCGCTCATTTGGATAGTTTGATGTGAAATTGGCGCCTAGACTCCAAGAGTCAACTTCCTGATTACTTGACTCCCAGACTTAGCCAAATTTCAAGTTTCTGACTTTGTTCCTAAAAAATAATAAGGTTAAGTTAGTCAAAAACCAATTCATTCCCTCATTATTTAGAATTAGCCTCCGGGAATGAGGAATAGGCTAATCCATTCTTTTCTTGATGATCAAGCCGAAAACGGGGACACGACAGTCTCCCCTTCCCGGGATTGCTTGTCCTCAAGCAATTGAAGGTTGGGATGCTCAAGAATCTTTTCTCCTTCCCAAGCAGCATCCTCCATTGGCAATCCTTTCCACTTCACCAGATATTCTCTTATGCTCCGGTTGCGCAGTTTCTTCTCCCTTATATCCACCACGCTTTCAGGTTCATGTGCAAGCATTCCTTCTTCATCAAGTGGTGGTAGTTCATCAGATGAAGCCACATGTTGTCCTAGAGCCTTTTGAGACACGACACATGAAACACATTGTGGATGCAGCTTCCTGTTGGCAAGTCAAGTTCATATGCCACTTCCCCGACTCTTCTCAACACCTTGTAAGGTCCGTAAAACCTTGGTTTCAATTTCTCTGCACCTGACTTCTTCAAAGTACTTTGTCTATATGGCTGAAGGCGCAAAAACACCATGTCACCTACTTCAAAGCTTCTTTCAACCCGGTGTTTATCGGCATATAACTTTTGTTGGTTTTGAGCCCTTTGCAAATTGTCCTTAAGGACTCTCAAAATATCTTGAGTATCCTTCATCAAGTCACTTGCTTGGGGAGCTCTACTATCATCCAGTGCCAGATCAACAAATGAAACTGCTTCATACACATACAAAGCTTGGAACGGAGTCATGCCAATTGACATGTGGAAAGTGGTGTTGTAGCAGTATTCACCCAGATGTAGCCACTTAATCCAAGCACGCTGATGATTAGACACAGTTTCTCAAGTATCCCTCAAGCCATTTATTTACTATCTCAATCTATCCATCAGTTTGAGGATGATAACTAGTGCTTGGTGTCAAGTTAGTTCCAGCTAGTCAGAATAGTTCTCTCCAAAATATACTGATGAACCGGCTATCTCTATCACTGACTATGGTCTTAGGAAGGCCATGTAGTCTGAAGACTTCACGAAAGAATAACTCAGGTACTTGCAATGCTGATGACTCAACTGGAATTGCAAAGAAGTGAGCATACTTCGTTAAACTGTCCACAACTACATAGATGCAGTCTCTTCCATTCACCTTCAGGAGCCCTGTGATGAAGTCCATAGAGATACTCTCCCACTTATGTTCTGGAATTGGCAGTGGTTGGAATAACCTTGCTGGAAATGTATGCTCTGACTTATTCTATTGACAAATCAGACACTCCCTGACATACCAAAGAACTTCTTCCTTCAGACCTTTCCAAGTAAACCTTTCCCTAATCTGTTTGTAGGTTTTGAAGTAGGCAAGGTGTCCTGCAAGTGGAGCATCATGGTAAGTCCGCAAAATCTGTTGCTTCAACTCCGATTCAGGAGTTAGATAGATGATATCATCAATCATCTTGTACCTATCATCCTGAATGACTCCATCCATGTCTCACAAGCAAATTTAGATTTGGAGTACTCAACTAGAAGCTGAGATTTCCAATCGGCTGAAACTTTGCTTAGGGCACAAATAGCAGGTTTTCTAGACAAGGCATCAACTACCACATTCTTCTTGCCTTTTACATACTCGATATCAAAATCATATGCCTATATCTTAACAACCCACTTCTGTTGTCTTTCATTCAAATCCTTTTGCCCTAGGAAGTATTTCAAACTGTTGGGATCAGTTCTGACCACAAACCTAGATCCAACTAGATACTGGCGGAATTTAGCCAAGGCATGCATGATTGCTAGCATTTCTTTATCATAAGTTGAGTACAATCTTTTTGTATCCTTCAACTTCCTGCTCTCGAATGCGATGGTATGTCGATCTTGCATTAAAACGGCTCCAATGCCTTCTCCTGAAGCACCACATTCTAGAACAAACGACTTAGTAAAATCTGGCAAAGCCAGCACTGGTGTTGTACTCATTACTTCCTTCAATCTGTCAAATGCAGCTTGAGCTTTCATTGACCAGATGAAGGCACCTTTCTTTGTCAGATTTGTTAAGGGTGCAGCAAGCTGTGAAAATCCTTTAACAAACCTTCTATAATAACTACAGAGGCCAAGGAAACCCCTTAGTTCTGACACTTTCCTGGGAACTGGCCAATTGCAAATGGCTTCAATCTTTTCTTCTTGAACTTTCACTCCATTAGCTCTGATCACATGACCCAGATATAGGATCTCCTTCAAGCAAAATTCACACTTAGACATCTTTGCATACAAAGATTGATTCTCCATGACGTTCAAGACTTCATCTAAGTGTTGGAGATGTTCTTCCCATGTCTTGCTGTAAATCAAGATATCCTTAAAGAAAACCAACAAGTACTTTCTCAACTGCTTGTTAAAAACATGATTCATGCAAGACTAGAAAGTGGCTGGTGCGTTTGTCAATCCACGGCATCACCATAAATTCATAATGTCCGTAATGGCATCTGAATGCTGTCTTTGGAATGTCTTCTTCACGAACACGAATTTGATGATAACCAGATCTGAGATATATCTTTGAGAAATATATTGCTCCATGCAACTCATCTGGTAGTTCATTAATCCTAGGTATTGGATACCTATTCTTGATGGTCTTCTTGTTCAATGCGCGATAGTCAATACACATCCGCATCGTTCCATCCTTCTTCTTCACTAGCACCACGGATGATGCAAATGGACTTGATGATGGCCTTATGCGCCCCATATCGATCAATTCTTTGATCGTCTTCTCAATTTCAATCTTGAAATGTCTCGGGTGCCGATAGGGTGCAATGTTGACAGGTTTAGCCCCATCCTCCAATTCAATAACATGTTCAAAACCTCTATTAGGAGGTATGCCAGGAGGTATGTCCCTAAACACCTTACCATGCTTATCCAACATTGCCTGGATATCTGAAGGATAAAGTTCTTCAGCAGATAGAATCTGATTGTCCTTGATACAGACCTGTGCTGCCCACTCGATGTCATTATGCCTGAACAATGCTTCCATGCGTTTAGCTGAGACCACTCTAGGGTTCCCATCAGACACTGACTTCAGCTTGATCTTCCTTCCCTCATGCATGAACTCCAATTCCATCTTCTGAAAGTCCTGGACTATTCTTCCAAGTGAATGTAACCATTGTACTCCAAGCACTACATCAATATGCCCCAATCCAACTACATAGAAATCATCCTATAAAGAATATCTCCCATTTGAATTTGCAGTTCGGTCACCCTTCTGGTACAACTCATCAGGAATCCATCAGCAACAGCTATTTGAAATCCTTCAAAGTCTTCAACTATTAGACCCCGCCTTGCTACCAAACCTTCATCTATGAAGTTGTGAGTAGCACCACTGTCAATGAGACAGGTGACTCTTTGACCCTTCACAACTCCTCTAATGGGGAAAGCATGATACTTAAGTACTCCTGAGATAGTTGCTAATGTTATTTTGTCAGATGTCCCTTCTGAAACATGAAGAGTCGGTTGTTCATGTACCTCCTCTTCATCTTAAGTTGACTCTTCTTCACTCAGTGATTCCTCTTCACTTCCATCATCAGATACAACTTCAATAAGATGAACTTTAACTTTACCAAGGCATCTGTGTCCTGGTTCCCAAGGTTGCTTGCAAGAAAAGTAGAGTTTCTTCATTCTAAGCTCATCTCTTTCGGCTGCAGATGTGCCTTGAGTCATCTTTTGAGGAAAAGAGGGTTTCGTTTGAGTAGAGCTGACACCTTTATAGAACTTCCTCTTAGGTTGGTATACAGAAGTAGTATCAAGATCAAGAGCAAAGTCAATTGCTTCTTCCAAGTTTACTGGCATTTGTACCTTTACCAATGCCTTAATCTGATTGTTCAATCCCTCAATGAACAACATAGTGATTCTTCGGTCAATCATATCAGATACCATCACTGCTATCTTCTGAAACTCATTTACATACTGCACAACCCTACCTTCTTGTTTGAGTTGAGCTTGTTCGCAATAGTACACTTCAGTGTCTTTTCTATCAAACCTCTGAATCAACTTGGTTACAAATTCATCATAGGAATTTATCCTATCATGATGTTGAGAGACTAGGCCATGATGCCACCATTCATAAGCCAATCCTTCAAGATGCATTGTAGCAAATTGAATTGCCTTCTTTTCTGTTAAAGGCTTAAGAGAAAGGTATGTATCCAGCTTGTTTACCCAAGCCCTAGCACTGAGCTTACCACTTCCATCAAAGGTAGGAATGGGAACTCGATTCAATGCTTCTTTATACTCCCTTGTATCATCATCCCTTCGAGGATGAAAGCCTCTAGTTCTTCCTCGCTTGTCCCTATCTTCCCTCTTCTGTCGGCAATATTCATTGAAAGACATCATATCCCGAACACGATCTGGTAATCTGGCATAGAGATCTGCAAAGAGTGCTACTTCATCTTCAAAGTTATTCTAATCTTCTTCATCAAACTCTTCATCAGCTTCATTGCCTTGTTTAGGTGGTGGTAGGAAAGTAGGTCTTAAAGGCCTATCAACTGTAGGAGTACGCGTGCGAACTCTTCTGCCTATAGCACTAGCAACATCATCATCGACATGTCGTTCTTGTCTCTCATGTCTAGCTGCATCTCTACGACCTTGTCCAACTACTTCACCTTGATTCATGTTTTGAAGGGATTGAAGGACTTGTTGCAATATTTGAGCTGTTTGTTGTTGTCCAACGGCAATGTTCCTAAACATCTCCCTTGCTTCACGTTCACCATCAGTAGGTGGACTTCTACTTCTTCTTTCCTCAGCAATGTTAGCTGGAGCTTCTGTATGATATTGTTGTTGTTGTTCTCTAGCTCTTCTTGTATAATACCTGTGTGGACCTACTTCAGGTGGCTACATAACCCAGAGGCTAGTAGGATCCAAGCTCTGATACCACTGTAAGGTACCCAACTAGTTCTACTAAAATTTTTCTTGCTTAGATAAATTTACTTGCACTTAACTCATCAACTACTCAATAACTTAGTGACATACATCAAAGATAACAACTTAGATGAATCAATCTTGAAACTAGGTACTTGTCTTATCAAATGTCTTATTACAAAGATAATGCCTTCAATAGCATAATTATACAAACTTATTCAAATGGATTACAAAAGAGGCCTTGAAGCCTTGATGTTTACAATGACTTCCACAATTGATCAACTCTATTGAACTCAATGATGCCAACTGGATGTTAACACCTCACAATCCAACAAGGGAGCATCACCTTGCCAGTTGAGGGAGCATCACCTCAACACTTGAAACTCGCAGGCCTCGAGATTACAAGCTTAGAGCTTTCCAGAGAGAAATTCGCCAAAAGATTAGATGTCAAATGAATGAGAGAGCTCCTCCTTTTATAGGCCTTCCAAAGGCAATGAAGGCACGTTTTCCAAGGAGCATATTTAGGAGAATATTCCTCTTGACAACTCATCCTGAGTTGGCAATCTTATCCAAAGGCCCTGACACGGATCCAAATGCCATTCCTCTGACCAATGAGAATTCAAGCAATGTAAATGCCTTAACTACCTTAACTCCTTCTAGAAACACTTAGGCGCAATTCTAGTGTCCTTCTGACTGGGCACCAGCTTTGGAGGATTCACAGGGGTTTTGGCGTCTAGGTTACAACTTATAATCCTCTAAAAGTAACTTTGAAATCAACTTGGCTTCAAATGATTATCATCTTACCTCCTGATTGAGCACCTTGCACCAACACTGGTCATGAGTACTTGTACCTAACTTAGGCGCATATTTGGGGTAGTTTTACTTGGTATCATCGCCTAGCCCCTCCAAGAAGATGTTCTACACAATTCACATTCTCAACGTTTACAATCTAACACTTTGACTACTCCTTTAACCTAGCGCCCTCATCTGGAGTACCAACATCTTGTTTGAGTCTTCAACTTGATCTAGGCGCACTTGTTGGTAGAAAAAGATCTAGATTGGCGCCTTGAGATGAGAGTGGTCTTTCCTTGCTAAAATCTTCAACTCTAGTCCCATCTGATTCAAAATTACCATCTTCTGTTTAGCGCCTAACTTATTTGAGAACTTGGAGCCCATTTCATCAATCAGGTGCATTCTCTAGGTCATGAAGTCTTGTTTTGGCGCCTTAGTATGCCTAGGCGTTCATTCCATATTCTTTGGTCACCCCTTGGCGCCTAAGTTGGAAAACTTATCCTTGTTGCCTTAATCAACATTTCATCTCTTCAACAACTCTCATCCAAGCGGATTGGAGGCATCTTCTAGCTTAGGCGCATTTTTAGGTTTGTAAGCTCAGGCTGTGGCGCCTTGATCCCTAGGCGCCTATTTGAAGTTATACAACATTACCTTTGCATCTTAAGTTCATCTTAGCATTTCAACCATTCTCACCTCTGGCAAAACTACTCCTTCAAGTTTGGGCACCATTCAAGTGTCCAGGATGATCATCTTACCAAGGCGCTATTTTGAGTCTTTGACAAATGGGGAAAGCGCCTTACTTGCCTAGGCGCATTTTTAGGATGAGATAGGTAGTTAAGTGCGCCAAGCTGGTTCTTGAGACTTTTGACCTTCTTCTATCAAAACAACTTCAATATTATAAGCCATTTGAGAGAGTTCCCACCCTAGGTGCCAAAATGGAAGTGTTTTATCAAAAGATGCATCTCACAATGCTTCCAATCCTAGGCGCCAGAGTCAAGGAGTTTTAACCAACACATGCGCCTAGGCTAGGAGTTTACCCAAAATACTTCTCTTGACTTCAAAACTTTCAATCTAACACACGTCCATGCTAGGCTCTCAAATGGAGGATCCCTGGAATCATGTATTGGTGCCTTGTGGCTCTAGGCGCTCATTTTGGATGATGCAATATGATACTTGCGCCTAAAGTGAATAGGCCTTCTACATTATTCTATTCACTTAGAAAACTTCATCTTGGAGACCTATCACTTTTCCTATCAAGGCGCCCTGTCTGAAGTGCTCCAAAACAACATGCTTCTATGCTAGGCGCCATTGGAGGTTGGAGGAGAGAAAAAGAGCACCTAACTTATCTTGGGTGACTTCAGGACTTCAAATTCCTTTATTAGGTGTGGAGCATGTTTGAATGGTGTTGCTCTTAATATCTTGCACTTCCAAACGCTGATTGAAGACTCCACATCCTTGGGCGCTCATTTGGATAGTTTGATGTGAAATTGGTGCCTAGACTCCAAGAGTCAACTTCTTGATTACTTGACTCCCAGACTTAGCCAAATTTCAAGTTTCTGATTTTGTTCCTACAAAACAATAAGGTTAAGTTAGTCAAAAACCAATTCATTCCCTCATTATTTAGAATTACCCTCCGGGAATGAGGAATAGGCTAATCCATTCTTTTCTTGATGATCAAGCCTAAAACGGGGACATGACATTTCTAGATCAGATTGCAGCAGCATTTCGTTGGAGGGATTTTGATGTTCACTTTGCATTAGGCATTGCCCTAATTGGAGCACCATCTTTGGGAGGAGCAATTTGGCAATTTTGAGGCAATTTCTTTATTGTCTAGGGTTTCCTTAACCCTAATTCATAGCAGCATTTAGAGCAGATCTGAACGCCACATTTGGAGCAGCATTCTTGGTGGTTGTGTTCGCACTGCATTAGGGTTTCATGCCCTGGGATTGGCGCCACTTCCCTAGGAGAGCGATTTCGCTATTTGCTCCATTTTGCAATCTTTTGGTATGTATCAACCTATTTATAGGTCTGATTTGTAACAGCAGAGATCTGATTGGTTTTTAGGCATGTTTGGCCTATGCATTTGAATGTGATTACATTTGAAGAATTTCAGTTTGTAGCAGCAGAGTTTAATTCAAAAAATCAGACTTGCTGTTGCCATTTTGGTTACCCTACATTGTGTATTTCATGGCGTAATTCATGCTTATGTTGAATATCAACTTGTAGTATCATTTGCTATTATGATTTGCCATGTTTGGATATGTTTATGTTCCCTGGAACAATTTATTTAAGAGCAGAAAGTCAGATCAGAAATTAAGGGTTCAGCAGAAAACTAGTAGTGCAGAAATCTAGGACAGAATTCAGAAATAAAAATCAGAATTTTAGAGCAGATCTCATTGGGGATATTACAAAACTTTAGTCTATATGAAGCGGCTGTCATTAGGAGTCTGGAAAAATGCTAAAAAATGCATTGATTCCTCCTTTACTTGTCTCATGACCCTTCTTGATCTGAGTGGCCTATATATCATGTATGCCCAGCATATATATTATGAATATTATATTTGAAGTTGGGCAACCAGAATAAACTAAACCCTGGATAGGTAAAAAGAACAACATACAATTCCTTCACCCATCTTTTCGATAATAATGCAACCCAATGATTTATCTTGATGAACTTTCAATCTTCAATCTGCGTCTGTACTAGAAATCAAATTAAGCAAACCTGGAAATGAAATCTCAACACAAATCTCTACAAAAACAATATAGGGCACAAATCGTTCAGCTCAATGGTGATCTCTAGGTGAAATCACTCAATCAGCTACATGGGTTTGCATCCACGAAACTGATCTCCAAAAAGGTTTCTGTCCTTCAGCTGAAGAATGAACCAAATCCAATCTCCCAATAAACAAGGGTTTGATAAAAATGTTAAGAAATGAGCCTTCCCTCCTCAAAACCTCCATTTATAGCCTTCTAGATAAATAAAATAATATTATATCTTTTTATCCCCTTTATTTTGAGTAAAGTTATAAAACATAACGAAGTGTCATTTTCGTAGCATGCCCCTAATGACACTCTTTAAACAAATTATAACTCCCTCTTTAAATAATTAAATATAAGTTGTCTTTTGATTCTCCACTTTTCGCCAACTTAAATATTTAAGCATTTAATATTTTAATTATTTCCCGCACAACCACAAAAGTTACGAAAATTATTAAAATAAGCCACTTAAACTTTCTGGACAACTCCGCCAACACTTTAAATGCATGTCTCTCGTCCATAGAGAATTGGTGCTCTCCAAGGAGGATGCACTTCTATAAGATTCTTGGAACTTTCCAAGTATGTTGTAATGGACCATAAAAGGGACATTGCAAACCAACAAGTCTTGGAACAATACACAAACAAGGAACACTGAGGGTAGAACTAAATAGATTTTTAAGCAAGGAAAAGCACCTCTACGGAAATCTAAAAAAAACGATACAGCACCAGAAGAGCAAAAGAATCAATCTAAAACAAGCAAATGCTACACAATTCAAAAACTAGAAATCACTCAACTAAATAACATGATGCTAGAAAGCTCGTCTTACACAACTAGATTCCATCAATACAACATAGGCAAGCATGTCATGGATGCTACTGAAATCATTGTCTCTTCCTAAAACATTGATTCAGAAGAAGCAGAAAGGTTATTCCACTTTCAAATGTAGGTCACTAAGTAACCAATGCACTTCATAGTTGACAATAGAAGTCAAATGAACCTCATTTCTTTTGAAGTGGTTCTCAAATTAAACTTGCCATTAATGCCCTACCTCAACCATACTCCATCAAATGCTTTGATTCATGTTCAAAGAAACGTGTCACTCAATAATGTCCATTGGAGTAAAAAGTCAAACCATTACAAGGTGTCTGTCATGTTCCTAGCTCAGAAAATCCAACACCAATTTGCATATAAACATAAACATGCACTATGAAACAACAAGATTGGAAATCCAAGGGTCCGAATGATAGTAAGATGAAGAAATTAAATATATATATATATATATATATATATATATATATATATATATATATATATTTGATATTTCAGAGTCTGATACAAAGTGTGAACTGATATGACAAGGGCCTGCAGCCCAAAAATCTACTCAATCTGAGTATGATCTACCCAATATAGTCCCGCTGTTCCTTGAAGATAGCTCGCTGATCTCAAAACCAGTGGCTGGGTGTCATTCGCTCCTCTGCTAAGTACTCCCAAATGCACTCGCTGCTCTCCTAGGGAGGTTCGCTGGCCTCCAAGGGTGTATTTGGCTTCCTTGAACCTGTTCGCTGCCCTTCTAGAAGCCACTTAAGGTAGTCGCTGGCCTGCTGGGTGAAATCGCTGCCCTCTAGGATTTAGATTATGAGTTCCTCGAACTGTTATAACTCAGAATGTTGATCTCCTACAGCTGCTCCAAGTCACATTTGCAACATGGGTTGGAATGGGGTCATCTCCACTCATTTTGAGGGGTCATCTCCTCAAAAATCAGTCATAAGCAATTTGACATATCAACAAGAAATCCACGATTCGATGATGCCGATGAGAGCTGCCTTGAGTGATATTTATATCCTTCCTTTATGTCTTCTAGAAGCCTCTAAGGTTGGGCGCCACTAGCTTCTTAGAGGGTCGGCCTTCTATCATGAAATCAATTTGAATTTTACTCAATGTGAGTCGGCCTCAACATGATGAAACTAGGTCGGCCCAGACAAAAGATAATCATAAGTGGCGTGCTACAAACAAGTCG